>JAJKFI010000090.1:510929-549679 GCA_029204185.1 Lerista edwardsae
TCTAGCCTACCACTCTCCTCTCCTCCACACGTCCACTGACACTCTAGGCCACCACTCTCCTCTCCTTCACACTTCTCCTAGATCTCTCCCTCTTTTTTTTATTTTTTGTTCTAGTGGGTGATGAGAGTGTCCTTTTTAAAAAGTGGGCCCTGGTGCAAAAACGTTTGGGGAGCCCGGATTTTAGAGTTCCCGGCTGCCCCAGGCAGCACTGCAGAGGGGGTTGGAGACCTGGGAACGGTGCGACGACCGTGCCCCTAGCTCCCCAAGATTGCCCGGTGAGCCTCTTCACATGGGCTTCTTAGGGGGGTGCTGGGGAGAGGCAGATGCTCATCATCTCGGGGCCCTTGGCACCAGGGGTTGAAAGCCTGTGGGGCAAGGGGTTTACTGGGGCCTATGGAGGAAGACTCCCGGACAAAGCTACCAGACAAGACTATCTGGGAGTGGAAGAGCTCTCTTTCCCCAGGAAGGAAAGTGGGTGTGGAGGCGGGATGGGTGGGAGCCGCCGAGGGGCTGGGCCCGGCTGAGAGAGACAGCCCCCGGGGCGAGAAATTCCCTGCAGAAGAGTGGTGAGACCAGGTGCGGCGGTTGAGCAGAGCTTGCTTTCTGAAGATCCTCGCGGGACTTGGCCTTCCAGCAAATTGTTCAGGTGAGCGTGCATCCAGGTGAGCGAGGGGGGGGGCAAGCAGTGGTGACCAGGTAATCAGGGATCGATTGGATCCTGGGAAGGGCACCTTCCTGGCACGCAGAAGGCGGCGAGCTCAATCCCTGGCCGAGAAGACCCCCGTCTGCACTCCTGAAGAGCCGCTGCCGGTTTGGGTTGGCATTCCTGAGGGAGCTCGGCCAGGGCTGGACTCCAGCCGGCAGCATCCAACTCTCCCTTACCGGGGCCGGACGTGCCCCGTGCATTTTGCTAAGGCACCCTCACCAACGCCGCGCTCCTGTCTTCTAGAGATCCCCTGGGGCGATGCCAATCTTCCTTCTTGCTGCGGCCCTCTCGCTCCTGCTGGGCACAGGGTTCCAGAGCTGTGGAGCCCCGCGGATCGGGTGTCACCTGCGCTGTAAGTTGCCATGGTTTGGGAGTGGGGGGGAGGGAAGAGAGAGAAGGGGAGGGGGTTGCTGCAGACTTAAAGGGGCAGAGCTTGGGATCCTGGGAGCCTCCTTCCTCGCTGCCGTTCACTCTGCGGATCGGGACCGTTCTGGGGGGGGCCTTGCATTCCTCGGCGGCCTGCCCCTCGAAGTGGGCAGAGGCCCCCTTGCCTACTCACGAGTAAATGCACACATGCGGCTCAGTTTCGTGTTCCATGGCGCTCGGTACGCGCTCCCTATCGGCGTCGGCGTGCCCGTTTCACGACCCACCAACAGTCGCACTGCTGTGGCCCACTGGCGGGTCCCAACCTGCAATTTGGGGGACACTGCGCTACAAAGCACAGGAGACACCCTGAACGACTGAGAGAGGCAGACGCTGTGCGGGACAAATCCCAGGGGAATTATCGGAACAAGACAGGACAATTTTGCAGGCGGTAAATGGGACTGGGCGTGGGATTGAAAGCTTAGAAGTGTTGAGGTTTGTTTGGGGGACGGCTCTGGGCTCCAGTAGTCACCACAGGAGGGCTAGAAAACTGCCTGCATACTGGAAATCCAAGATTCCGGGTGCATTCCCAACCAACTTTCCCGCATCGGGGTCATGGCCATGCAGTTCCAAGGTAAGGGAACAAACATTTGCTGCCCTAACTGTGCCGGCCTCACTCCAGGTTAGGATTGCGCCCGCAATCAACCACTCTGGGCCCTCTTCCCAACGGGCAAACCAGACATCTCTGTGCCACCCCCATGCCAGAGCCATGCATGTATTACATTAGCATAACCCTTCCAGTTGGGTGCAATGCAATTATGCCCATCTTGCAGATGGGGAGGACTGAGGCCAGAAGAGAAAGGCTTTGGGGGCAGTGATGTCATGCACCCACTACGCACCACTACGCGAGTACCGGTTTCTAGAAGCTGAGCTGGCCCCGCCCACTCGAAGCTGGCCCCTGCTATTTAACCAGGGAACAGTTGAAGCAAAATATGTATATACACATTTCTAGAAAGCAAAGCAATAGAAGTTAAATCAACACTAACCCCAAGCTGAAGTTATTACAAACATGATCACATCCATGGCAACAATCATGACATCACTTCCGGTTTATGATGTCACTTCCGGTGGGCGGACCCCGACAAGTGCCAATCAAAAGGGAGTACCTGTTCCTAAATCATTTGGATGACACCACTGTTTGGGGGTAACTGCCCAGGCGCCCCGGCAGTGCCACTGATCTGCCCCCCTCCTCCCCCTTCCAGCTTTCAGCGTCACCATCAAGAGCGACCTGAGGGGCAGCTGCCGGGGCACGCACAGTGTCCAGGCCTGCGTGGGCTACTGCGAGTCCAGCGCCTTCCCCTCGAAGTACTCCATCCTGCTGGCCAGCAACTTCAAGCACAACATCACCTCCGTCTCCCAGTGCTGCACCATTGCCAAGATGCAGAAGGTGAGGGGTGCAGTTCTGGGGGTGACCTTTTCCTCAAAATCCCTCTATTAAAATAGCAAATTGTGGTGTGGCGTTTTTCTCTCTCCCTACGTTCCCAATCCAAGTTCTCGTTTTTATTCGTTTTAAATGCTTGCAAAGTGTGCATGGGAGCTGATATAGGGTAAGAACATAAGAACATAAGAAGAGCCCTGCTGGATCAGGCCAAAGGCCCATCTAGGCCAGCTTCCTGTATCTCACAGCGGCCCACCAGGTGCCCCAGGGAGGCATGAGACAACAAGATGCTTGCATCCTGTTGCCACTCCCTTGCACCCGGTACCAGTAGCCCACCACCTTTGTAAGGAGGTTGCACAATCCATCATTGCCTATAGCCCACGATGGACCTTTCCTCCAGAAATCTGTCCAAACCCCTTAAAGGCATCCAGACCAGATGCCTTCACCACCTCCTGTGGCAGAGTTCCCCAGATTAACTACCCGCTGGGTAAAAAAGTACTCCCTTTTATCTGTTTTAACTCTCCCAACCCTCAGTTTTAGCGGATGCCCCCTGGTTCTGGTGTTTTGAGAGAGGGAAAAGAACATCCCTTTATCGACTCTGTCCCTTTCATGCATAATTTTGTAGGTCTCAATCATGTCCCCCCTCAGGCGCCTTTTTTCTAGACCGAAGAGCCCCAAACGCTGCAGACTTTCTTCGTAAGGGAGGTGCCCCAGCCCCGTAATCATTTTTGTCGCTCTCTTCTGCACCTTTTCCAGCTCCACTGCTGCAGCCACAGTATTCTGTTCTACTTAGAAAAATGGTCCATTTTAATTTCTCGAGAATGTCTTCAACACCAAACTGCAGCGCTGTGTGTTTTTATTTGGATATTTTAACTGCCAAAAGGCCGTTGCAATGCCCAAAATGCGGCTTTCAACAAAAAAACAACCCTAATAATTATTTCCTAATTATTCCAATATTCCCTAATAATAACTCATAGCATTCCTTGTACTTTTGAGTGCGTGCAGAGCTATGCATGCGTTCTGCTATTGTAAGCCAATTGCCTTGTAAGGTAACTATCAATCACTAGTATTTATATACCGCTTTTCAACACAAAGTTCACAAAGCGGTTTACAGGCAAATAATAACATTAAAGCTAAATGGCTCCCTGTCCCAAAAGGGCTCACAATCTAAAAGAATGGAGAACACCACCAGCAACAGCCACGAGAAAGACACTGTGCTGGGGCGAAGAGGGACAATTGCTCTCCCCCTGCTAAATATAAGAGGAGCACCACTTGAAAAAGTGCCTCTTGCCCAGTTAGCAGGGGTAATTATGCCCCTTTTGCAGATGCGGAATACTGAGGTCAGGAGGGTGGAGCTTCCCGGGGGGGGGCCACAGAGGGAGCTCCTGCCGGAGGGGAGCTTCAAACCAAGAAAGGCACTTTACACACCGCTTGCTCTCTTCTCCTTTCTCCAGGTCAAGGTGCAGCTGCGGTGTGGGGCGAGCCGGCGCGAGACCGCGGAGCTGTTCACCGCCAAGGCTTGTCAGTGCGACGTGTGTCGGCTTTCCAGATATTAAGGGGCAAAAAAGGCAGCCAAACCTGCTTGCAAGCTTTTGGGGGTGGGTGGTGGGTGATCAAGGCGTTTAAGGGGGGCTTCATTGGGTCAAATCATCAAGCCATCTGCCTGAAACAAATAGCAAAGGGGGCAGAAATGCAGGGTTAAGACTCCCCCTCTGCACCAAAGCCGGGCTGAATTCAGGCCTTCCAGAAGCTCCTTGTTCATAGTACCGACATGGTCTCAAAATCTTTCTCCCACAAAAGTGTAGGGGCCCAAGATTTCCTCCTGCTTGAGGGAGACTGCCCCAAATTCTGCCCTCTGGTGAATGTAAGAGCCTCTACTCCCCCGGTGCCCCATTGGAAAAAGAACAAAGGGATGGAACAGAGGAAGTGCAGAGGAGAAGAGGGGGAGGCTAGACTGTCTCCAATTAGCACACGTCTCTCTTCCACACTTCCTCTGACACGCACGTGTCCTCCTCCATCCCTTTCCCAACAGGTTGTTGTGGGGAGGGGATGGAAGTAGGCACCCCCCCCCCACAATTTGTTGTGTATGTCCTGTCTAAAAGAACTGGCTGTAAACAAGAAAAAGGGGGGGAAGTGTCCTATTTCCTTTCCCACAAAATCCACCCACTTCTAAAAAAAAACACACTGCAAGAACGTTGACAATGAATATTGTGAGTTCACAGCACGTGACTATTGTTTTTAGCATAGTTGCAATGAAAGGTTGAGGCGATTCTAACCACATCTTTAGAGCAGCCCCGCTGGATCAGGCCAAGGGCACATCTAGTCCAGCTTCCCGCGTCTCACAGTGGCCCACCAGACGTCTCAAGACATGATACGTACCCCCTTCGTCCTGTTGCCACTCCCACCCATCAGGCATTCAAATATAGGGCTGCCTCCAAATATAGGGTTGCGTATAGTCATCATGACTCGTAACCTGGAACGAACGTCCCCATCCATAAACCAGTCACCCAGGGCAGGTGCCATTGCAACATCCTGTGGCAAGGAGTTCCACAGCTTCTGGAATGAACATCCCATCCACAAATCAGTCGCCTAGAGTAGGTGCCATCACAACATCCTGTGGCAAGGAGTTCCACAGCCTCAGACCCTCCACCCCATTTTCGTACCCAAAGGCAGCCCTTGGCCCCCTACACCGTACCACCCGTTCTCTGCTGTGGCCCCCAAGCTGTCCCTGCCTACCGCTCCCCAGCCTCCCCCCAGCTCTCACTGCAGACCCGCCTCTCGCTCAACGCTGCCCATCGGATATTAAAAAAATAATAATAATAATAAAGAATGGCCGTGACATGAACGTTTTCTCTTTATTGAATACAGACTCGTCCAGCAAAAAAAGAAAAAAAAAGAGGGCGTGTGGGAGGGGCTCGTGGTACCGAAATGTTAATAAATAGACCAGCTCCCCCCCCACTCCCCCCACCAACAAAATAGCTCTCTTCTGCAGCCTCCCGTCTGCCCAACCCCCCCACCGCCTGCCATGCCTCAGGGCCCCCCTACAGTGGAACAAAATCCAGTGCGACATCTAGACTACGGAAAAAGGTGGTCGGCTTCAGTGCTCTGCTAAAAAATAAACGCTAAGACACGCAACCCCTTCCCCCAATGGGGACCGCCCCCCCCAGTGACTTTTTCTCGCTTTGGGCGCTGTCATTACACAAGTTGAGGGACCTCGATGGGGGGGGGGGAGTTGACACCGTGCGCCCTCTGCCTTCGGCAGGAATGATATGGTACCCCAAGGCCGGATCCAGCACCGTCGCGCAAGCCGTTTGGGCTGGAGAAGGGGCAGCCGAGCTGGGCAGCACCCCTGCTTTTTCCCAGGGGGGGCCTTCGAGGCAGGCCCCTCCCCGGTCAAAATGGCCACACGTGCGACACCCGAGACAGCCAAACCAGCGTCCCACCTCCCCTCCCCTCCCCTCCGAGGCCATTGGGGGTCTACCCCGCTTGTAAACTTCCTGTGCCCCCCACGTCCCAAGAAGCATTCCCTCGCCCCCCCCCTTCTGGAGGCCTGGCCAAGCCCATCCCTGTTTCTCCACCCGCGTAACAAGCAGGCCTTTTGTAAAGTGCAGGAGCCTCGACCCCCCCTTCCTCTCTCCTCCCCCCCCCTTCCAAATCTCTATCTGCGGCCAATAATCTGAGTGGGAGCAAAGGGAGAAAGGGGGTGTTTGAGAACGGGGGGGGCACGCTTATGCGAGGACTGGGGGCTGGAAGAGGAGCGCACCTCAGTTCAGGCATGTGCGTGCGCACACAGCCCCACGGCATGCAAGGGTTAAAAACCAAACCGTCCCCCAGGGGGCAAGGAGGGAATCTCGGATCCTTTTGCTGGGGGGTGGGGAAGGAGCCGCCTCCCAAGCTGGAGAGAGAGGCCTTCTTCCCCCCCCCCTCCCCAGGAGAGCATGCACAAGCCCCCAACACACACATGAACACACACACACACCCTTCGCCATGGCAACTACGGCAGAGGCGCTACAGCCACCCCCTCGATGTGAGACGCACCTCTTCGGTCCCTGATGGTGGGTGCAAATGTGTGGGTGTTGGGGGGGGGCGGCCCCACCCAAAACGTGTGCAGCTGCGCTTCCTCTGACGAAGGGGGGGGAGGAGCAGCACGGATCAAAAAACCACGAGGGGGCCCCACGGAGAAATGGGGGGCACACACTGTCCCTTGTTGGCCAACAGGGATGAGATGCGCCCCCCACAAACCAAAAGGCACCCGCAGCTGTACACCCCCCTATCGCTGCTTCTCCCCACTCTGCCAAGGCAGGTTTTCCCCCTCCCACTTCGTCCCCCCCCCCAAGAGGTGAACTTTGGATGTATTGCTTCGTATTGCCGTGGGCACCGCTGCCTCACCCTCCCCACAGCCTGGGGGCCCCCCCCAAGCCAGCAGCTGTTCCCCGCTCGTGATCCTCCTGCTCCTCTCCCCCAAATCTCTGACTTAGCAGGCACTCAAGCAAGAAGGGAGACCCTCTGCCCCCCACCTCCTCTCCCCCCCACCACCACAGCCTTTCTGGCCAATGACAGGCTTCAGGGTTAAAAAAAGGGGCGGACCCTCAACAGCTCCCGCCTCAAAGGGGTGGGGAAGAGGGGGGCCACGCCCACCCCAAAAGGTCGCAGCTGCAAGCGAGCTCTCCTTTGGCACGGCGGGAGGGGAGGGGGAGCCGGCAGCCCGGGGGGAGGGAGAGGGCTTCTAGCTGGCCCCTCCGCTCTGCACGGCCAAACTCTGCTGCAGGTTGAGGCGGTTCATCTTGGCCTCTTCCAGTCCTTGCAGTTTCCGCAGCTGCAGCTCGTCCAACTGGCGCCAAAGTTCCTGACGCTCTTTCTCCTTCTTCAGCTCTCTTTGAAGGAGAAAAAAGAAGGGGGGGAAATGAGGTGAAGGGCGCAACAGTCTCCCCCCCTGCCCAGCTTCTCAAGACTCCCCCCCCCCGTGGAGTGGTCATCCCCACCTCCACTGCTTCCTTGCTGGAAAGGAGGGAATCGTGGCAACTTCCTCTTTGACGCTCTAGCCTGCCACTCTCTACTCCTCCACACTTCCTGCTCCATTCCCCTGTTCCTTTTTCAATTTTGTTATTGCTTTATTTTGTATGAATAAAAAAAGCTATGAAAAAACTCTACATGGGTGTGTGTGTCCCCCCCCCAAGCCTTCTTTACACACAAGGGGCAAGAAGTGGGCAGGCAGAAGCAGGCGACCTAACAATTTGCCCCCCCCCGATGTGAACTTGGTGCCTTGGTCACCACGACAACCGACTGTGGCCTCTTGGCTAATGGGGGAAGCTCTCCACAGGAAGCCAAGGACAGTGGGCAACCGATCTGCCCCAGTGCATCGTGGGTGATGCCAGTATCAGGCTCTCCCTCCTTCCCTGCTTGATGGAGGCAATTTTCCACCTCTCCACCTGCAAGCTCCAATCCTTGCAAATCATTCGGGGAGCAAAGATCAGGCATTCCAGAGAAGGGAGGGGCTTTAACGGGTGCCTCCAAGGCCACAAGAAGAGCAGACCAGATTGAGACACTTACTGCTGTTTCTCCACCTTGTAGGAGGCCGTCAGTTCGTCGAAAAGCTTCCCGTTCATCTCCATGAAGGTCTTGAGGACATTGTAGACCAGAGAGACAATGGTCCTGCAGCAAGGAAAGAGGAGGGGAGATCAGAAAAAGCCACACTTTTGTGGCACCAATATTCCCCTTCTCGCGCAGGAAGTCAACGAGTGGTTTCCAGTTATTCATAAACGTCTTTACTGACTTCTCTTTAAGGAGAAATGGTACGTTCCTCGCTCAGCATGGTTTAGCACTGGCAGGCAGCGGCACTTGGAAGTTTTGGGGCTCTGGCGTCTGCCTGACCCATACCTGGAGACATGATCCATAAACAGGGCAGGGGCAGAGATCTGACCCTTCCAAAAAAAAAAAAACCCCCACAGATGCTCACGGGTTCCAGTGCTCCTTGGAGACGCGGTAGAGGGTTCCAAAGATGGTCGGCAACACCGTGTGGCAGTTATCCTCCACCAGGCTCAGGATATATTCGTTGTTCCAGAAATACAGAGCCCGCTCTGCTACCTGCGGGGTGGGGGACAAGAAAACAGGCTAAGATGGGAGCACAGTGCTGGGAAGACGTTAGAGGGCTGGGCAACGGGTGGAGAGGGTCCTGGGAGAGGAACAGGTTCAACAGAGGGTCCCAGTCTTATTTCCTGGGGTCATGGCACAAAAATGCTGAAGACCATTGGAGCATCTCCAGGTCAAAGACACTCTAGCCCAGCGCTCTGCTCTCCTCGACACTTCCTCTTCTGCTCTATTCCTTCTTCCTTTGCCTGTCTAGGAAGCAGGAGGAGTAGAGGTTGGCACATCACCATGTAAAGAGGCAGTCAGAACTGGGAGGCCTTCAGCTAACACGCTGTCCTCTCCATCTTGAGGTGTTCCCCAGTAAAAAAAGGTTCAGACCCCCCCCCCCGCCCCGTGTCCCTTCACCCAGCTCCTCAGGCACCTGGAAGTGGGGGCTGGCGATGCATCGGGCCACCTGCTTGAAGAGGGGCTCTTGGATCTTCACAAACTGCGAGGGCTCAATGACATCCAGGATCTCCTCTATCTCTCCCAGGAACATCACCTGGCAGGAGGGAAACAAGGAGAGGCGCATGAGACAATGAGACGGCGTAGTTGGGGCACCGGGGTGGGATCGCAACACCACCATTTCCCCTGCTTCCACTGCGCCCGGCCCTCCTCTACCTCTTTCTGGGTGCATGTCTTTGGCCAATATTTCAGCAGCCCACGTATCACCTGGATGGGGGGGGGGGAAGGCAAAATAGGAAAGGAAAGAGAAAGAGGATGCGAGAAGTTAGAAACGACGGTTGCGCATTAGGGATGAAACAACAGGCAGCGGCCCCCCAACATGGCACCTTTGCTAGTCCTATTTGGAGACACTGCCAGGGACTCGTCCAGGGGTGCAACACTGAGCCGTGTGACTCATAATTGGGCCTTAACCTAGTCCAATGCTTCGTAGCCTTCTAAAAACAGCTAAGGGGGCCCTGTAGCTCAAAGCACTGGCTTGAAATGAAATTCCGCACTGTCCCAGTGCCCCCACTATTAAATTTGGGGCGCTCCATATTTTCAAGTATGTTTTTAAACCTTGATTGAGAAGTTCAGCCTCTCCTTCCCCCAGACTATGAGGCTCCCCACTATGAGAAAAAGCATGAGAAAAAGCCAATCAAAACCCCAAAGTGCTCTTACACACACACACACACACACACACACACACACACACAAAAGCTCTGCCATTTCCCTTCCCCATGTGGACTCCCGACCACTGCTGGCATCAAACTTCCCGCCCCCCCCAAGCCTGTTCCTTTTCCCCCTTTGTGTGTTTCCCCACACCTCCCAGTGATTCCCCCAAACTCACGTGCTCTGTCAGTGTGGCATCTTTCTCCAGGAACTGGACCACGCAATATGCCAACTGCAAGAGACATTTCCAGGTGAGCATCCCATCCATGCACAGAACACACCCCCTCCCTGCAGTGTCAGGCCCCCTCATTCTCACAGAACCATAAAGTGGGAAGGGACCTACAAGGTCATCTAGTCCAACCCCCTGCCTTTCACAGGAAATCCTCCAGAGCATCTCCAGAAGGTGCCGGCCAAGCCTCTACTTGAAGCTCTCCAGCGAGGGAGAATCCACCACCTCCCTCCAGTGGCAATCTGTTCCACCGCCGAACTGCCCATCAAAAGTATCTTCCCCCACCTTAACCGGAGTTCCTACGTTCTGTGCTTCAAAGGGCCGTTTGCACATTACAGAAGGTCCAAGTCAAACGTATTCATTCATTTCAATTTCATTCATTCATTTATAATACTGATTTTTTTTTTCGGTGCACCCGAATCTGCAAAATATATGGGGTGGCCCTCGTACTGAAAAGTCTGGAGCCCTCTGATTTAAATCATGACTGTTTCAATTGTTTTCTGGTTCTCCATGGAGAGCAAAACAGTTTGATCCTGTCTGAGAGGGAATTGATGTTTTCAAACCCACACATGCTTTTTCACACGAACGTCTGAACCGCAGAATTAAGAGAGGACATGGGAATCAGATCCCGAACAATTAACACTTCGCCTCCCTGTCTGTACCGAACCTTGTACGCATGTGCATCATCATATGGGACTAGCCCATAACTCTATCGCAATGTTTCACTTGTCAACCACTTGTCACCACTCTTGTGGAAACCGGGCGTTCCGTCCGCAGCTCACCTGAGCATGGAATATGGAGAGGGATTTCACCGAGTGCAGAGGAATGAGAACCCGGACAAGAAATTGTTTGTGTTCGGTCTTCAAGGGTAGGGCAAAGCCATTGATTATACTGGGGGAAGAGGAACAAGACACGTCAGTTATACTAGGGGAGGAGGGACAAGACACAAGAGAAGGGTCAAAAATGGAAGGATGGGAGCAGCCTGCTTTTAAGCTGATTGGTGGGGTTGGCAGGGAAGCAACAAAACCAGAATGGCAATGAGACAACTGCGAGAGACAGTGACGCCCTCCTTGCCCAATGTCCAAAGGCCGTTACCTCCCCAGAATCTCCAGCAGTTCCGCCACACCATTGAAATGCTCTGTCTCGTAGATAAACCTGGAAAGAGAGCAAAGGGGGAAAGTGAGGGTCTCGCTGCGGTCCTTGGCATAATTCAGGAAAGGAGCCAGGGGATTTTACTCATTTCTGCTAAAATAGTTTACCATTCTGTGGCAAGGAGTTCCACAGACTAATTACACGCTGAGCTCAAGATATTTTTTTTCTCCGTGGGTCTTCAGTTCTGAGCCAAAGTGACACTAGTAGCTTGGTGAGTGCCAACCAGAGAAAGCTTTGATGCCAAGTTGGGCAGGAAGAGAGGAGAGGAGGGGTCACCGCCCCCTCTGTAGCGCATGCCCGCCAGAGAGGAGGGGCAGAAAGGACGGCCGCTGCTAGAGAAGTTGCCCACTTGGATTCGCCAAAAAGTACTACAATAAGAGATGATGGAGCCCAGCCCAAGAATGGACAAGGTAGAAAGATTTCATCCTGCCCTCTAGTGAGCACCAGGTGGTACTGCACGTTCAACAGAGTGCGCCCATACTTTTGTATTTGCTGCTGTTCTGCTCTTTTACTATTCTTTTTGTCCATCGCACCTTAATGCTTTTCAATTTGTTTTAATTGATTTTAGTGTTATTTTAATAGGTTTTTTTTTAAAAAAAAAAATTGGAAACAGCTTTGAATTTTAGAAAAGCAGTATATGAATCGAAGGAAGGAAGGAAGGATTTCTCAGCCATTTGCCAATAGCAAAGTGAATTGGGAAGAAAAAGCCTATTTACAACCTTGACACAAGCAAAACAACCACACAGCCCTCCCCCTTTACAGCATCCCATCTTCCCAGATTTTTAAGATGGCTGCTCTGGGAGCTTCGTGACCCACCTGAAACTGGATCGTGACCCACGGTTTGGGAACCACTGCTCTAGGGGACCCGGCACCTCTGCCGAGGTCATATCTCCCTTGGAGGAGGGGAAGCTCACCGCAAGAAAATGTTGTTGCACTGTTTGCGAATGTACGCACGCAGTCCCAGGAACTTGCCGTAGACGCGGTGGAGGATGGTCTTGAGGTATTCGCGCTCCCGGGGGTCTTCGCTGTCAAAGAGCTCCAGCAGCTGAAGGAAAGGGAATGGAGAAAGGGGGGGGGGACATCAGCCCTGCTGCATGGACCAACCATGGTTAACATAGGTTCACGCATGCACATACTGCAAGGTTGGTCTAAATCAGGGGTCTCCCAACTATGGCCCGGGGGGGGCCACATCCACCCCCACATGATTTTATCTGGCCCGCAACAATTTAGGGTGCAATCCTAACCAACTTTCCAGCCCCAGGATAAGGGCAATGCAGCTCCGAGGTAAGGGAACAAACATTCCCTTTCCTTGAGGAGGCCTCTGTGACTGCCCCCCCAACTGCAGGATGCAGCACATGCCCCATTGGCACAGCTACGTCAGTGCAGGGAAGTTGGTTAGGATTGCACCCTTCAAATATTTTTATTGCCAATGTTGTTTGCTAAGGTTTGACATTTTTACTGATGATACATCATTTCACCTTTTTGTCTTTGTAATGGTCAGTTTCCTTTTATTCTGAATCATATCATGCTGATAACAAAAGAGATCCTGGTAGAACTCATTCATTCATTCATTCATTCATTCATTCATTCATTCATTCATTCATTGGTTCAAGTAAAACCTATTCATTCATTTAAATTGATTGTACTCCTTTATAAGGGACGTGGTGGCGCAGTGGGTTAATTATATTAGCTGCTGCTGGGCTTTCCGACCGGAAGGTTGGCAAGACTGCACAACGGAGTGAGCTCCCGTCGCTTGTCCCAGCTCCTGCCAAGCTAGCAGTTCGAAAGCACCTAAATGCGAGTAGATAAATACGGACCACTTTGGGGGGAAGGTAACGGCGTTCCGTGCGCTATGGCGCATAGTCATGCTGGCCACAGGACCACGGAAGCTTGTCCTTGGAGAAAACGCCGGCTCTACAGGCTTTGAAATGGAGATGAGCACCGCCCCCTACAGTCACTCACGACTAGACCATGCGGTCGTGGGGAAAACCTTTACCTTTACTCCTTTATAAAACTGAGATTCTTTTTTCGGGCTGGCAAAAGTGTGACAAATTTAAGATGCGGCCCTTGTACTGAAAGGTTTGGAGGCCCCTGGTCCAAATACAGGCAGGTCCACAAGAAATTTTTTTTTTTAAAAGCAGAAGTTGGGGGGGAATGCCTTTATTTGAACCAACCACATTTTTCTGAGTTCAATCACACTCTTGTCAGCCTGCAGCAGAGTTCTGTTGAAACACAGAAGCGTGCGCTCTCTCTCTCTCCCCCCTTTGTGACATTTTCGTTGGTCCAAAGACTGGAGCTTCAGATTTCAACCAAAAACAGGGAAAAGCGTTCAAGCTCTGAGTAATCAAGCTCTGAGTAATCCGCGAAGAGTCGGACATGACTTAGTGACTGAACACCAACAACAATCAATTCAAGACCCACTGGAATATGCCTGGTTTTTAATTACACTGGAAAAGTGAGGCAGATAGAACTGATCAGGAGGTTTAGTCGAGAGGGTTAAGGCCTCTATTTGCCCGAAGATAAGATCCGAAGGTCGCCAGTTCTAGAACACCAGAAGTCTCCGTGAGAGGCAGACCTTGAGAAGTGCGATTGATAAGAGCTGCCTCCAGCTGCCTGTGAGAGAGGAGTTGTGCTGGGCCAGCTGTTTCTTTGGTGGGAGCAGAGAAGCCGTTTATCACCCAGCAGGAAGGCAAGCGTGTGGCCAGAAAGAAGACTAAACCACGAAAGTTCCATCTGTATGTTGTTGGTAGTTCTTGAAAGATAGAACTTCTTTGTAATTTGTAAAAAAAAAAACCCCTGCCTATGTAAACCGCCTTGAATTAAAGCCAGATGAGCAATCTAATGGCCAAAGAAAGGCAGTATATAACTTGCAATAATTTATTATTATTATTATTATTATTATTATTATTAATCTCATAGGGTTCTATGAACTTGGGGCTGCTGAGGAGAAGGCCCATCTCAGTTATCACCTAATGAACCTTTGGGAGTTCGAGATTTGAGTTTCATAGGGATTAACCCCTTCAAGGCTGCCTCCCACCAGCTGCAGGAAAAATACCGCACCTTTAACTGCCAGATTGCACAGTGACACAACACACAACGCTGTGACAAAATGAAATCACTGGCCAAGAGCCCATGGGCTGCTGAGCGAGAGTGTTGTTCAGATTTCTCTAAACCTCCAAGAGGTGCAAGCTCCTCCTCTCCCCCTTTCTTTCTCCTCAACGACAACCCTGCAAGGTGGGATGACAGCTGACCCACGGTCCGGCAGCTGAGCAGGGGTGTGGACCTACAAGCCGTCTGGGTTCAAAACCCATACTCTAGCCACTACCCCATGCTGCTGGCTCTCGTCGCAATGACTGCTATGGTGAGCCAAAAGTAAGCCGCCTTGAGGACTAGTTGCTTGGAAGATGGGTATAAATCTCTCAGAGGAATACATTGCCCAAGTCCAGGGCTGAGCTGCCTTCTACCGAATCAGAAGCTTTGGGTTCACAAGAAAGGAATCCCTTATTCTAAGGTTCTCCCGCCCCCCCCCCGCCCTGGCGGCCCCCCCACTCACCAGAAGGACAAATTTCTGATCTATGTAGCGCTTGGCAACCGAAGGCTGGAAGTCTGGGCTCTCGAGGAACCGGAGGAAAAACTCATAAACAAGCTGGGAAGAGACAGATGGAGCCAAGAACCACAATTGTGAACCTTTCCACGCACGGTATTTCCCCCCGCCTGCCCTTCCCATTGCTCCTGGCGCCCCAAACCGAACAGGGTGGGGCAGAGCTCAGCCTGCCACCCGTCCAGCCAGAGGTTGTGCAAAGGTTCAGGTGCGCACAACCCTCTTGTCGTCCCCTACGGAGAGCTCACCTGTAAGTGCGGCCAGGAGGGTTCCAGGTTGGGCTCGTCCTCTTCGGGATCAAATTCGGGGTTCTCACTGGGCGGAAGGGTCCGGAAAATATTGACCGAGATCTGGGTTAAGAGGAGGAAAGCAGGGAATGAGAAAGAGAAATCAGCAAGGCCACAGGGTTCCTTGCTCCCGTTAGCAGAAAGGGAAAGCTAACAGGTGGGCCCTTTTGAGAGTGCCAGGAATGTGCACTGCAAGAACGGGAGTTTCTCAGGGGTGGCACCACTTTCATGGAAATCTCTGCCAAAAAATCTAAAATCTGCCCCTTCAGTAGAGCGCAGAGAGTTTCTGACAAGACCAAAAAACATTTTAATTTACATTGCCTTTTAGTGCATTGCCAGGGACGTGGGTTAAACCGCTGCTGCTGGGCTTTCCAACCGGAAGGTTGGGAGTTCAAGACTGTGTGATGGAGTGAGCTCCCCCAACGCTTGTCCCAGCTCCTGCCAACCTAGCAGTTCAAAAGCACCTAAAAATGCGAGTAGATAAATAGGGACCACTTCAGTGGGAAGGGAATGGCATTCCGTGCGCTACGGCGTAGAGTCATGCTGGCTACATGACCACGGAAGCTTGTCCTCGGACAAACGCCGGCTCTACAGACTTTGAAACGGAGATGAGCACCGCCCCCTACAGTCGGTCACGACTAGACCATTCCGTCGTGGGGAAACCTTTAGTGGTGGGGAAAGGCCCAGTTCTTTTTACCTGGCCTGGTGCTTTTATTTTGTACAGCATTTATACGTTTGTTGCCTGAGTATTTTTAGCCTGTGGTGTGTTTGTTTTTTTAGTTTGTGTTTGTTTTTTAGCTTCAGTTTGTTTAGCTTGTCGTGTGGTTTGTTTTTTTAAACGGCCACCTATGGGTTTTTAGAACTGGTATACTGTTTTACTGTGCCAGCTTTTAAATTATGCTGTAGATTTATTTATTTATTTTTAAATCTTAGATTGTCGGTTATTGGAGAGTTGCCAGAGAGCATAGCGCGGTACAAAAAGATGGCGTGGAAGTGACATCGCAACAGAAAGTGAGAACACAATTGTATTTTCATTTTCTTGATTTTTTGGCTATAACTTCTGATAGACTGAAGCTATGACACTCTGATTGGTTTCAGTGCATTCTGCATGAAATTCCTCATCGAATGACATATGACAGTTTTATTCCGAAAAACCACTATTTTAATAAACCATGATCTCTACGTGATGGTTGTATTTTACCCCTGCTAACTGGGCAAGAGACACTTTTTCAAGTGGTGTCCTCTTATATTTAGCAGGGGGAGAGCAATTGTCCCTCTTCACCCCAGCACAGTGTCTTTCTCGTGGCTGTTGCTGGTGGTGTTCTCCATTCTTTTAGATTGTGAGCCCTTTTGGGGACAGGGAACCATTTAACTTTAATGTTATTATTTGCCTGTAAACCGCTTTGTGAACTTTGTGTTGAAAAGCGGTATATAAATACTAGTGATTGATTGATTGATTGATTGTATTTTCCTTTTTTTTTGGTTTTGTCGACCATAACGCTTGACAGAGTAAAGAGACTACACTCTGTTTGTTTCATTGCATTCTGCATTAAATTCCACATTCAGTGCTATCTAACATGATGGTATTATTCATGCATGCCCAGGTTTTCTCCATTTTGGCCACTAGTGTCCAGTTCAGCTGGGTGCCCCCTTAAAGCTTGTTGCCCACTGCAATTGCACCCCCCTGCACTTCTTTAGCTATACCCCTGGCCTCAAAGAATAAATACGAGCCATTTCTTGCACCCTGGGGCCCCACTCTGCAAAGCTCTGCCCTCCAAGCCGCCTCACCATCTTGATGATCTCCGGGTACAGGGGCTCGATGAGGATGCCACGGTTCGTGGCCACGCACTCCACCAGCTCGTTGAGTGCCGACCGCTTGATCTCCTTGCCCTTCAGGTCGGCCACGCAGTCCAGGAAGTCGAAGAGGATGGAGCACTGTTGCAGCTTCTGACAGAGGAGGTCGTGCAGTTCCGACACGGGGGCATCTGCGGGGGGTGGAGAGAAAGGAGACACGAGAATCACAAATGGGACTTCCCTACAGGACAGATGGGAAGACCCTCCAAGCCCTGCTCTCAAACCCAAGTGCAGCGTTCTAGCTAGGCAGAAAAGGGCCTTTCAAACGTGCTCATTCTCTGGTTTAAGAACATAAGAAGAGCCCCGCTGGATCAGGCCAAACGCCCATCTGGTCCAGCTTCCTGTATCTCACAGCGGCCCACCAGAAGCCTCAGGGAGCACACAAGACCACAAGATGCTTGCATCCTGTTGCCACTCCCTGGCACCCGGTACTCTAAAGTAGCCTACTACTAATGTAAGAATGTCTTATTCTTATTTCGCAGAAGAACAGGGGTGTCCACATAAGGCCTATGGGAGCTCTTTAGCCAGCGCTTGGGCTCTCCCAGCAACACCATCTCAGGTGCCTGGGTGTCACAGCTGAAAGGGAAGGCTGTGGATCACTGGGCCCTCACATTTCTCAATGGTATGATCCAGTTGTGCGTATTTTCTCATCTGTTATTCGCAGCTAATGAGTTCCGAAGTGAGGGGGAAAGTGTCCTGACCTGCAGTGACATCACTTCCTGCTCAATGTCATCACTTCCTGTTCAATGACATCACTTGCTGCTCTCAACAGGATGCCTGCATCCTGTGGCCACTCCCTTGCACCTGGCATTCAGAAGCACCACCCATCACAGCCTGTAGCCCACGATGGACTTTTCCTCCAGAAATCTGTCCAATCCCCTTTGAAAGGCGCCTAGGCCAGATGCCATCACCACCTCCTGTGGCAAGGAGTTCCACAGCTTAATTACCCGCTGGGTAAAAATAATAATTCCTTTTATCTGTTTTAACTCTCCCAACACAGGACCCAGGTTCGATTCCTGGCAGCCTCTCCAAAAGGAGCTGGGAAAGACCCCCTACCCAAAACCCTGGCTGCTGCCAGATCACAACAAGCGAAGGAGACCCCTGGTCTAACTTGGCCCATCGCAGTTTGCCTATTAGACAAGGCAGGGATCAGTTCGACAAGACATGAGATAGCAGAGAAGTCCTTTTCTACGCCCAGGAAAGCCATCTTTGCTCTCCCATCTGTGAAAGCCTAGCCTTCTCAGGAAACGGAAAGCCAGGGGGACGGCTCGATCGGAACCGACAGAGAGCCCAAGCTGTGCTCCGCGGCTGTCAGATGGAGCTCTGCTGATGGGCAAAACCTAAGGCATCTAGCCCACTTTGCCTCCAATTAGGCCAGTGGGCACTGGAAGGGCTGAGAACAGAAAACGGAAGCCACAGGAGAGCTACGAGTCAAGACGAACCTAACAGATGCTACAGCCGCATTGTCCCCCTCCTCCTCTGTGCCTCTTGGGGCAGAAGGCGGCACTGGGAATCTCCGGGGAGGGGGGGGGTTGTAACTATGGCAGCCAGGGGGCCAATCAACCACAGCCAAAGACGAACAGCTCCTAGGTGCTGTGGGGTGGGGCTGGAGGGACATCTCTGCCCTTTTGAGGTGGCAGAGGCCATTCCTCTCCCTGCAAAATTAAGTTTTTAGGGACGCGTCTGTGGAACTGAATGTGTCTGCATTTGCCAGAAGGCTGCAGTCGGCACAGACAGGAACCCCAGATGAGAAGGCCCATTTTGAGATGGTGTCAGCCAGTGAGGGGCCAGGAGGGAGACCCCCCCCCCAAAAAATCCAAGCATTCAGCATATTTTTTCCCTCCAGCACTAAGCCCACATCCCTGAAGCAACAACAGCATCTTCCACCACCACCCCATCTTCCCCTTCCGTCTCCTTCAAGACTGTAAGCCCCTCAGGGCAGAGACCTTGCCCACTGCACAGCAGGCGCTGAAAACACCACCACGTGACCTTGGGCTAGTCGGGGATGAAGTCAGCCTCACAGGGGCGAGGGCCTCATATGGGCCGAGTCAAGACCCTGGAAGAATGGCAGGATTAAAATGCAATTAAAAATTGCCACCGATTTCTTGGGCCTTTGGGGTTTGGATATGGAGGGGCTGGAGCATGGATCGGCGCGGAAAATCGGCCGTGTTGCTACAATACATGGTCCCGAAAGAGAACTTTAGGGGGGATTCTTGCCACAGTCCCAGCAGCTATCAGAGACAGCAGCCACCAGATGGAGATGCGGAAAAGACAAGGAGTGCCGGGAGCCATTACTTCCAGAACGAGCCAAGGACACTCACGACTACCCCACGCACAGGGCTCTCGCAGGCCAGCGCCAACTAGCCCACTGAGGTTCAAGTAGAGGGGAGTTCCGCTGTCTCTTGCAGTCCGACCTCTGCTCAGGTTGCAGGCTGAGTAAGGCACACGGACCCCGGCAAAGAAGGAAGGATGCACCACCCGTAGCCTAGGCTGGACACATCTAAGCAATATGCAAGTCATGTGGGCTCCCTGGGCTTGTGTCAAGGGGCAACAAGGTAGGCACTGTTGGGACCCACAAGGGTGGCTAGCCTCCTGGAGCAGAGACCCAACACATAGGACCGGTGGCATAGCTAAAGGGGCAACTGCACCGGGCAAGACACTTTAGGAGGGCAACAAGCCGAACTTGACACTAGTGGCCAAAAGGGTGAAAACCTGGGCATGTACGAATAATACCATCATGTTCTATATCACTGGAAAGGTAATTTAATGCAATGAAACAAACTGCATTGGAATATCTGTCTCCTATCAAATGTTGTGGCCAATTAGCCAGAAAATGTTTTATTTACTTAATTAAATTTGATTTCGTCGTGGAATGCAGTGCTACCAAATCTGACTCCAAGTAGCAGATCCCTTAGTTATGCCACCGGCCAGGACCAAACTCCAGATGATAAACGCCCTACATAGGACGCTGCCTTCTACCAAGAACTGCAACTGTGGTCAACTAGCTCAATATTGTCATCAGGTAAGAGTTGGAAGGGATCTTCAAGGTCATCTAGTCCAACCCCCCTTGCTCTGCACTAGTGAGAAAACTGACTGGCGGCAGGGTCGCCGGGGGTCTGCACAGGGGTCCAGAGGACTGAATCGCAGGGTCCGTCTATCTGCAGAGCAGGTATTCTACCACTGAGCAACGGCTGCTTTGGGCAACTGTTGGAAGCTGCCTGCTAGGGTCCGACTTCAGTCCCTCAAGCTTGGGATTGTCAAGCACTGGCCGGCGGCATCTCGGCCGGATTTCAGACAGGGGTCAAACCTGGGATCTTCTGCGGGCAAAAACAGGTGCTGTCGCCCAACAATGGCCTCATCCTGTACCCCCACTTCTGCAAAGGGGCAACAGTGCCAAGTTGGCGCCGGGGCATAGAAACAAGAGGAGCGTCCCCTAACAAGCTGTCAGCCCGGGCACCCATTCCTTCTGATGGGGAGGAAGGGCAAAGTGACAGGTGTCAAACCCAGGTGTGCTCAGCCCGAGCATCTTACCTTTGAGCAGAGGCAGAGGGGTGAGCTCCTGCTGGTTGCTCTGGTACCGGAACTGGGAGGAACTGTGCGAGCGCCGCTGGCGGGACCGGCGCAGGGACCGGCGCGAGAAGCCGTCGACTTTGTCCGGCGGCGGCACCGGGGACAGCCCAGGCGACGAGGGGCTGGTGGGGGTGACGGCAGGCGGGATCTTGGTCTCCATGTTGGCTGCGGGTGCGAGACCTGAAGGGTGCCGAGGAGGGGCGCCCCCTCAGTGCCGGAGAGCAGTGTCGGGGGTCTCCTTGGGGCCCAGCAGCCGCCCCATCTCAAAGGCCCAGGTCTGGCACCTGGCGTGAGTCCGGCTTCAAGGCCTCGGGGAGACGAGGGTCGCAGTCCACGTAGAGCTCCACGGCTGAGAGGCAAGCAGGGGTTACATCCAGAAGGGTCCGGGCCCTATTTGGCGTGGACAGAAGGGCAGCCCATCAGGGCCACTCCAGCCAGGGCCCCGATTCTTGAACACCTCCCAGGAAGGCCCAATGGAGGGAGGGCATGGAGGACGGAGGCTGCAGCTTGGGGGCCGGTGGGGGACGCGAAGGTCGCCTCGCCTTGGGTGCTCACGGTCAGCCGGGTGCCCCCCCCCAAAGGGGTGCCCCAACAATCCAATCCCCCCTTCTCGCGCTGCGGCCCCCTTGGTGTGGGGCTTCCACCGTAGGCGTCCCCCCCGGAACAGGGTAATGGGGGGGAACTTTGCAACAGGTTTGGGGGCTTCTGCAAGGAGGGGGGGGCAGCCCTCGCTGTTTTTGGCAGAGTCAGAGGAAGGCGCGACCCGGCAGCGGCGTGCCCTTCTCTCCGCAGACGATCGGGCCCCTCCCTCCGGCTGGAGCCGCCGCCGCCGCCGCCTCCCCGGGCGAGAGCCGGCCTGAGCGGCGCCCCCGGCTCGCGAGCCTCCCGCGCAGCGAAGGCTGGAGGCGAAGGGGGATCACGCCGGGCCGGTGCGGCAGGGCGCGGGCGGCGCAGGGGGAGCCATCCTGCGGCGGCGGGCAGGGCCGGGGAGCGCCTCCTGCATCATCGCCCCCTTCTTCCCAGGGGGGCGCGAAGGACCAGCTGCGGCCGCCGCCTGCTCGACGCCCGGCCTCTGTCCCCAGCCGACTCAAGCTGCGGGGATCGCCCCCAGCAGGTGCATTGCAACCGGCGAGCCTGGCCAAGAGCGCACGGGGGGGGGGGGAGACGCGAAAAGCTCCTCCTCCGCTCCGCTCCTCGCTTCTCCTTCGCCGCCCTCCTTTGCTTTGCTGCAGCGGCTGCTGCTGCTGCCCGTGCAACGCGCTGCAACCCGCCCGGGCTGTGCGCTGCAGCGCAACACCAGCGCGCGCGCCGCCTCGCGCAAGCCCAAAAAAAAAAGCCCAGTCGCCGGCGCGCGCGCCTTTGCCTTGCCTTTGCTGCGCTCCTCCTTCGCCTGACACTAAGTAACCTTCCCGGCCCACGTGACCCCCATCGGGGCCCTCCCATTGGCCCCTTAAAAATAGAACCTGCGTCATTCCTTTAGAGGATGATGTCATCTCCACTGGCCACTTGAGCCGCGGAAGGGAAGACGGGGCTGCGGAGGGGAGCGAAAGATAGGCACTCATCACATGTTCAGAGACCTTTCCTTTTGCGGAACCAGACAATCAATCAATCAATCAATCAATCACATTATATGGGTTGATGGGCTGTTTGTTTCCTTTCCCTGCGATCCGTCTTTTCAATCCACCCCTATCGAGATCTCTTTGCAGAGATATTGATTGGGTGTGTTGGGAGAGTTAAAAGGGGTCAAAGGAAATACCTTTTTACCCAGCGGAAATACCTTTTTTACCCAGCAGGAGTTAATCTGTGGAACTCCTTGCCACAGGAGGTGGTGATGGCATCTGGCCTGGGTGCCTTTAAAAGGGGACTGGACAGATTTCTGGAGGAAAAGTCCATCGTGGGCTGCAGGCAGCTTCTCCTTGCATTAGAAGTTGGCTTCCTCTGAAGTGGCAACAGGATGCAGGTGTCTTGTGTGCTCCTTGAGGCATCTGGTGGGCCACTGAGAGATGCAGGAAGCTGGACTAGAAGGGCTTTTGGCCTGATCCAAGGCTCTTCTTATATTCTTATGTTCTCTCGCTTTCTCTAGCTTTGTCCAATGGACCGGAAAGGGTGATGTTCTCAATGTCATCAATCAAGCATTCTATCAGTGACATACATAAAGAAATAGATACATTTGATTGTTTTTCTTTATTGCAATCCCTCCTTTCAATCAGTCAATACCTGCATCTACAGCCGGATCAATCGATCGCTGCTTCTATCTGTAGTTTGGCTGGCGGACTGAAAAATGTGCTTGTCGGTTTGTGTCATCCAGGACTTCCCAAACTGTTTGGCACTGGGACCCACTTTTTCGAATGACAGCCTGTCGGGACCCACCGGGAGTGATGTCATTAACTTGGATGTGATGTCATGGCTGGAAGTGACATCATCAAGCAGGAAAATTGTTAGCACCTCCCCATATGACCAAATAACATCAATCAAGTTAATATCTAAATTAAAAGTTTACGGTAAGTATAAGTTTTAAAAAATTATTTAAAATAAAGAAGAACCCTGACCCGCCTGGTGTCACCATTGTTGTTCATCTTGGCCTGTATGGATCAGAAAACCGCCTGGGGTTGTCTGAGCCCATTTTGCTGGGTCCGTTTTGCTTTCTTTTGTGGACGGAGCGGATTCATGGAGCCCACGTGCTCCTTCCAGGCCTCCAGCTGTTCAAACCTCCCCTACAAACAGGCCAGCTGTTACCTCATCTGCAGATGTTGATGGCATGCAGATGTAAGATCAGCTATTCCCTGGCATTGAGATTGGCCTTAAAGAGATTGCAAGGACCAGAGGGCTGAGGAAGTGACACACACGCACGTGATTTTTTTGAGGCTAGCTACCTGGCCTCATTTCCCCAAACAAAAATTCAGGATGTATGGGGGGGGGGGAATGAATCATAAAATCATGGAAGCAACCCACAAGGTCATCTAGTCCAACCCCTTGCCTGTCACAGGAAATCCCTCTAGAGCATCTCCAGCAGGTGTCTGTCAAGCCTCTGCTTGAAGATCTCCAGTGAGGGAGAATCAACCACCTCCCTCAAGTGGCAATCTGTTCCCCTGCCGAACTGTCCTGACCATCAAGACTTTCTTCCTCCGCTTAAACTGGAGTTCCTCTATTCCCTGACTGTCAGGAACTTCTTCCTGCTGTCCAACTGGACTCTCCCCACCTGCAATTTGTACTCACTGGATCTAGTCCTGCTATAAAAATCAATTAGGCCAGCAAACAGACGTGCGCTATCTTCCCTGACTCCGAGAGTGGTCCAAACCAGTGGTGTCATCTAAATGATTTAATAACAGGTACTCACTTTTGATTGGCACGTGTCAGGACCCACCCACCAGAAGTGACGTCATAAGCCGGAAGTGATGTCGTGGCAGGAAGTGACATGAAAAAAGCCCTTTTTGAGGCCTCAGACAATTTTAAACTGACCCAACAGTTTCAACAGTATTCCACAGCACCCCCAGAACATGATAAGGAGGCCTGGCATCATGTTAAAGTGACCCAACAGTTCCAAAACCCCAGAGCAGCTCATTTTTCAGTGGCAAGGCAAGGCAAGGCTCCGCTCGCTGCCTGCCTGGCTCTGAGAACATGCAGGCAACTCAAATGTGCAGGAAATTCAAACGTTGCAGGGGGCGGAGTCGACAAGTGGGTGGGCGAATGGGCGGGGCCAGCCATAATCCTAGAAACCGGTACTCGCGTACCCCCGCGTACCCCCTGCATGACATCACTGGTCCAAACATGCTTTACAGTGTCCCTTGTGCCAGCCAAACTTTGCTGGCCTCACTGTGCCGGCCTAACTCCAGGTGAGGATTGCGCTCCGGGGCTTGTGCTCGGCTCAGCAACAGCGAATAGAAGGTAGTGGCGCATCTCTGCCGTGCACACAAACTGAGCATTGTGTCTTTGGCTCGGCACAGATGCTCCCCCTCCCACCCCTTTCGTGGAAGTCATTAGGCAAGCATTCAGGAAGCCGGGCAGACCCATTGAACCTTGGAGGGCAAGGAAAGGAAGCCATTTCGCAGTGCTTTGGACCTGCGGCCCGATGACCCGTAGCGCGGATGACGGAAGCTCGAAGCTGGCACACAAACAAAGGAGAGCCCTTGCTCACCCCAAGCCAGCTCAAGCCAGTGTAAATCCTTTTGCGGACTCTGCTAGTCTGAACCGTCTCTCCAACATAGGGGGGGAAAAGCACTGTGAGGGCAATCCTAACCTGGAGTTCGGCCGGCACAGTTAGGCCAGCAGAGTTTGGCCAGCCAGAGGCGTTTCTACAGGGATGGCAAAGCTCTAAGTGTTTCAAGAAGCCTTCCCCTGTCATGTAAATCCCTCCTCTCCCTTGCTGCTGTAGCCAGTAAGCAACGCCAAGATGTTGCTGTTCCCTGTGAGGATTGGCTAAAACGGTGCAGGAGAGGAGTAATTTCCACTGCAAGGTGAGGCTTCTTGCAAAACTTAGAGCTTTGCCATCCCTGTAGAAACGCCACTGTGGCCAGCACCAGGGCCACCGTCAAGCATGTTTGGACCACTCTCGGAGTCAGGGAAGATGGCGCACGTCTGTCTGCTGGCCTCTCTGCCTCCGAGAGTGGTCCAAACATACTTTACGATGGCCCTGGTGCCGGCCAAACCTTGCTGGCCTCACTGTGCCGGGCTAACTCCAGGTTAGGACCGCACCCTCATTCATTTAAATTTCTTCCATATATAACACTGATTTTTTTTTTCATCCCCTGAAAATCTGTGAAATCTACAATGTGGGCCTCGTACTGAAAAGTCTGGAGACTTGTAGCTGGAAGGCCTCCCCCGCTCTGCCGTTTTAGAAGTGTGGCGTGGTTTGCAGCCGCAAGAAGGGATGGGACTCTTTGCATGCTCAGGGATCCCCTTTTTTTACATTTCTCGGTTTGGGGCTTGGGGAGTCAGTCAGCTCAGTGCTTACAAGGCAGGAGGGATTTATCTGCTGAGAATGGAAGGTCTTTGGGGCAGGGACTCGTCATACCAAAACACTCAGATAGTTTCCCCTGTCTCTGTTTCCCTCCCCATCCTATGCTCTTTTGGCTATAATGGAAGCTCCTCAGGGCAGAGACCCTGTCTTTCCCTTGTATGTGCATGTTTTCTTTCCTGCCGTATCCGTTACCTGCTCCCCAAATTGTATGCATCCCTGGTTGAGCATTGTGGTACCTGATATAAGAGGCAGGGTGAGGGTGGGGAGAGAAATGTGGCAGAAAGCGAGTCCCAGAGGGAATAACACCCATTGGAGAAACAGAAGGTGGGACTCAATTGGGAGACAAGAATTTCCAGGAAAGCGCTTGATGCCCGGGGGAGGGGGGAGAGGGGTCACAGTTACGGTCACGGGCAGGAAATGGGGGTGTCTCCAAGGCAGTCAGGCCTGGCAGGAAGCAGGTGGCCAAATTGTGAATCAGTAACCATCCACGTGCTGGTTCATCCTGGGACGCAAGAGGACAAGTGTTTGGAAACAGGTCCAAACAAACACGTCCACCCAGTGTCTTGTTGTGTCTTCAAATCGATGAACGAGAAGGGGGGGGGGACATCGCTGAGCAATCACCTTTTTTCCCAGTGGGAAAAGCGCTTATCTCTGGGTTCAAAAAAAGAGAGAGATTCAGTTGCCCTGTTAGAAACCACCTGCACAGTTCCAAGAGGACAATCCAGTTTGTGCTGGACCTGCAGGGACATGCAGGTGTTGTTGTCTTCGCCCATCCTGCCGCCCGCTCTGATTCCCCTCCTCGCCACTTCCCTGGCCCACCCCCCCTTGAAAGGGGTCAGGCAGATCACCCAACCGCTCTGATAGGCCTACTGATTAACCGGCTGTCCACTCCCTGGGCATAAAACGGGGTGCGACGGCCTTCAGGGGGAAGGAATTGCCCAGGCTGGTCGACTATGTCCCCACCAAGGCGTCTGAGTCGCCCGTCTCTCTGCCCCGGGGCCCCTGGGGCCACCCTCACCTTCGGGGACCTCCTGGAGAAGGTGGGCAGCATGGGGCCCTTCCAACTCTTCTCGGTGCTTCTCCTCTCCTTGCCGGTCCTGCTCCTCGCCAGCCACAACCTGGTCCAGAACTTCACCGCCGCCACGCCGGAGCACAGCTGCCGCCTGGCACCACTAGGCAACGCTTCCTCTGCGCACGCTGTGCCCCCAGGAACAGATGGCTGCCAGCGCATTGCACGCAGGCTGGCGCCCGGCTCCAACGCCTCCCTGGTGCGCGACGGTGAGGCGGGCTCGGAGCCGGAGCCGTGTCAGGACGGCTGGGAGTATGACCACAGCACTTTCAGCGCCACCATCGTCACTGAGGTAGGGGATGAACATGTGCCCTTTTTGTTTTAGGGTGTTCTTTTCCCTCTTGCGCAACACCAGAACCTTTGGGGGGGGGAGAAGACGGGGACGCCCTCTAAAATTGAATGGTGGGACACTGAGAACAGCCCAAAGACGATGCTCCCCTGTGTGCCATTAGCTGGGCACACTTTTTTTTTGTAAACTCAGCAGGTAATTAATCTGTGGAACTCCTTGCCACAGGAGGTGGTGATGGCGTCTCTAGTCGAGGTGCCTTTCAAAGGGGATTGGACAGATTTCTGGAGGGAAAGTCCATTACAGGCTATAGGCTGTGACGGGTGGTGCAACCTCCTTACGTTAGCAGCGGGCTACTTCAGAATGCCAGGTGCAAGGGAGTGGCACAGGATGCAGGCATCTTATTGTCTCATGTGCGCCCTGAGGCATCTGGTGGGCCACTGTGAGATACAGGAAGCTGGACTAGATGGGCCTTGGCCTGATCCTGTGGGGCTCTTCTTATGTTCTTAGGATAGCAAATTCTGTTTTATTTACCTCACATTTACCTCAGAAGTTTACCTCAGACATTTTACCTCAGAATGCCAAGTGCAAGGGAGCGTCCACAGGACGCAGGCTTCTTGTCGTCTCGTGCGCTCTCTGAGGCATCTGGGGGGGCCACTGCTGGACTTGATGGGCCTTTGGCCTGATCCAGCAGGGCTCTTCTTACGTTCTTATGAAAGAAACACGGTTTGTTTGTTTCCACTCGGCATTACATGACCTTTCCAGTGATATCAAATGCGATGGTATTATTCATAATGACCAAACTTTTCATAGTTTTGGCCACTAGTGTCCAACTTAAAGCTCGTTGCCCACTGCAATTGCCCCCCTCCCCAGCCCTGTGGCCATCTTCCCAACACTGTCCCCCTCTCTGCCTTCCGCAGTGGGACCTGGTCTGTGGTCTGCAGCCCCTCAAAAGCCTGGCTCAGTCCCTGTTCATGGCGGGAGTCCTGGTGGGTGCCTTCGTCTTCGGGGACCTCTCCGACAGGTGAGCAGATGGTACCTTGAGGCATCAGAATTTTCACATTCCGAGGCATTTTCTGAGGGTGCCTCGGGGTTCCTCCTCTCCAGTCTCTCATGGCGCACTGTCACCCTCTTGGCCCTGCAGGTTCGGACGCCGACTGGTGCTCGTCTGGTCCCTGCTTCTGGTGGCCGTCATGGGAACTGGTGCCGCCGCCGCCTCCAGCTTCGCAACCTACTGCGCCTTCCGCTTCCTGAGTGGGGTGGGCATCTCGGGGTTCCTGCTCAACTACATCTGTCTCAGTGAGTGCCCAGGAAACACCCTCGGGAGGGGTGGGAGGCGTGGGGGGGGCAACCCAGTGCTTCTTTCCCCGGCGAGTCACTCGTTTGGCACACTTCGTTGCCCAGCGGGTCATGAATCTGTGGAACTCCTTGCCACAGGAGGTGGTGATGGCGTCCGGCCTGGGTGCCTTTCAAAGGGGACTGGGCAGATTTCTGGAGGAAAAGTCCATCTACAGGCGGGTTACAGGCCATGATGGGTGGTGCAACCTCCTTACGTTATAAGTAGGCTACTTCAGAATGCCGGATGCAGGGGAGTGGCAACAAGATGCAGGAGAGCTCGTCTGACGCTCTAGCCCGCCACTCTACTCTCCTTCCCGCTTCCTAGCTCCAGCTCACTGCTCTTCTCTCCTGCACAGAAAGCAGTAGCTGGCATGTCGTCCCCAGGTCAGAGGGGATAGCATTTGCTGCACCCTCTCAGCTGTCTGAGGTCTTGGGGGAGGCTGCCTCCTGGATCAGTCACCCAGATTTGGACTCCAGCAATCTTTCTCTCCGTAAGGTCTTGAGTGGGTGCCCACCCAGTACCGGGCCACGGTAGTCGCCACCCAGAGCTACTGCAGCACGGCTGGACAGGTGCTGCTGGCCGGCCTCGCTTACGGGATCCGAAGCTGGCGGTGGCTGCAGCTGGCCATCTCTGCCCCCTTCTTCTTCTTCTTCGCCTATTCTTGGTGAGTCTCCTAGCTTGGCTTGGGTGGAAATGGGGTGGCCGGTTTCAGGGTCTCCAAGGCTCCCCCTTTCCAGGCCTAGGATCTGGGCTTGGAGGCCACGCAAGTCTGCTTGGAAAGACAACTAGGCGTCTTCTCACCGCCAGCAGGGCTTGGAGACCATCCGGGACTCCAAGGGGTGGAGCTAAAGAAGTGCGGGAGGGGGGTGCCGTTGCCCCGGGCAAGGAGCTTTAAGGGGGAACAAGCTGAGCTTGATACTAGTGGCCAAAATGGTGAAACTCTTGGTATGTATGAATAATACCATCATATTACATGCCGCTTGCAAGGGAATTTAACGCAGAACAGGATGAAACAAACCAGAGTGGAATATAGTCATTCTATCCAAAGTTATGGCCAAAAAACCAACAACATGGAAATAGCAACTGTGACATCACTTCCTGTTGTGATGTCACTTAACGGGGCACCATTTTGCCCTCCGCACCGGGCTACACGTTCGTTAGCTGTGCCGGGGTCCCCGTCCATTTCTCTTCTTCGGGCTGAGTGGCTCCATTTCTAACCAAGGCTCAAACTCCTCTGCAGGTGGCTCCCGGAGTCGGCACGGTGGCTTCTCGTGCACAACGAACACAAGGCGGCATTGCGCAACCTGAAGCAGGTCGCCCGGATCAATGGGAAGGCTGCTGCTGGGGAAGCCGTGGTCCTGGAGGTGAGTGTAACCCCTGGGGGTGTGTGTCTCTGTCTGCCCCACGGCCCCATGACCCTCTGATGGGGCCGGAGCCAGGATACCAAATGCCACCCCTAGCTCCAGCTCTCCTCCTCCTCCTCCCGCTCACTGGACTCCAAAAAAGGAGAGGGGAATGGAGAGGAAGTGTGGAGCGGAGGGGAGAAGAGAAGTGGGCTAGAACGTCTCTGCACTTCCTCTTCCCCTCTTCCTTTTCCCATCCAAGGAATGGGAGGAGGAGGAGCAGTGGAGGTGAGTGACATGAGTGTCTCCGCTCTTTTGCCACCGGAGGCAAGGTCCTCAACTGACTTCATGAATGGGCCGGTCCTACATGGCCCAGCTGCCCAGGGCTGTATAGGGGCAAAGGCGCCCTACCAATTACGGACAGAGGGTGGGCCAAGTCAGTTTCCTCCTCGCCTCACCACATCCTTTCCCCCTCTCGCTTGGGGTCTCCACCCTCTTTCCCCAGATGTTGGAGACGCAGGTGGAGAGTGGCTGCCCCGGGAAGGGCTCCCACTCGTGCTTGGACCTCTTTCGGACGCCCGGCTTGAGGCGGATCAGCTGTTGCCTCATGTTAATCAGGTACCGGCGGGACGGCTGGCCTCTCTACCCAGCGTAGGGAACCATAGAGAGCAGTTTGCCAAGGGCCTCTTGGGACAGCCCTTCAGAATGACGTCGAGTTCCCCACCCAGGGCGCAATCCTTACCTGGCGTTTCGCCGGCGCAGGGCTCTTGTGCCGGACCATTTCCGTCCCCCTCCTGATTAACCCTTTCCCCACCACAGCTTCTCCATAAACATGACCTACTTTGGCCTCTCCATGGACCTCTCAGTCTTTGGCCTGGACATCTTCCTAGTCCAGCTCTTTTTCGGGGCCATTGACCTGCTGGCCAAGATGGGCTGTGCCCTCCTGCTGTCTTTTTTTTGGCCGTCGCACCGTGCAAGCTGCCTCCCTCATCCTAGCCGGAACGTTCCTCTTCCTGAGCCTCCCTGTGCCCTCTGGTAAGGAGCAGCCCGTACAGGGTGGATGCCACATTTCCCGGGTGTGTGCTCCTCTCATGGACGTAGCTCTTTACGAGCTCCTTGGGAAAGTGGAGCAGATTATGGGGCAGATTAGGGATCATAAAGCTCAGATTAGGGATTATTGGGGTCAGATTAGGGATTATAATGCTCAGATTAGGGATTATTGGGGTCAGATTAGGGATTATAAAGATCAGATTAGGGATTATTGGGGTCAGATTAGGGATCATAAATATCAGATTAGGGATTATTGGGGTCAGATTAGGGATTATTGGGGATAATTGGGGTCAGTTTAGGGATTATTAGGAAAGGGAATGGGAACAACAAGGCAAACTAAGCAAATTCTCACCGTATTCAGTGGGGCTCATTCACAGGGAAATGTATTTAGGTTTGCAGCCTTAAGAGCCCACTACTAACCTGGAGTTAGGCCAGCACAATTAGGCCAGCAAAGTTTGGCTGGCACAAGGGACGCCGTAAAGTATGTTTGGACCACTCTCGGAGTCAGAAGGGCCAGCACACAGACGTGCGCCATCCTCCCTGACTCCAAGAGGGGTCCAAATGCACTTTATGGTGGCCTTTGCGCTGGCCAAACTTTGCTGGCCTAACTGTGCCAGCCTAACTCCAGGTTAGGATTGCGCCCTCAGACTGTTGCCTCCATGCCCTAGCAGATGGCAGCACGTAGCCCAGTGTAGTTGCTGCCAGATGCACTTATGTAGCTACGCCACTGGTGGTCCTTGATCTGTTTTTGTCTCCCTCCTGCACACCAGTTGATTTGTTGGTCAGGAAGGGGAGGACAGGGGCCCTCCTCCCACCCTCATTGTTTTCCCTCTTTTCCCGTAGGGATGTTGATGGTGCGCTTAGCCTTCGTGGTGCTGGGGAAAGGGTGCCTGGCAGCGTCCTCCATGTGCCTGTATCTCTATGGTGGGGAACTCTTCCCGACAGTGGTCAGGTAAACTCAACACTGGGCAGGGATGAACCAAAAGGAGAAGGAGGTTATAGCTCCTGTGCAAAGCTCCTGCATTCAGGGCACAATCCAAACTTGAAGTTAGGGAGGCACAGTTAGGCCACAAGGTTTGGCCGGCACAAGGGCCACTGTAACGGATGTTTGGACCACTTGGAGTCAGAGGGGCCGGAACACAAACATACACCATCCTCCCTGACTCCGAGAGTGGCCCAAACGACACTCTCTTGTAGCTGGCATTCTGAGGTAAATTTCTGAGGTAAAATTCTGAGGTAAATATGAAGTGAATAAAGCAAAGTTTGGCCGGCACAAGGGACACCATACAGTATGTCTGGACCACTCTCGGAGTCAGAGAGGCCAGCACACAGATGTACACCGTCCTCCCTGACTCCAAGAGTGGCCCAAACGACACTCTCTTGCATCTGGCATTCTGAGGTAAATTTCTGTGGTAAAATTCTGAGGTAAATATGAAGTGAATAAAGCAAAGTAAAGGACACCATAAAGTATGTCTGGACCACTCTTGGAGTCAGAGAGGCCAGCACACAGACGTACATCATCCTCCCTAAGTCCGAGAGTGGTCCAAACGCGCTTTATGGTGGCCCTTGTGCCGGCCAAACTTTGCTGGTCTAACTGTGCCGGCCTCACTCCAGGTTAGGCTCTCAATATCCTGGTAGCATCTTCAGGAAGGGCTGGGAAAGAGCCCTTCTCCGAAAGGGCCGGACCTCAGGAGCTGCTGCCAGTCAGTGCTCGACAATGCTGGCCTGGGTGGCCTGAAGACCAGACTCAGGCTGGCAGCGTCATGATGCCATGATTAACCCGGCAAAGTGACATTGTCGTGCTGTGTTCTTGGCAGGCAAACAGGCACCAGCTTCACCACGGTGATGGCTCGTTTGGGCGGCATTGTGGCTCCCGTGTTGCTGATGTCCAGGGACTACCAGCCGTTCCTGCCGACAGTGATATTTGGGGTCACTCCCATCATCTCGGGGGTGGCGGCTTGCTTCCTGCCTGAAATGCTCAACGTCCCCCTGATGGACACGGTGGAACAAGTCGAAGCACGGTAGGCTCTTTGTCCTCTCCCCTTGAAAATGCAAACTGTTAAAACTCATAGGCAGGACTCTGTTGAAGAAGGGCCCTGTGTGGCTCGAAAGCTTGCCTCTAACAGAGCAGCCAGTCCAAAGAGACCTGTCTTGGGAAGCTACTTTTGTGGAATCAGCAGAGCTGTTGTATTCTCTCCCCCACCCCGTTGTTGGATTTCCCATTAAGTGCTCTTCCTTCTCCCATTTGAAATCGATTCTCTCTCTCTCTCTCTCTCTCTCTCTGAGTGCAATCCTAACCTGGAGTTAGGCCGGCACAGTTAGGCCAACAAAGTGTGGCCGGCACAAGGGACACCATGAAGCGCGTTTGGACCACTCTTGGAGTCAGAGAAGCCAGCACACAGATGAGCACCATCCGCCCTGACTCCAAGAGTGGTCCAAACGCCACTCCCTTGTATCTGGCATTCTGAGGTAAATATGAGGTAAATAAAGCATAGTTTGGCCAGCACAAGGGACACCGTAAAGTATGTCTGGACCACTCTCAGAGAGAGAGGCCAGCACTCAGACATGCGTCATCCTCCCTGACTCTGAGAGTGGCCCAAACGCCACTCCCTTGTATCTGACATTCTGAGGTAAATTTCTGAGGTAAAATTCTGAGGTAAACACGAGGTAAATAAAGCAAAATCTGGCCAGCACAAGGGATACATACCATACAGTATGTCTGGACCACTCCCATAGTCAGAGAGGCCAGCGCACAGATGTGCACCATCCTCCCTGACTCTGAGAGTGGCCCAAATGCCCTTTACAGTGTCCCTTGTGCCAGCCAAACTTTGCTGGCCTAGCTGGGCTGGCCTGACGCCAGGTAAGGATTGCGTCCTCATACTTACACATACACACACAGCAACCCTTTAATGTTTTCCCTTCCTGCCAAAGAGCCTCTGCTGCAGAGCTTCTGCAGGCCAAAGACCCATCCAGCCCAGCTTCCAATCCCCTTTTAAAGGCATGCAGGCTGGACGCCATCACCACATCCGGTGGCAAGGAGTTCCACAGATTGATTAATTTTAAAAGGCTTGCGCCTCTCCTCTCTTCCTCTGCCTGACCCAAGGCGCTGCTTTTAATACCCTTCCGTTTCACCTCTTCCAGAGCCAGCTGGAAATCCAAAGCCATCCTCGGGGAGGTCCCGGAGAACTGCAACGTCATCCGGTCAACCCGCTTCTGAGTTTCGCCCAGACGTGGGCCGGGATTGCTTTCTCGGGCCTGCCAAGGGGGCCAAACTGGGACAGATCAGCACTGGGAATTTGGGCAGTCAGTCCGCGGCAGGTTCTTCCCGCAATCCCACCAAGTTCTGCTCGGGTTCAAAGCGTGGTGCTTTGGGGGCGCCCAGGACTACAAAGCCACAAGTTTTGTCTGTGGATGAACCTTTGCAGCCTTGCCAGCTGGGGAGCATGGAGCCATGCGCAGGCTCGGCTTACGGACCTTGTTTTTCCAACTTTATTTATTGAACTCTTGCCCAAATCAATCTCCAATAAGTAGACCATTATGCTTGCTACCTAATGGGCAGGAGATCCTGAAAAGAACTCAGCGTCCTGCTTCAGAGGAGCTTTTAATGGACAGCGTGAGCTCCCAGATGCTCATCTCGGTTTCCCGTGCCCCCGGTGGAGCCTCTGCCTGGAAGGCAGCGGTAGCCAAAGGGTGGCGCCGAAGGATATTGATGGTGTAGGAGGAGGGGTGAGGGCAGGGGGCTCGATTGGACTGATACAGGCATTGTGCAGTGGGGTGTCGCGGTGAGAGTGTCAGACTAGGGTTGGGGAGGCCCCGGTTTACACACACCCCCTTCAGCCGTGAAGCTGGCTGGGTGAATGAGGGCTGGTCAAGTCTTGGCCCAACCTACCCAGCAAGGTTGTTGGGAGGGCAACAAGGAGCGGAAGAGCCTTGCCATATTGCTGGGAATGAATCCTCTTGATTAGGAGAGCAAGTGCAAGAGGAGGAGGAGGCAGATTGGGGAAAGGGGTTCCCTTGATGCAGATCCCAAATGTTCCCTACTTCGCAAGGGGAATCCCAGGTGCCAGCCTCAACACCATGGTCTGACGGTCACTCTGCCCCTTTCCTCTGTCCCATTCCCTCAAGACGTTGCAATGGAGGCACACATGGCCAGCATAGTCTTCCGGAGCAACATCTGAGCCTGCAACAATCCTAGCATACAGCCCGATCACACCTGTGTTGGAGCTATCCAAGGTCCTGAACTCGTCCTGCTTAGACTCTCGTCTCTGCTTGGTTCCCTGCTGTGGGGAGAATGCCATCCCAGCCACCAGCCTCACTTGGCACAGGGTTGAAACATGTACTTCAAGAAAGTGGGCAGATTTTAGGCTTCTGGTGGTGGCTTGGGGGGGGCAAGAACTTGGGAACTACCAGTGAAACAACAGCTTAGGGAGGTCGAGCATGCTGCAAAACGGCTGCTTGGAGAGGTGAAATCCGTTCCAAACTGCTGACTTTGTACAGTAATCTATATGTTTGGGTTGTCTTTGAGCATTCAGTACATGTGCGGAGAAAGCTCTGTACTGTACTGTGTCCAATATTCTGTCCTTGATCCAAATTGGCCAGGACTTGGTTGCGCTCCCAGGAGCCAGGGAGAAAGTAAACCACCATAGGAGAAAGGATCAGAAGTGACTTCGGCGCTCCCAGTTACTCTGGAGTAACCTTCCTTCCAGTGTACACTCCCTAAACTCCTTGGAGGAACGGGCAGCTTTATACTGTGAATATTTTAAAATAGCAAACGTTTTTGTTCCTTTTTGTTGTCTTGAATGTGATTTTATTGTGCGGATTTTGTACAATAGGCCTCCTTGCAGGCGGCACACAGTTGTAAATAAATAATGTAATGTAATAAATAATGTAATTAAATACAGCAGAGAGAATTTTTTTCAAAAAAACAACAACGTTCTATCATGAATAGGGGTAGTTTTTTTCGGTGATCAGCACAGAATGCTACATAATGAGAATTCTACTCAAAACACCACATAAGATGAAATTTAGATCAAAACGTGAAATAATACCACTTTTGCTTATTTTTGACATAATTTGACACAAATTTAAATGAGTTTCACACACACACACACACACACACACACACACACACACAAACCACTACTTGTGCTTAGTTTTGACACAGTTTTGAGGAATCCACAAATAGTTTTCAGTAAAGGATCAGGAGGAAGAGTGGCAGAAACAGGAGGAAGCTTGTTTAAATTTGCATGTTCATAGTTCACAGTGCTTGCTGGGGTGACTTTAATGAAATGTGGAAGTAGTAAGTAGCAGTTTTTTGATGCTCCAAGCAGAAACCAGAGTGCAGCTTGGGAATTTCTGAGCAGGCTATTTTGTGCTGGAGTGTGTGAGTGCCAGTGACTGCTTGCCTTTGTAGGGACAGTCACACTTATTTATTGTGCTGTTTGTACAATTTGCAATAAAAATTTGGATAAAAACACATAACACCGCAATGTGCTATTGATTAAAATAGCAAATTGCGGTGTTATGTATTTTTATCCAAATTATGGGGAAGTTTTTGGGGAAAATATCACCAAAAAACCCCACCCCTAATCATAACACAAGCTTTATTTTTAACATTTTTCCCCACCCTTAACTCCAAGGAAGAATGAGGCAACACACATGCTGTGACAACAATCCTGCAAGGTAGGCTTAGACATAATGACTGCCCTCCCCAACAAGGCCACACAATCAGCATCATGGCTGACCAGGGATTTGAACTCAGGCCCGAGTTGTTGTTCAGTCGCTAAGTTGTGTCCAACTCTTCGCGACCACCTGGACCACAGCACACCAGGCCTCCTTGTCCTCCACTAGCTTCCTGAGTTTGCCCAATTTCATGTTCATTGCTTTGGTGACACTGTCTAACCATCTCATCCTCTGCCGCCCCCTCCTCCTTTGGACTTCCGTCTTTCCCAGCAGGAGGGTCTTTTCTAAGGAGTCCTCTCTTCTCATGAGGTGGCCAAAGGATTTGAGCTTCACCTTCAGGATTTGTCCTTCCAGGGAGCAATCAGGCTTGACTTCCTGGAGGATTGACCGATGGGATCTCCTTGCAGTCCAGGGGACTCTCAAGAGTCTCCTCCAACACTGAAAGCATCTATTATTCGCTCTGCCTTTCTTATGGTCCAGCTCTCACAGCCATACATTGCTACTGGGAAAACCATCGCTTTGACTAGGCGAACCTTTGCTGGCAGGGTGATGTCTCGGCTTTTTATTAAGTTGTCTAGGTTCGCCATAGTTTCCCTCCCACAAAGTCTTTTAATTTCATGGCTGCAGTCACCGTCTGCGGTGATCTTGGAGGCCGGGACAGTAAAGTCTGTCACTGCTTCCATTTCTTCCCACCAGTAAAAAAAAAATCCCCTCTGGAAATGGTTGTCTAGCGCTTTCTTAGCTCTACATTTGTCAACTCGCTCGTTCTCTACGCGAATGCTCAGAAGCCCGCCCACATCATGGGACCAAGCAGGTTAGATTCACTGGAGTCCGCAGGCCTGTAGAATTAATAGGAGCGAATTGAAGCCAGGGGGCGGGCTTAGCAGCCATGTTGGTTGACTCAAAACAATCCGCATTCCAAGCATTTCAGATTGCTTTGCTCGTACTGTTTAGGACTGAATAAAAATAAAAACTTACGAAAATAAAAACATGTGATCGTGTAGAAACATTATTGGTAACCTTATTATGACTTAATATGCACTTACAAGGTTTAATTCCGCATAATTGTATTACTGAACATACCTGACGAAATGCTACTTGCTGACTATTTAAACTCAGATTGCACTGTTTTGACAGACTTATTTTTTGAAATCTACACAAGCAGAAATAGTGTGAACGGGAAGGAAAGAAAAAAAGGGGAGGGTGGGCAAAAATTAGATAAATATGTAGGAAAATTACATTAAAATCTCTTCATAACATAAGTAGTTGTCAATATGAGAGTAATTCTTTTTTACTTCTAAGACTACTAAGACTTCTAAGACTACTAAGAGTTTTGTTTAAACGTCTACACTCACCCCCCCCAAAAAACAAATTCTGTTAACGTTCAGAATTTCGAAAATATTACAGTAGAAAATGGAAGGTGGGAAAAAAAGTGTAAACGGGAAGGGGGGAAAAAGGAGGGGGGAAATATATATTTTTTCCTTCTAGACCATTAACAGTGGGTGTCAGAAAATGGTGAATAAGACTGCTAGGAACAACAAGAAATTACACAGCTTCAAAAATAATGCACTCGCTGTTTCAGTTAACGGTAGTTTTACTGAAACGATGTAATGTGAATACTTGAATCTTTCCGTGGAAATTAAATCCCATTTTTCGTACAGCGATTCGCACACCCGTATGCAGAACACGCAGGCATGATTAAAGACGTTGAGATTAACTTTTACACACGGGCAGGGAGATTTTTATTCGTGAATTCGCGGCAATCCTCCTCCTTAGCGGGAAAGATCTGAGTCAGCCATATTTGTTGATCCTCGGCTTCAAGAAAATGACGTCATGCTTACTCCAATGAATCTAACCTACTTGCATGGGACTTGTTTATTTTCTCGGCAGCGCCCGGAAAAGACCCGGCACATGCGCGTTTTGTTGAACCCGGGCGTCCTGAAAACAACGCGCATGCTCTTTTGTTGAACAGGGCTACTAATTTCGCAGCCCCGCCCCGCCCCTCGGGACGTATTTCACGCTCCGTGCCTATGTGTTGTTATTTTTTTTCCTTTTCCTTCTTCCTGCTCCGCCTCCCGCGTGGCCCCGCCCCCTTAGGCCGAGCGAGCCAATCAGGCAGGCGCGGAGTGAGCGGCGCGGCCAATGAACGCGCAGTTTCCCCTTCAGCCAGCTGCGGGGCTGGGCCTAGAGTCAGAGAGAAGCCGGGCGCGGAGCCGGGGGGTCGAGTGAGCGCGCAGGCCGGGCCAGGCGCCCCGCGGGCCGGCATGTCGCGCTGGTTCTTCCCGTGGTCGAGCTCCATCAAGAAGCGCGCCTGCCGCTACCTGCTGCAGCACTACCTGGGCCACTTCCTGGAGGAGCGGCTCGGCCTGGAGCAGCTCAGCCTCGACCTCTACGCCGGCGCCGGCCGCCTCAGCCGCATCCACCTCGACGTCTGGGTGAGGAGGCCGGAGCAGGAAGCAGCAGGCCTGGCCGCGGCACCCCTGCCTGGAGGAGGCCTCCCTCCCGAGGAAAGGGGCCTGGCAGGCTGTGCCTACTCGGGGGGAGGCCCTGTAGAGCGGCATGAGGCTTCCTCCCGAGGAAAGGGG
>JAJKFI010000090.1:553825-577277 GCA_029204185.1 Lerista edwardsae
TGCTGCCGGTCAGGGCTGGGCAGTTCGGAGCTGCCAGAACTGCTGCCGGTCAGTGCCTGACCAGCGGCGAGCTGTCCGTCTCGGTCGGAAGTGGCTTCGCGCGTGAAATCGGCTCTGTCCTTAAGCCAGTGTGACCAGTGTCATCACATTGGGCCCCGCGCCGGCGCAGTGAGCACATCGCCTGCCGCCGCCGCAGCTGGGATCTCTGTGGGCTGTCAGTCAGGGGGGCGGGCAGAGCAGCTTTGCCTTGGGCCCGCCCACCTGCCTCCGCCTCCAAACGGCCCAGAATGGGCCTCCTGGAAGCTGTCAGCAGTGATGCCATCAGGCGCCACCAACTATTTCCAGGTGCTGGTGGCGGCACCACAAACCCGTGGGGAGGGGGGGCCCCATTCGGAGGGGGGGAATGTCCCCTGTGGGGCCCTGCTGCGCCTGCGTGAAACCCATTCAGCTTGTCTTCACTGGGGGTGGGGCTGTCCAGCTCAGGGGAGCACGGCTGAAATAATGGGACCGCGACATCTTTGGCTCGTGTGGGGTGAAGCAACTCTCCTGTCGCGATGCCTCTCCCGGCCCGGGTTGCCTCCTTGGAGGCTGCTTGCCCCATTTTGCAGGGTCCTGCGTCTGCTGCAAACTTCCTGCGTCCCCCTCTCCCGTTTTGTTCTCCTGCAGCCGCCCCCGGCTCGGAATCGCAGAGCTGGGCGTCATGCATGACCACCAGCATGCAGCTGGCCCAGGAGTGCCTGAAAGAGCAGGCCGAGGAGCCCTCCGACGCCCCCCAGCCCTTCGAGGGGCTGGAGATGTTTGCCCAAACCATAGAAACTGGTGAGTGAGGGGTGTGTGTGTGTGTGTGAGTGTGTGTGTGTGTGTGTGTGAGTGAGAGAGAGAGAGAGAGAGAGAGAGAGAGAGAGAGAGAGAGAGAGAGATACCACCTCCTTACAAAGGTGGTGGGCTACTGGTACGGGGTGCAAGGGAGTGGCAACAGGATGCAAGCATCTTATGGTCTCATGCCTCCCTGGGGCACCTGGTGGGCCGCTGTGAGATACAGGAAGCTGGACTAGATGGGCCTTTGGCCTGATCCAGCAGGGCTCTTCTTACGTTCTTATGGTGTCTTCTGCTTTCTGACAGTTCTGCGAAGGATCGAAGTAACTTTCTTGGACACGGTGGTGCGTGTTGAGCACCTGCCGAACGGGGGGCAGGACGGCGCTGCCCTCGAGGTGCACATCAAAAGGTAACTGGTGCTCGCCCAGCCGCATTGCAGTGTGCCGCTTGAGATTCCGGTGCGGCCAGTGGAAATCTTCTCTTTGCTTCTCCAGCGATGGCCTAGCCTGCTCCAGCAGGGCTCTTCGGACGTTCTCATGTTATGTTATGGCCCATTTAGTGCTACTTCTTGCATCTCACAGTGGCCCACCAGATGCCTCAGGGAGCCCACAAGACCACAAGATGCCTGCATCCTGTTGCATTTGGCTACCCAGGGCAGCATTTTGTGATGGGGGGGGGGGAGAAGAAAAGCAGGGCCAAAATGTTTAAAATTATTTAAATTTTAAATTCTGATGAAAGTGCAAAGCAACCTATAGCTGTGAGGCTTAGGAAGGTCCCAAGGTTGCAGAACTCCAGTAAGGAATCGCTCAGACAATTAGTGTAGCAAGAACTTCTGTATTTCCAGAAGTAAGCTTCTTGCAGCAAAGAACAGCAAACAAATAACAGATACAGTAAAGCTTTTCAAATAGCAGCTCCAGCAAGTTCTGCAAACAACTTCTGCAAGTCCAGCAGCAGCAACACAAACAGAGAGAAACAGAAAGCAGAACTAGCAACAAGTGTTCCTGGGCCTGATTAAATAGTCTCCAACATTCCACCTGAGGTCACATGATCTCGTTACCAGGCTAAAGCAGAGTCAGATTGACTTAGCACTTTACTGCTGGTCTGCAAGGCCTAGTGATAAGCCTTTCCATTCAGGCCTGTGAATTCCCAGGGCCTCACTTCAATATCCCAACACATTCCCGAGAACCTACCCTTGTAGGTAAGTGAAGGCACATATAAAGAAAGCTGACCGTATCTTTATGGGGGGGGGGCTTCATGTGAGTCGTGAGAGAAAGAGGTTGCTTTGGGGGTGCTTGCTCCCCGATGAACGGGGGCCGCCCTGCCCACGACTGCCCTCTCCCCCTGCCCTTCAGGTTGGACTACTGTGACGAAGCCGTGAAAGAGCCCGGACAGGCCCTCCCGGTCAACATCCACCAGCCGCCAGCCTTTGTCCACAAGATCCTGCAGCTGAGCGGCCTCTTGCTCTACTACGAGGAGTTCACGGAGGGGTGCGATGGTGCCCGTACGCCCTCCCCTGTCCCCAAGGTACAGCCACACCAGTCCGTTTTGGTAGCGCCAAGGGGGCTTCTTGGGGGCAGGCCACCATACCTTCTCCTGTGTCCCCCTCTCCCGTTTTGTGGGGCCACCCCTCGCGTTGGCCGTATCCTTGGCGTAGAGCGGCATTTGCTGCCCTCCTTCCCCCGGCGAGCTGCCTGCTCCTCCAGCTTGCTGAATTGGGAAGAGAGAAACGGAATGGGGACGAAGAGTGGTAAGCTAGAATGCCAGAGACACTCTAGCCCACTGCTGCTCTACGCCCTTTTTTTTGGGAACGGGTCAGTCCTGCCAAGGTGCAAGGCGGGAGTGTGGCAGGTCCCGCCTCTCTGTGTTGAGCAATTCCTTGTCTCCTACCTCAAATCCAGGAGGCGGGCGAGTCCTCTGAGCCCCCAAGGCGGGAAGAGGAGAAGGTGGAGGAGGAAGAGAAGGGGGGCCCTCCCAGCCCTCTGCTTCAGATCGGCAGCTGCTCCGGATACACCGAGATGAGAATCAAACTCAAGCAGAACGAAGCCTTCCCTGGTCCCAAGGTGAGTGGGGCAGAGAGGTTAAATGCAATAAGGGCACCTATTGCGTGTGCCTTGCTGGAGTCTGTGTGGGAACCCTCCAGTCCCACCGGGGAAGGCAGAGAGGGTTTAAACTGAGGACTAGCAACCTGCTGCCATTAAAAGTCCCACGCTCTTAGGAGGCCAGATTTAGGGTCCCCTTCAAACCGGGTTGGCAAAGGAGCCCTCGACGCCGTGAAGACCACCGGCTTTGCTTTGGGCTCTGCTAAAACTGTGCACTTCCAGAATCTTAACACACTGTTTTTTTCAACCCTCTTCTCAGAGTGGCGTCCGTAGTGAGGGGCTGGGAACGGGCAGGTGGTTGTCCCAAAGGGGCCTCAATGTTTAAAAAGATGGTGGGCTGGTTTTTTCCCTGCATGGAAACTCTGGCGGAGTGCCGTATAAGCGACGGCGTCCTGGCTACTGGTGTCAGATTGTTGCACCACCCCCTGAAAGGGGAAGACACCCCCCCTCATCTTGCTTCCCCCACCTCCACGTTCCTCCCCCAGCTTTCCTTGTGCAAGATGAACAAGGACCTGGTCTTCCAGGAAAATACAATTGGGGTGAGGGGTCTGGTTCCGTATTCCCACACCCTGAACGTTATTGAACATAAGAAGAGCCCTGCTGGATCAGGCCAAAGGTCCAGCTTCCTGTATCTCACAGTGGCCCACCAGGTGCCCCAGGGAGGCATGAGACCACAAGATGCCTGCATCCTGTTGCCACTCCCTTGCACCCGGTACTCTGAAGTAGCTCACCACCAATGTAAGGAGGTTGCACAATCCATTATGGCCTGTAGCCCACGATGGACTTTTCTTTCAGAAATCCGTCCAATCCCCTCTTAAAGGCATCTAGGCCAGATGCCATCATCACCTCCTGTGGCAGAGAGTTCCACAGATTAACTACCCGCTGGGTAAAAAAGTACTTCCTTTTATCTGTTTTAACTCTCCCAACCCTCAGTTTTAGGGGATGCCCCCTGGTTCTGGTGTTTTGAGAGAGAGGCAAAAGAACATTCCTTTATCGACTCTATCCCTTCTGTGCATAATTTTGTATGTTTTTGAAAAATTGCCACCATTGAAAAACCACTTGAAAAATCGTGGTTGAGACTAGCTTGCCCGTGTAAGCCGCCTTGGGCATTTAATTTGCTTTGGCATGGGGAAGGCGGGATATAAAATAGATAGAAATTTATTTGTCATTGTACTCAAGGTATGAGAACAACGAAATGAGGTGCTCTTCGCATCATACAACTGGACAACACCAAATGACATATACAAATAACAATTAAAATAACACTAAAAACCATACAACCATGAGATATACATTTGTTTAAACCACCAAATTCAAAACTCTGCATTTAGCCTGATCACAGCACTTGGGTAAAAACTATGTTTAAATCTGCTTGTCCTAGCTTTCAGCACTCTGCAAATAAATACATCTGCAAATAAATACATCAAATATGCCACTGATTGGGGAGAGGTGCAAAATAGATGGATTTCTCCCTCGGGGTCAGCTCGTCTCGGTGGGCCAGCAGTTTCTTTCTTTGATTTTGGTTTTTGTTTTGTCTGTAAACCAATTCGCAAACTTTCTTTTTTTGTGGAAAAACTGTATTCTTAACCATAACAATAATTCCAATGATGTTTGTGCTCTTCTTCTTTCTCCCGCCCCAAGCTGGAGCTTGATGGGAAGATTGGATCTTTGCATCTCCTGCTTTCCCCTCGCCAGATCATGTATTTGCTAGATCTTCTCTCTTCCCTGAGCCTCTCGGGTGAGTAGTGAATAAATAAACCTGTTTGCATTGGTATTTAACTTCCTGAGTTTCCTCTCCTTATGGAAATGCCCAAGGTAGCTTATCGTGTTTGTAATAAAATCACTGGCATTGCCTTAGGCAAGGAGCAGGGACAGGAAAGCCGCAGAAATATCAATGTAATTGAACGTAAATCAAATTAAAAGCTTGCTGAAACAGAGAGGGTGTTTTTTTTGTTTTCTGGATTGCACATGGTTGCTGATCCAGTCTCATGTGGCAGGGAGTTCCCCAACACAAAAGGTCCTCTTGTGTGTTACTGCCCCACCCCTGGGCCTTGGACGTGCAAGCGGGGAGCCCTGTGTGATGGTTTGGGGGCACTGGCAGCCCTTCAGGCGCCCGGTTGTTGGTGCTGCCTGGCAGCCTTCAGTCTGCACCAGTTGCTCAAACAGCCTTCAAGCGCAGCCCCGCATGGAAGTCATAGCAGTAGTCTAGCCTTGTTGTGACCGTGGTCAAGTCGGCGCAGTTGAGGAACAATTGAGAAAATTGGTGCACCAGCCTAGCAGGAATACAGACTCCCCCTGTCTGCATTAGAAGGGTTCTAGTGGGATGAACCCCTGCTAACTGGGCAAGAGGCACTTTTTCCAGTGGTGTTCCTCTTATATTTAGCAGGGGGAGAGTAATTGTCCCTTGTCCCTCATCACCCCTGCGCAGTCTTTTTGGTGGCTGTTGCTGGCGGGCTGCCTTTTTTTTTTTATAGATTGTGAGTCCTTTTGGGACAGGGAACCATTTAACTTTATTATTACTATTTGCCTGTAAACCGCTTTGTGAACTTCGTGTTCAAAAGCGGTATATAAGCACCTGTTGACTGACTGTTGACTGATGAAGCAGTGGAATTTTGTCGTGGCTCAACCTCCTCCTCCTCCCGCTCAAGTCCCTCCTGGTTAGCCAAGTTCCTGCATTGAAGGTCTCCCTACGCTGCCTCTGTAGCAGGCAGGAACTCCTGCCCCCCCCCTCCACAACCGTCTCCCTTTCTCCCTCCCTCTCCAGAATCCAGCGTCCTGCAGGCACAGCTGAGCAAGAGTCGCCCCCTCGATTCGGAGGACCTGAAGCTGATCGAGCAGGACCTCAGTCAGCAGCTGCATTCGGGGCTGGGGGCTGCCGCCCTGCGCCCGGAGGGGACGGAGGCCTGCGTCGGGCTGGAGAACGGAGGTGCGTGATGGCGGAGGCGGGGCTTGCCTGCGTGGGAGGCGGGCCTGGGGTCCACACCTGGTTCACCAGCATCAAGCGGGAACCGCGGCTGGACTGCAGAGCCTGGCTTTTCCTGCCGAAGGCGCCGCGATTGACCCCTCGCAGCTTCTGCATAGTGCTGGGAGAGGCCCTTGTTGCTTCAGTGCCCCCCCCACCCCACCGCAGCCCCCTGTTATGGCTAACCAAACCTAATGAAAGTCAGGAAGCCAGCAGAGCGAAGCCAGTGCCCGTGAACACCAGCAACATCAGCAACCACATAAATCCGAGCAAAATCAGGCAGAAAAGGCGTAGTACCTTAGTTAAGACTTGTATTAGATTAGGTTCCAAGGAATTAGGCAGGCTGAGTTGTCAGCAATACCGTCCAGGTCCAAATACAGTAGGCAATCAGGTGTTTCAGGCAGTAACAAGTAACTCCACAGGACTTCTTAATACACATTAAGAACCTAAGAACATCAGGAGAGCCCTGCTGGATCAAGCCAAAGGCCCATTACATCTAGTCCAGCTTCCTGTATCTCACAGCGGCCCACCAGGTGCCCCAGGGAGCACACGAGACCACAAGATGCTTGCATCCTGTTGCCACTCCCTTGCACCCTGTACTCTGAAGTAGCCTACTACTAATGTAAGGAGGTTGCACCACCCATCATGGCCTATAGCCCACGATGGACCTTTCCTCCAGAAATCCGTCCAATCCCCTCTTAAAGGCATCTAGGCCAGATGCCATCACCACCTCCTGTGGCAAAGAGTTCCACAGATTAACTACCTGCTGGGTAAAAAAGTGCTTCCTTTTATCTGTTTTAACTCTCCCAACCCTCAGTTTTAGTGGATGCCCCCCTGGTTCTAGTGTTTTGAGAGGGGGAGGGAGGTCCATTCCAAGTCCACAGTATACTGCAACGCACTGGTCACAGAACACAGCAGATACTGCCTGGCGGATGCACTAACTCGCACACACTAGCTAGAAACACACTGTCTGGAGAGAAGCTTCTGGATGCTGCTGATATCCATCACAGTGGTAACTCACTTCAGGGGAGTGTGCCTTGTGGCACGCACTTGCAGCATACGGCTGTGCTGTGCAGCTGCTCTTCTCTCAGTAGTTCCCAAGCTGCAAAATTCCTTAGTCTGGTCTGTTTAAGCCTATTGCAGCTTCACAGCCTGATACCCAGTGATGTCATGCAGGGGGTACGCGAGGGTACGCGAGTACCGGTTTCTAGGATTATGGCTGGCCCCGCCCACTCGTTGACTCCGCCCCCTGCACGTTTGAGTTGCCTGCACGTTCTCAGAGCCAGGCAGGCAGGCAGGCAGCGAGCGGAGCCTTTCCTTGCCTTGCCACTGAAAAATGAGCTGCTCTGGGGTTTTGGAACTGTTGGGTCGCTTTAACATGATGCCAGGCCTCCTTAACATGTTCTGGGGGTGCTGTGGAATACTGTTGCAACTGCTGGGTCAGTTTAAAATCGTCTGAGGCCTCAAAAAGGGCTTTTTTCACGTCACTTCCTGCCACGACATCACTTCCGGCTTATGACGTCACTTCCGGTGGGTGGGTCCCGACACGTGCCAATCAAATCATTTAGATGACACCACTGCTGATACCCCCAATCTGCCCCTGCCTTTCAGAGATGTTCTTCTCCATGGCGCCCATGACGAGCAGCGTGGCGTCCGTGCGCTCGGTGAGCGAGCTCTCCGACATCGACCTGGAGTCCTCTACCCACAGCGACTACAGCACCAGCCACTTGCAGGCGCCGCCCTTCGCGCCGGGGGTAAGAGCCCCCCCTCTTCATGTTCCTTTTCTTCTCCTGCTTCTTGCAGTCACTGCAGCGGTTACCAGGTTCTTTGCAAGCACAGTAGTTCCGGGTGCTGGGCTTTCCCCTCGACGGCCGATCCCCCTGTTGCCAGTTATAACGCCGCTCGGATTGGCTCCCTTTGTGTCACAGTGCCGGCTCATGCTGTGTTCCGCTGGGACCATCGCTTACACCAGAGTGGTGTGTGAATATTGGTGGGCGGTGTAAGCAGACCTGGCCCCTCTAACAGACTTTCTCCGAGCTCGCCACATTTTAGCTGTACACTGGAGTGAACCAGTTGCGTGCGTGTGTGGTTTTGTTTCGTTTTTTATTGGGTTGCGTACTGAGTTGAGCTAGTCGTGGCCAAGGCAACTCTTCTCGCTGAAACCAGTGGGACTTAGTCGTCACTCAGGACACAGCCCCAGTGTGTGTGGGGCATACCTTGTAAACTGTTCTGGCCCCACCCCACCCCACGGGCAAAAGGCAGAGAATTGGTAACATCATGCCTTAGAGTGGGGGCTCCAAACTCCAGCCCATGAGCCAGATCCAGTCCCCCCCCCCCGATCCTTCCCATGAGTGGCCGGCATCTGCCGTGCTAAAGTGCTGTCGCTCCCTCCTCAATTTTCCGCCCTTCTTTCTCCCCACAGCTGATCCTGAGCAGCCCGCGGCGCTACAGACAGTCGCCTTTTGCCGCGACTCTGCCGTGCCTGAACAAGATACCGAGTAAGGCGGTCATTTAATTTGCGGGGCTAAATCTGGGTTGGCAGTTAGTCTGTGGGACTCCTTGCCACTGGACAGTGGGGTGCCTTGAAAAAGGGATTGGATGGATGGATGGATGGATGGATGGATGGAGAAGCCCCTTGCGGGTTACAAGCTGTGAGAGTTGAGCACAGCCTCCTGGTTTCAGGAGTGGGCCGTCTCCGAATGCCAGGGTCAAAGGAGTGGCAACAGGAGGCAGGCGTGTTGTTTTGTGAGCTCCCAAAGGCGTCTAGTGGGCCTCTGAGGTGCGGATGCAGGAAGCTCTGTTAGGCGCTTGGCCTGATCCTGCAGGGCTGCTCTCGTATTCTGCTGGGCTGCAAAGGGGATCTTGCAGAAACCACAAGAGGAGTCCTGCTGGATCAGGCCAAGAGCCCAGGCCTCTGGGAGCACACAAAACACCCATATCAAGGCCCAATTCAAGGTGCTAGTCTTGACCTTTAAAGCCCTTTACGGCTCGGGTCCGGGGTATTTGAGGGACCGCCTCCTTCCATATAATCCAACCCGTACTCTTAGATCATCTGGAGGGGCCCTTTTGACTGTGCCGCCACCAGGAGAAGTGAGAGGGGTGGCGGCCAGGAAGAGGGCCTTCTCGGTGGTGGCCCCCCAACTTTGGAATACCCTCCCCTTAGAATTGAACTGCTCCCTCATTGTTAACATTTCGGCGGGGGCTGAAGACCTTTTTATTTCGAAAAGCTTTTAATTGTTGACAGGCTGGCTGGCTGGTTTGTTTGTTATATTTTATATCGTATGATCCACTGGGCTTCTTGTTTTTAAATTTTATTGCTTTGTTTTTATTTTGTTTTATTGTATTGGTTTAATATTGTTTTTTAAATGGTTTTTTAATGTTAAATTTCTATATTTTATGTTGTAATGCCGCCTTGGGTGCCTTCGGGCAAAAAGGCGGGATATAAATCTAATAAAATAAATAAATAAATAAATAAATAAATAAATAAATATCCCGTTGCCACTGCATGGGGGGAGGAAGGCGGCGGGGGTGGGGGTGTAGGTATACAATCCATAGCTGTGTTCCAGGGAGTCTTCCTCTATTGCGGCAAAAACAAGTTAGGAGGCTTGCGACGTCTGGGAGTCGAACCAGTTGAGCTAAACAGATGGTTTTGGTAGATGGTGTCCACTTCCTCACCAGCATGAAGTCGGCAGGCGTGTGTGTGTGTGTGTGAAAAGGGCCTGGGATTACAGACTTCTAGGAGGAAGATGTGGCTGTTTTCTGATGGAAAGGGCCGGAAAAGTCTTGCCACGAAATCTATCAAATGAGGACAGTCATACCTGGAACATCCTCGATTCCCTTTGGTTTTCCTCCCTGGGGGTGCTGCCCTACCCAGAACCCTCTGCTTGCGGTGCTGCGGCCCCCACCCCTTCAAACGCTCTCAGTGTGTCTTCAGTGAACATTCTGGAGCTGCCCGAGGGTGGCAGGCACACTCGGGGCTCTCCACTGCGTTCAGGATCCGCCCACTAGTCCTGCTGTCCCATCTCTCCCCATCTCTTCTCTCTCCCCCTCAGGCAAGCCTGCCCACCCGCCACCGCCCTCCCTGGAGAGCCAGCGGCCCGAGGTGCTCCTGCGGGTGACGCTGGGGGGGCTCACCGTGACGCTGCTCCACCCGCCTGCGACGCCGGCGCGCTCTCCTGCCCCCCCCGCTGGCCCAGCGCTTCTTCGCCCAGCTGGCCGGCCTGAAGGACTCCGCCTTCGGGGGGCGGGACTTCCAGCCGCTGCGCCAGTGCTTCGAGGGGGCCTGTCCCCACAGCAACGTCAGGTAGGCCCCCGAGAGCCTCGCCCTTCTCCTCCCACAGCTGTGCTCGCCGCACAAGGCATCGCCCTTGAGCATAACTCTCTGGGTGGCATAACTCTCTGAGGCCCCGGAAGGCAGGATCCTGCCACGTGTTCCGGCCCCTGCAACCTTGCCGGTTCTCCCCCCCCCCTCGAACAACTTGCTCCCTCCCGCGCCCTCCAGGAAACGGGGCTGCGCAAACCCCAAGCTTGCCACGGTGCTGTGCCCGTCCAGGCCAGTCCTCGACAGGCCGTCAAATCTGTCCCCTTTTAGAGATCAGGGGGCTGCCTCTTCCTCGCCCCTCCCCAGCTTTAGTTCAGGAGGGACAGGTGTTGGAGAAAGGGTGGGGGCAAGTCTTTTGGTGTTCAGAGTTGTGGGGAGGCAAATATCTTGCCCCTTCTCTCGTTTCTGGCCTGCTCTTGTAGACCTGCACTGCTCCCGGGCAGCGTATGGTGTTCTCATGCTCCCGTCTTGGGCACCACAATCGACTGGCATGTGCCTGCTCCCTTCTCCTTCCATGCACACACATGCACTGGGGTATATGCAGTGATGTCATGCAGGGGGAACGCGGGGGAACTCAGTTCCACTAGTTAAAATTAGGGCTGACTCCGCCCACTTCACTCTCCCTCCTCCCCCCTCCCAATTCCTCTGCAAAGAACTTTTCTTCTTGTTTGGCCGGCACTCAGAGGGTTAAAGGGAGCGACTCCGGATTCCTAGGGGGGGCGAAGGCAGTGATGTCATTCAGGGGGAACGGACCAGAACGGGCGTTCCGGATCCTAACGGGCTCCGTGGCTGGTTCCGGGTTCCCGACAAGTGCCAATCAAAAGTGAGTTCCTGTTCCTACATCATTTGAATGACACCACTGGGTGTGCGTGCGTGCATGCGCGCGCGCACACTAGATCAGCGTTGGGCAAGCTTTTTGGCTGGAAGCGTCCTTGTTAGAATTACCACCCATAACCCTGATTCTTGCCACGTCTAACCCACGTACGGTGCTTTCCTTCGCCTGCCTCTCCCAGGCTCACGGGGGCCGCCGTCCAGATCAGCTGTGAGCAGCGGGCCACGAAGCAGCAGCACGTCCTCAGCTGGGACGCCTCCTTCGGGCGGCTGGAGGTCCTGGAGTGCCTCTGGCCGGAGGGCGGCAGCAGGCAAGCCGGGCCGACGTACACAGAGGTGAGGGGTGAGCTTTGTCGGGGTGGGCGGCCGGGCAGAGCCGGGGCAGACTCGGGGTGGGGCACGTTGCCTCTCTTTCGCAGGCAAAACTGTAGGCTCCCTGCGGCCTTGGCCACTTGGGTAACTGCGCAGTAAAACATCCTCCCCCGGTGCTGGGAAAGGAGTGCCCTTACATAAGAACATCAGAAGAGCCCTGCTGGATCAGGCCAAAGGCCCATCTAGTCCAGCTTCCTGTATCTCACAGCAGCCCACCAGGTGCCCCAGGGAGGCATGAGACAACAAGATGCTTGCATCCTGTTGCCACTCCCTTGCACCCCGTACCAGTAGCCCACCACCTTTGTAAGGAGGTTGCACAATCCATCATTGCCTATAGCCCAGTACGAGGCCACCTTTTCCCAGATTGACATCCTTTCTCCCTTTCCCTTCTCAGCTTCTCGTCTTCACCATCCCCAGTGCCTTCCCCTACAGCCAGTCGCCTCGCCCTTGCGCCCGGGTCCACTCCAAGCACTCGGAGAAGCGGCCCTCCTCCAAGGTTAGTGCGCCGGCAGGCCCCGATTCAGCAAATCGCGCTGGCAGGTTTTGTGGGCCCAACAGGCAGCCTGCTCTTCTTCCTTACAGCTCCTTTTGGCTTTGCTCCTCCCACTTGGGCCAGGGGGCGGGGCTATGCAAATCAGAGCTGCCTGCGTCTTCTTGGGGGGGGGCTGGCCATTCCCCTTTCACGTTCCGTGCAGAGTATTGAGAGCCCCGTTGCACTACCTTGGAAGGGGGGGGACGGTAGCGAGGCGAAGGATGAATCCTTGCACGAGAGCTGGGGAGGGAGGCTACCTTTGTGGGATGAAGTCCTCCAAGCGGCATAGTGGCTTTGCGGGTACGGCTGCCGGTTGCGCCCCCAAATGTCTGTGCATCAGTCAAATTCAAATAGTATTTATATACCGCTTTTCAACACAAAGTTCACAAAGCGGTTTAAAGGCAAATAATAATAAGGTTAAATGGCTCCCTGGCCCAAAAGGGCTCACAATTTAAATAAATGCAGAACCCCAACAGCCACTAGAAAAGACACTGCGCAGGGGTGAAGAGGGACAATGGCTCTCCCCCTGCTAATATATAAATACTACTCTCACAAGGGACACCACGTGGAAAGTGCCTCTGTGCATGTGTCCTGGCTGTCCTGTTGTTGTAAGCCAGCAGATTTGGTCAGAGAGAGAGAACGCCGTGACCTTTTGCCGCGGGGAGAGGCCGTGGAAGTCTGCCTAGAGGTGGAACATGTCCAACCCTGAACTGTGGGTTAAGAGTGGTGCGTGGGGCAGGCCCTCCCCCCCCCCCAGTGGGGTGATTCTGGCAGGCCTGTGTTGGAGGAGCGGTGCTTTTGCCGGCCTCTTGTTCTCTTCCCTGGGGCTGAAGAGGCGGAACGGAGGGGAAGGCGGAGCCACGGTGGCCGCAAACGGAGTCGTTTTTGTGCTTGCAGAGCCGCCTCGCCAAGGCCCCCGCGAAGCACACCGTGGCGGTGGTGGCCGAGCTGGCCGACTTCTGCGCGGACGTGGACCTGGGCACCCTGGACCGGCTCTGCTCCTTGCTGGGCTGTGCGGCGGCGCCTCCGGGGCCGGCCTGGGCCCCTGCCTCTCCCGTTGAGGCCCACTTGGTAAGAGCCCGCGTGGGGGTGTGGGGGTGTGGCCGCGGGCTGAGGGCACCCCTCATCGGAACGGCCTCCTTACCCGCTCTCGTCTCTCTCTCCCTCCCCGCTCGGGCTGGCTGCCAGGCAGACTCTCCCCCGGCTGCCGAGCGGCAGACGAGCGTGCAGCTGGCCGCCCCCAGGGCCACCCTCCGGCTGCAGTTCCCCATCCCGGACCTGCGCCCCTGGCCCGAGAGGCCCGCGTGGGCCGAGAAGGCGGTGCGGAAGGAGAGCCTGCGCTTGGAGCTGGCCGAGGCGGAGCTGCGCGTGGAGCTGGGCCCCCTGGGCGCCACCCAGCTGGAGGCCACCTTCGGCGACGTGCACGGTAAGGCGGTGGGCGGGGCCTTGGGGGCGCGGGCTTCCTGCCTCTGGCGGAGGAGGGCAGGCCTTGGCGCAGCTACCCGAGAGAGCTGCCTGAACCGAAGAACGTGCCCCGGTTCTCTTCCTCCTCGGAGGATAAGCCCGTTCGCAGTCGCACTCTCGGGACTGCAGAGCGTTAGCATGATCAGCCCAGTGGGAACCAGGCACTCTTGAATGTGCTGGCTGATCTTGCCGTGTAGGGCAAGTCCACGGTCCCTCTCCATCCCCCAGCAGTGCCTGGGAAGGCTTGAGGCAGAGCCAGGCGCCGCTAGCCTGGCCTTGGGGGCCCTCTGGTGCCTGGGAGGAATTAGTGAGCCCGCGGCTGCATGCCGTATTTATTGCATTTCCTTCGCAGGCACATACGAGGACGGCGAGAAGCTCCCGGTGTCCTGCTTCCGGGTGGGCAAAGCGCCCGACCTGTCGGCCAAAGGGACAGGGAAGAAGTACACCCTCCCCAAGTAAGCCTGGCCTCCGCTCCGCTGCCCACACGGCAGGAGCGGTTTGTGGGACTTTACGAAGGGACAAAGGCTGTGAAAACTGGGATCAGGAAGCGGGGGAGGTCTTTACTGGGTGGGCAGGGCTTGGCCTGGGTGCCTCTGCCGCCATTGTGGGCCTGGAGAGTGCGAGGGGCGTCTAGGGAATCCCTTACACGCAGTGGTGTCATCTAAATGATTTAAGAACAGGTACTCACTTTTGATTGGCACGCGTCGGGACCCGCCCACCGGAAGCGACGTCATAAGCCAGAAGTGATGTCGTGGCAGGCAGTGACATGAAAAAAGCCCTTTTTGAGGCCTCAGATGATTTTAAACTGACCCAACAGTTGCAACAGTATTCCCCAGCACCCCCAGAACATGTTAAGGAGGCCTGGCATCATGTTAAAACCCCAGAGCAACTCATTTTTCAGTGGCAAGGCAAGGCTCCGCTCGCTGCCTGCCTGCCTGCCTGGCTCTGAGAACATGCAGGCAACTCAAACATGCAGGAAATTCAAACGTTGCAGAGGGCGGAGTCGACGAGTGGGCGGGCGAATGGGCGGGGCCAGCTGTAATCCTAGAAACCGGTACTCGCGTACCCCCGCGTACCCCCTGCATGACATCACTGCCTACACGGTACATCCTGCTAGAGACTTGTAGGTTGCTGTGGCCCCTCCCTCATCCTCCGTCTCCCACCCACCTGTTTCCATGTGGCTTTCTGCCAAAAGGAGGAGGCAGGACAACGCAGTAACAGTGTGTGCTGATTGGTTGCCGCTGGGCAGGGGGGAAAAAACAACCACAATCTCTCAGTGGCCTTCCTCTCTCTTCCTCTGGGCTCACGACTGCAAATTCCATGCGGCCGGCTGGGGTTCCAGGCAGGTCCTGACAATGTGATCGTCGCTGGTGTAGACGAATTCAATGTGGATGTTCTCCACAAACCTCCAGGGGCAGTCTACCTGCCGTTTTCATGAGGATGCTGAGCTTGTGGTCCAGGCTTGGGGTCTGATTCAGCCGGGCTTTCCTTGACTATCTGTTCAGGATGAGCTTGGGTGCTGTTTTGGCTGGCTGTGGTTTGGGAGTGAGCTTTTTTGCCCTCCCCTTCTTGGCCACCGAAATACGTGGGATCGGACGCCACGATGTTTCCGGCTCTCTGTCTACCACTGTTGGTTTTCCCCCTGGCAGGATTGCCCTGACCATCCGCCCCCGGGCCAGTGACACCCAATGGGACTTAACCCTGGCGAAAGCTGAGGAAATGGAGCTCTCCTCCGTGGAAAGCCCCTGCGAGCTGAAACAGCCAGAGCCCTCGCCTTTCTCCTCCAAGCGGACGATGTACGAGACCGAAGAGGTGAGAGCCTTTCTGCAGTCGGCATTGCCCATCCTGGACTAAATGGGCCTTTGGACTGATCCAGCCGGGCTCTTCTTATATTCTTATGAGCAATATTGGTCCAAGTTTACCTCATATTTACCTCAGGAATGTACCTCAGAATGCTAGATGCAAGGGAGTGGCAACAGATGCAAGCATCTTGTTGTCTGCTGAGCTCCCTGAGGCACCTGGTGGGCCGCTATGAGATATAGGAAGCTGGACTAGATGGGCCTTTGGCCTGATCCAGCCGGGCTCTTCTTATGTTCTTACGAGCAATATTGGTCCAGGTTTACCTCATATTTACCTCAGGAATGTACCTCAGAATGCTAGATGCAAGGGAGTGGCAACAGATGCAAGCATCTTGTTGTCTACTGAGCTCCCTGAGGCACCTGGTGGGCCGCTATGAGATATAGGAAGCTGGACTAGATGGGCCTTTGGCCTGATCCAGCAGGGCTCTTCTTAAATTCTTAGATCACTTTTTCAATTAGAAATAACACTGTGGCTGCATCTGTGGACGGTATATCACTGATATCATCCACCTAGTACACACTTTCAAAGCGTTTAACAGTAATAAAAATGCGAGCTTGGAACAAGAATGTAGAATAAAAACACGCAACGACGCAATTTGCTATTTTGATCAAGAAATTTTGGGGAAAAATATCGCCCCCCCCCAACACACCCCTATTTATAAGTTTTGCAAACTGCCTTGTGAACTATTTTTTTGTTGTAAAAGCAGTATATACATATTATTTATATTTAGCCGTATAATATAGCTAAATAATAATATCTGTATAATTATTATAGTTGTATAATAATGTCAGTGGCCTGCTGTTATGGGCACCAACAAGGCACCCCCTTATTGATGCGGTTCCACACGCTTCTTGCGTCCCGTGAGGCTGTGATCCCGTAGACAGACGTGTCCAAGCCCCTTTCCATTGAGCAGGGCTTACTTCTGAGTAGAAGAACATGGGATTGAACTGTGGGGCGCTTGCACAGTGACCGGGAGGGGCAGTGCTCTACTCAGGTCGTCAGTGCCAGCTTGGGTGGGAGAAAGGGCAGGGGGTGGGATTCTTAACCGGGAATGGGGTTTGAAGGGTTTGGAGCTTGCCACAGGCTTGATCTAGCCCCCTTTGCTCTAGATGGTGATTCCCGGAGACCCCGAAGAGATGGCGGAGTTCCAGGCCCAGACCTTGGCGGACTCACAGTACGCCCTGGAGGTCACCTTCCCCACAGCGCACATCTTCCTCCCCAGCAAGGAGTTCTACGAGAGCCTCTATAACAGGTCAGAGCCAGCGATGTCACGCAGGGGGAACGCGGGGGAACTCAGTTCCACTAGTTAAAATTAGGGCTGACTCCGCCCACTTCACTTTCCCTCCTCCCCCCTCCCGATTCCTCTGCAAAGAGCTTTTCTTCTTGGTTGGCCGGCACTCAGAGGGTTAAAGGGAGGGACTCCGGATTCCTAGGGGGGGCGAAGGGGGAAGGGCTGCAGTGGGGAAGTCCCGTCCTGCACAGCCCCCTTCCTCAATCCCTCCAGCCACACACGTGGAGTCAGCTCTGGTGAGTCTGCAGCCCACTGGGGAGAGCCCAGGAGCTTTGGGCCAACCCGAGCCCCTGGGCACAGCTTGGGCGAACGGCACTTGTGGGGCAGGCCATCACGCTCACGGTCTCTTCCCCCAGGATCAACAACGACCTCCTGATGTGGGAGCCCTTCAGCCCGCCGCCCACCCCCACGGAGCCCTCGGGGGGTGCCGGGGCCACCTTTGCCGGCGAGGCGTCTGCCCGCTGGCAGGAGAACTTCAAGATGTGCAAGTCGGCCTTTAAGCTGGGTAAGGAAATGGGGGGCCCCCCTGCGTGGGTGATGAGCTCGCACCTTGGTGGAACCAGAAACCGGGCTGTGGTTTTATGATCTGGTTAAGAGGGAGGAGCCGGGATCGCTCCTGGGTTCGGGGCGTCTAAAACACCCTTAAAAAAAAAACCCCAACCCTCGCCCTTCCAGACTCTGATTCCGAAGAAGAGGATTCTCACTTCTACTCTGTGGACGAGGCAGCCCTGCAGCGGAAGAAGGAGGAGCAAAGGAGCCCGTCTCGCCAGAGCTGCATCTCTGTTGTGTTGCGTGTGGGGCAGGGACGGATCACGGCTCTGTGCGACGCCAAGGTGACGGGCACCGTAGCTGTGGCGGGGGGGGGAGGTGTCCCTAACACAGGCACGAAAGGCTCCTGTGGCCAGAGAGTGTTGCTCTGTGTGCCGTGGTCCAAGTTTTGGTCAGGGAACGTTCGTCTTAAACCTCTCTGTGCATTTCGCGCTTTACCTGTTGCGTTCCGACTGGCGTACACTTTGGTATGCCCCCTACACAACGTCCTCTGTGGGCACAATCCGCACCTGGAGTGAGGCTGGAACAGTCAGGCCAGCAAAGATGGCCCAGCACAAGGGAACACCGTAAAGCATGTTCGGACCACTCTGTGTCGGGAGAGTTAAAGCAGATAAAAGGAAATACTTTTTTACCCAGCGGGTCATTCATCCGTGGAACTCCTTGCCACAGGAGGTGGTGATGGCATCTGGCCTAGGCGCCTTTCACAGGGGACTGGGCAGATTTCTGGAGGAAAAGTCCATTGTGGGCTTTAGGCCATGGTGGGTGGTGCAACCTCCTTACATTAATAGTAGGCTACTTCAGAATGCCAGGTGCAAGGGAGTGGCCACAGGATGCAGGCGTCTTGTTGTCTCGTGTGCGCCCTGAGGCATCTGGGGGGCCACCGTGAGATACAGGAAGCTGGCCTAGACGGGCCTTTGGCCTGACCCAGCAGGGCTCTTCTTATGTTCTTATTAACAGGATTTCTTTGCCCCACAGGGCGAGGGCGGGAAGAAGCTGGAGGGCTCCCACGGGGAGCTGGTCTTGGACGTGGAGAGCGGCAGCCTCTTCAGCGTCTCGCAGTACCAGGGCCGTGAGGACCTGGGCTACTTCTGCATCGAGGCAGAGAAGGCGGCTCTGTATCACAAAGGTAAGGCTCTCCGATCGGGGCCATGCCTTCTGTGGGGTGAGGGGTGGGCAGCTGCCTCCCACTTCCTGGACGTGGAGAGGAAGTGTGGAGGACAGCAGGGTGGCGGAGCAGCGCCCTCTCAGGCTCCCCGAGGTACTGCGCCCGCCCTGGCTGTGATGGAACTGGGCTTCCAGCCAGTGGAGACGGCCTTCCTCCTCGTCGCCAGGTTTTTGTCACCTGTTGCTGGGGTGTGTGTGTGTGTGTGTGTGTGTCCTTTCTCCGTACTGAGTGAAGTAGTGTGTGTGAGAGAGAAGGTTCCTCTTGAGATACGTACAGGTGGTTGAGCATCAGATATTGGGGGGGGGCTCTTACGGGTTGGGCAGAGAGGGGTGGTCGGTTTCGAGATTCACCCAGAGCCCCACCGTAACTCCCTCCTCGCAGCCGTAGTGGAAGACTACCTCATGGCCGGGCAGCTTGAGATCCCCAGCTTCCTGCCCCCCGAGGGGCTCCACCCCACCATCTATGCTTCGCAGGAGGGCACCATCGCCTGGCCCTTGGGGGCCAAGAAGGACGGGCCCCTCAAGATGCTCTCCCTGGCTGTTCAGATCAACCTGGACTTGGAGAAGAACATCAAGGTACCTTTGGCAGGTTGTGACATCAGGGTGGTCTTGCCTCCTGAAATGATGGCAGGAACCCTCTTGCTTTGCAGATCGGGGGGGGGGTGTCCCCTTGTCTGGGGGTGTTTCGGGGGGCTCTGGCATTGGAAGGCGATGATGAGACCTTTTTATTTTTCTCGTTTTGTACGCCGCCTTTCCTCCAAGGAGCAGAGGGTGGCGGCCCACAGTTCCATCCCTCCTTCGGCCCTCACAACAGCCCTGTGCGGTAGGCGAGGCAGAGAAGCGGCGGCTGGCCTCAGGTCGCCCAGGAAGCTCTGTGGCTTAGAGAGGATTTGCGCCGTCACCTGACTTGGGGAAACGGCTCTCTTCCTCCCTGGGCGCCCCGGAGAGCCGGCAGCCAATTGGCCTCGCCGCCCAAGCAGGCGCCAGTCTCCCAGTCCCTGCCCACGGAGATGTACTTGGGGGGGGGGGCAGGACTTGCAGCGTGCACGTGGGTGGCTTGAATCGTGGCCCCAGCGGTTAGGGCGCTGTGTTTTGGGAAAAGTCGTGCGCTGTGTGTGTGCGTGTGTGCATGTGTGCGTGCGCGCACACCTCCCTCCATGAGAACCAGCACTGCGGGAGTGTCCTGGACCGCATGTGTGTGAATTCTCTCTTTATTCGTAGCAGGAGCTCGCCTACATTAATACAATTTTATACATACATCAAAATATATTTTTAGAATAAAATACAAGGTTAAAACGAGATACCATTTGCCCAACACTGGGCCACTTCCACAGCGTTCTCCCTCGCCAACGTAAGATCTTCCTTTGTGCGTGTAGAGGGGCACCGTGTGCACTGTCGCATGTGTGAGATGGTCGGTTCTTCTCCACGTTCACACAGCGTGTCTCTTACGGGGAAACCCCATTTCCTCAGGTTGTCCTTGGATCTTCCTACCCCAGCACACAAGTCGATTTAAGGATTTCCATACAGGCCACGATTGTTCTTGGCCTGGCGGAGGGCATACGTGCGCTTGTGCCCATTCACTCGGCAGCTCCTTGCTCGCTTTCCGTAGTTCCAAAGCAGTCTGTGGCGACTGGTTATTGGGGGCGGGGGTGCAGTCCTAAGGAAACTATTCCGTGCTCAGTCTTGACGGTGGGAGTTGATGGCCATACAGTGGGTGAATGCATGTCCCTTCCCCGTCTGTTTCAGGAGTTCCTGGTGACCCTGCGGCTGGTGGGCGCCACCATGCGGCATTACATGGCGTTGACCCATCAGAGCTGGTACACGCAGGTGAGGCCCAGCCCGGGGGTCTGAGGACTATGGGGGGCATGCTTCGGGTCTCGGTCTGTGCTCGGGTGGGGAATGTGCCTTGTGAATCTATCTGCAAGATCAGAACTTGCACCAGGAAGAGTCTGCCTCCGTCTCTGCCGGTCCCAATTTTCATGGTCTTCCTCTGCCCCACCCAGATGATCGATTTCTTGGATGTTCTGGATGACCCAATCCTGGGCTTTGTGCCCCCGACTGTCATCACTGTGCTGCACACACACCTCTTCAGCTGTGCTGTGGATTACAGGTGCGGGGAGCAAGAGCCCCTTGGTAGCACGATGGGAGGGAGGTGGCACCTGGGGGAGGGGGGTACAGTGGTCAGGGAGTCCAAGAGCTGGCTATGGTTCCCTAGACGCCTCCGCTGGTTGCTGGGAGCTTTGCTGTTGTCCCCGAGATGCAGTTAATACTTAAAGTAAATATACAAATAAAACCAGGTGCTTTCTTATTGGGTCCGATCGATGAGTGCCTAGGAAAGGACGTTGTTTTTGTACATGAACAGCAGCGAAAATATCCTGTTGGATATATTGGAAATCGATAATATTGGAGATCTGTAGAAATACCATTGCTTGAAGATCGGTGGATAAAGACGTTGGACTTGGCAGAAATTGACAAATTAATGGTTTAGCTTAAGGAGAAGTCAGTAAATAGGTTTATGAACAATCGGGAACCACTTGTAAACTTTCTGCACGAGAGAGAGAGAAAACGATATGATTTGTGGATTTGGAGAATATCGACAATTATAATAAAACTGAGAGGCTGGACAAGTGGATTTAAAAAAGAGGCTGATAGATGGGTATTAGGTATTATGTAGATGGGATTAGACTCTTGAGAGATTTGATATACTGCTCCATGCTTGCATTAGTTTAATTTTTTTGTGTAAGAATTTTTAGTGTTCTTGAAATATTAGTGCTGAGGTGGTTTCTGTGTTGTGTTATGGATATGTGTTATTAATGTCTAAAATAAAATAAGGTGGCTGTGATGTGATGGTCCCTCTTGATCCTGCTCCTGCGTGCTGAGTCTTGCTTTCTGTCCCTAGGCCTCTCTACTTGCCAACTCGGGTCCTCATCACGGCCGAGACCTTCACCCTCTCTAGTAACATCATCGTGGACACCTCCGTCTTCCTCCTCCGGTGGGTCCTGCCTTCCCCCTCCCTAAGTGCAGTTGGGTCACTCGAAGCAGCCTTGCAAGGGGGCTTCGCTCCTTGGGAATGTTGCAGCTTCTCCTTTGGTTTCTGGAAAATGTGGGTCCCCTGAGAGCCCTCCCCCCCACATGTGCCAGCTCCACAGCACGTTTGGGCCTCCTAATAGGGCCAGAGGTTGCTGCAGGTGAGTTCTCTGATCAAGTGTAGTCCCTACAGGTGAGTTCTCTGATCAGGTGTAGTCTCTGCAGGTGAGTTCTCCGATCAGGTGTAGTCTCTGCAGGTGAGTTCTCTGATCAGGTGTAGTCTCTGCAGGTGAGTTCTCTGATCAGGTGTAGTCTCTGCAGGTGAGTTCTCTGATCAGGTGTAGTCTCTGACTGGACGGATAGATTAGGGGTCATCCTTGTGCAGACACAAGGAGGTGCACTCCAGAACTAAAACCTTTTGAACGCATCAGAGGCCATCCCTCAACTCCTGCTACGTGTCTCCCTGCAGGGTGGAGGGAGGATGCTGACCGGCTCTCTCTTTTTCCCCACCTGTGCAGGTTCATTTTAGACGACTCTGCCATCTACCTGTCCAATAAATGTGACGCAGAGGCGGGTGACCTGAGAAAAGGTACCTGTTCCTGGGCGTTGGGTTGGCAGCATGTCTGCAGTTCAGTTTCTTCGCTTAATCGAGGCCCATATTGGGGTCCCTTTCCTGTGTGACTTGAGGGCGCAATCCTAACCAAACTTTCCGGCACTGGGGCAAGGCCAATGCAGCTCCGAGGGTCAGGGAACAAACATTCCCTTTCCTCCAGGAGGCCTCTGTGACTAGTGCTCCACAGCAGAATGCAGAACTAGTGGACCACAGGAAGAATAGTTTGGACATCCAGCCGTTGTATATCGATGGTATTATGGTAGAACAGGTGGCAGAGTGTAAGTTTCTAGGTATTACCTTGAAACAAGATTTAACGTGGGGTGCAAATACTACAGCCCTAGAAAAAAAGGCCCAACAACGATTGTACTTTCTGAGACTAAGATCACAACAACTGTCAGAGAGTCTGTTGGTTGCCTTCTATCGAAGCTCTATAGAGAGCATTTTATCTTATTGCCTCTGTGTGTGGTACATGAGCTGTACAGGGGTGGAGAAGAAGGCACTCCAAAGAGTGATAAAGAGGGCACAAAAGATCATTGGTTGCCCTCTTCCCTCATTGGAGGATTTGTATAACATGGGATGTAATAGGAAGATACAAAAGATCTTGAGAGATTCTTCACATCCGGGGCACTCGATGTTTGAAATCTTACCGTCGGGAAGAAGATATAGAGTGTTGAAAGCTAGGACAAGCAGATTTAAATATAGTTTTTACCCAAGTGCTGTGATCAGGCTAAATGCAGAGCTCTGAATCTGGTGGTCTTAACAAATGTATACCTCATGGTTTTTAGTGTTGTTTTAATTGTTATTTGTATATGTTTTTGTGGTGTTGTCCAGTTGTATGATGTGAAGAGCACCTCATTTCGTTGTTCTCATACCTTGAGGACAATGACAATAAATTTCTATCTATCTGTCTATCTATCTGTCTGTCTATCTATCTGTCTATCTATCTATCAATCATGCCCCATTGGCAAGTCAGTGCTGGAAAGCTGGTTAAGGATTGTGCCCTTGTGCTGCTGCTGGTGTGCTTTGGTTCATGAGCGGGGTGGTCTGGACCCTTCGCTCTCTATTGGCTTAGCTCTAACCATTCCCCTGGCTCTCTCTTTCGCCCCCCCCCCCAGATTATGTGTGTGTGGTGGACGTGGACTTGCTGGAGCTGGTGATCACCACGTGGAAGGGGGCCACGACCGGGAAGCTGGTGAGTTGGTGGTTAGGGGGCATGGTGAGAAATCCCAAGGCAGGGGCTGGGTAGCACAGGTGGGGCCCACATTATCCACAGGTCTGGTATCTGCGGGCTTCATGATCCGTGGGTACTGAAACCACAGAGGGGACCCACTTAAAGACCACCCAGACGTAACCAGAATTGAATCCCTGGCTTTTCTGAAGCCTCGTGTGGCCTCCGCGGGCTTCAGAACAAAGCTCAGAGCAGTTTAAAGGGTGACGTCCACTTCCCTGTGAAGCCGGAATTTACCTTTAAACTGCTCTGAGCAGCATCCTGAGGCCTGCAGAGGCCATGAGCCGTGGTGTGTGGCTTCTCTAGGCTTCAGAACACCCCCC
>JAJKFI010000090.1:577287-596459 GCA_029204185.1 Lerista edwardsae
AGACAACCATGAGCAGTGGTGTGTGGCTTCTCTAGGCTTCAGAACACACACACCCAGACAACCAGAGGTCAGCTCTGGGAGAGTTTACAGCGTCCTTAAAATCCTTGAATTTAATTATCCGTGGATTTTGGCATCCACGGGGAATCCCGGAAAGCACCCTGCAAATGCCAAGAGGGCAAAGTGTGTCACGCGTACTACCCTGATGAAGTCCTTATAATAACCTTGGCAGGTCGGTAAGCGGCCTTGGCCCATTTTGCAGATGGGGAAGACTGAGGTGCGAAGCTGTAGCAAGGGAGGCTAGGAGATGGCTTCTTTCGGGGAGGGGGAATACGGCAGTGCAAACCAGGCGAGACCAGCAGGGGAGTGGGGCATTCTCTACCTTCCCCCCCCCCGCCCCCCGTGGTGGCTTTTGACGGACTCCTCCCGCTTTGTCTGCGGGCAGACCCGGCCTCTCTTCGAGCTGCGCTGCTCCAACAACGTGGTCCACCTGCACACCTGCGCGGACTCCTGCGCCGCCCTGGCCAACCTCATCCAGTACGTGGTGAACAACGGCGACTTGCACCCGCCCCCCCGGCACGACAGCCCCACGGAGATCGCGGGCCAGAAGGTGCAGGTGGGCATGGCGAGGGGGTGCTCTGTGTGGCACGAGGGCTGCGAGCCCCTTGGGCCTGCGGCGGGATCGCTGTGGGCGGGGTCTCCGCCTGCACACGCTCAGCTCTGCTCTCGCCCGTGGCCAGCTGCCGGAGAGCCCCGCTTCCCTGCCTCCGTGCCCGCCTGCCGAGACGGCGGCCATAAACCAGCGCGACCTCACGGACGCCCTCATCGACACAGAGCGCGGCCTGCAGGAGCTGGCCAACGAGACGGGTAAGGCCCCCGAAGCACGTCCTAAAACTCAGGACTTAAAAACTGAGACTTGGGACACAGACCCTCGGAACGTGGCGTTCCGTGGGGGGGAGGGTTGGTGCCCGGGGGCACACCTCCAGGGGTACCACCCCACCTGGAGGGCCCCCCCCCTCGTGCCTGCAGCCACCTCTCGGGAGTCCGCCCACCTCCTTGACCAGCAGAGGAGGAGAAGGGCAGTTCCTGGAACATAGCAGCAATGGGGGGAACACAATCGGGTTAGGGGGCCGCACTCCCTTGCCAAAATTACAGGGGTTTTTGCGGTCGTATGCAGTTGCTGCCGGTGTTTGAGCGAGGCCTTCCTGGTGTCACCCGGCCCCTTTCCCTCCCCAGGCGACGCTGGGCTCCGGCGGCAGCCCTCCCCGGTCTCCGTCTACCTCTTCCCGGGCGAGAACGGCGCTGCCCGCAAGGGGCGCGCCCCAGGCCCGCCCCCCAGCTCCATGGGCGAGGGGCTGGACTTCAGCCCCTCCGAGGACAGTGAGGGCGAGAGCGAGGCCACCGACACGGACGACTTCTGCATCTTGGACGCTCCTGGCACGGGAATCCCGGTAAGCCTCTTCGGTATCCACGCCTTGTTCAGCTTTGGACGGGTCCAGGCAGAGCCTTTTTGCTCAACATACTTGGGGCCAAATCCCGTCCCATTTGCCAGCCCTGGTCTAGCGTCCCAATGGGGCATGTGCTGGGGGGGGGTGGCAATCTCCGCGGCCTCCTCAAGGCCAGGGAACACTCCTTCACTTACCTTGGGGTTGCGTTGCAGGAAGTTGGGCACGGTTGGGCCCTTCCTGTCCTCTAAGACAGTTGAGCACCGGGACCCACTTTTTAGCATACCAGTCTGTCCGGGACCCACCGGGAGGGATGTCACAGTCGAGAGTGCCGTCATCATGATGCCAGAGCCTGCCACTTTTCTGAGAACACAGCGATAAGCTGGCTCAGCCGTTTTCCAACAGCGATGGGAATCGGAAAGGGGGCGACAGAGGGTGGCCTGCTGCCAGCGTGGCTGAGGCCTGTGCGCGATGGCACACCCACTGGCGCGCCCAGCAGCGGGGCGGAGCCTGCGCTGAAGCTTCTCCCTTCCTCCGTAGCCCCGGGACGGCGAGCCGGTCGTGACGAAGCTCCTGGAGGGGCCGGTCTGCGTCCAGGAGGGCCACTTCTCCCGGCCGCTGGGCAGCACCGACCTGCTGAAGGCCCCCTCGCGCTTCCCTATGCCCGAGAGCCGCGTCATGCTGCGGGAGATCTCGGTGGTCTGGCACCTCTACGGCGGCCGGGACTTCGGGCCCGGGCGCTCGGCCTCGGGGCACACCCACTCGCCCAGGTGAGCCCCCGGGCCCTCTTCGGCCATCTTCCCCCCCCCCCCGGGCTGTGGCCCCAGCACCTCTTGCGACCGCTCCCATCGTCTTTCCCGCCCCCTGCAGGGTGAAGCCGTGCATCTCCAGCGCCCGCTCCTCCCCCTCCCGCTCCTCGGTCACCAACCGGCCCCAGAACACCTGGCGGGCCCAGGGGGGCAGCAGCCGCATCCACGACCTGCTCATGGAGATCCAGCTGACCAAGGTGAGCTCGTCTGGCTCAAGGGGGGGGGTTGGGGTTGGGGGAGGCAGGTGTGGCCGTGCCAGAGGGTAGGAAGCTGCTTGCCCTGCCCCCTTAATTGAACCCCCCCCCCGGCCTGTGTAGCCAGAAGCCCTTTCTCCAGGCGGAACGGTCTCCTCTGGAGTAGGAGACTCCCCTCGAAAGCATCCCACCCGCGTTCTCTTCCTGTCTCTGTTTCCCTTTTACGTTGAGCAGCTGCCAAAAAAAAACCCCAAAGGCAGTTTTGGAAAAGCCGAATGGGGGGACTGCGTTGCTTGGGGACAGTATTCGGCGGTCCGTGGTTCGGAGGCGGCTGTTCTAAGTGACGTGCTCTGGGGCATCTGTGGGGCTGTCTGCAAGCGGTCCGTCTACGGTGGCGGGATGGGGCAGAGTTCTGGGGCCTGCCTGTGCCCCCCTCCCCACGCCCTGAAAGTCCCGCCGCCTCTCCCCCCCCCCTTCCTCAGGTGAGCTTCCAGCACGAGACGTACCCCAGCAGCGCGGCCGAGAAGCCCGTCTTGGAGCTGGGGGAGCAGCCCCTGGCCCGGCAGGTCTTCATCGTCCAGGAGCTGGAGATCCGCGACCGGCTGGCCTCCTCCCAGATCAACAAGTTCCTCTACCTGTACAGCAGCGAGCGCATGCCCCGGCGCGCCCACTCCAACATGGTACGGCGGGGCAGGGCGGGGGCGGAATGTTCCTGCTGGGTGGGGAGGCTGGCGGGAGAGACTCGAGCCACAGGCCGCCTCCCTTGTGGTCTTTCCCCTCCCCTGTTCTCTAATCCGCTGCAACTGGTTCCATCAGGGACGGCCTGTTCCATTCATCTGTGGGGGGGGGGGGACGACTGGCCTCCTGGCTTTGCACCAAGGGCTGCCCCCAGAGGGCTGCCCCCGAAAGGGCTCAAACCACTGAAGCTCTGCTCAGGGAGCCTCGTGGGTTCTTGCGTGGCGGTCCTTGCTCCGCGGTCCACGTGGCGAGGTGTGCCGAGAGCCCCAGGGTGGCGGTGGGGTTTGAAGACGCCGGCCTGCTGGGCCGCCACGGGACTTCCGCCTCCCTCTCTCCGCCTGCAGCTCACCATCAAAGCCCTCCACGTCTGCCCCGAGGCCGGCCTGGGGGGCCCCGAGTGCTGCCTCCGCGTCTCGCTGATGCCCCTGAGGCTGAACATTGACCAGGTGAGAGCGGTGGGGGGGGGGCTTTGCTCACCCTGACGCAGAGTGGAGGGGAGGGGGCCGGCTTCTGGGTAGCCCTGCGCCAGCTGAGGGTGGGCTCTGTGTGTGCCTAGGCGGCTCCTTCACCCGGCTCAGCCCCCGGCTTCCCGTGTGGGCTTTGGGGGCAGGAGTTGTGAGACTGGGGCGGTGCCTAGACACCTCCTGCTCCCCTTTCCTACCCCGGAGCCTGCCCGAAGCAGACGCTGCTGCCCTGACTTGCTTCCTCCACTCCCTTCCCAGGATGCCTTGTTCTTCCTGAAGGACTTCTTCACCAGCCTGGCCGCCGGCATTAACCCCGTCGTGCCCTTTGAGGCGGGCCCTGAAGGTGAGTCCGGGTGCTGCTGGGGGGGGAGACCTCCCGGAGGCGCCATCTTCTCCCTCGGGGCGGACCCGAGAGAGGCCCCTTCCCTGACTCCCGGCGGCCTCTCCTCCAGCTCCGGCGGGCCGCGCCGAGTCCCTTGGGAAAGAGCCGGACGGGCCGGAAGGCGAGATGACGGCCTCGATGGAGACCACGGCCAGCGAGAACAGCTCCCTCTCCAACGCCTCCTCTGCCTCCGCCGACCAGCCCATCTACTTCCGGTACGCGCGCCGGAGGGCAGGCAGGGGGGCACGTTTGGAGGCGGGGCGAGGGGCGGTCTGCGCCGAGTCTTCGGGGTTCTGCCCTTGGAGAGAATCGGTTGGGCTTAGTCGGGCAGGAAAACTCCACCTTCCCCAGCTGCTGCCGCTGCTCCTCTTCCTCTACTCTCTCCGGAGTGGAGGAGAGAGTGGTGGGCGTGACACTCTTTCCTTCTCTCCTCCGCACTTCCTCTCTTGCTTGGTTGTATGGGTACGAGTTGGACGGATGGACGGACGGACACACACACACACACACACACACACACAAGGGGAGCTCTGGTGTCACCCCCTTTCCTTCTCCGTCCCCCAACAGAGAGTTCCGGTTCACTTCCGAAGTGCCCATCTGGCTCGACTACCATGGCAAGCACGTGACGGTCGACCAGGTGGTGAGTAGGGTGCACCGCGGAGCCTCCTGCTTTAGGCGCAGTCTGCCTCCGAATGCCAGGAGGGCAGCGGGGTGGGGGCGGGGGCCTTTTTGCCTCCATGCCCTGATTGTGGGCTTCCCAGGGCTGCCTGGGAAATGGGCGCTGGACCCTTGGCCCAGCCCAACAGGCCCCTCTGGCGCCCTGGTGCAGCTTTTAGCCTCGCGGCACAGCGCCCCCTGCTGTCTGCGGTGGGTCTGTCCTTCTGCATTGGCTCAGCCAGGTACGGCCGTGTGATGGCAGGGGCCTTTGTCGTTCCTTTCCTCCCTCTTTGCCTGGCCCCGCTCCGCTTGGCCCCTTGTGCTCAGGGAAGGGGAGGAGATCGCGCCCTGGGGAGTGTGGGGGGCTGTTCTCTAGCACTAGCAGGGTCTCCGGCGCCCCTGTGGACAGCCCCCAGGATCCAGTGCCCCCATCCCCTCCCGTTCCGTCCTTAGGGCACCTTTGCCGGCATCCTGATTGGCCTGGCCCAGCTCAACTGCTCGGAACTCAAGCTGAAGAGGCTCTGCTGCCGACACGGGTGAGAGCTGCGGCCGAACACCCCTTGGGCGCCGGGTGAAAAAACGCAAGCTCTGAATTGCCCTCGGGCTTACGTAGCGGTGTGAGGATCGTGTGTGTGTGTGTGTGTGTGTGTGTGTGTGGATCGTGCAGCCAGCTTTTGGGGGGGGCTGCTTGCGTGCACAGATGTGTCTTGCGGGGGACCTCCCTGACCTGTGTGTTCCCTCTCCGCTCTCAAGGCTGCTGGGCGTGGAGAAGGTGCTGAGCTACGCCCTGACGGAGTGGCTGACGGACATCCGCAAGAACCAGCTGCCGGGGATCCTGGGGGGGCGTGGGCCCCATGCACTCGGTCGTCCAGCTCTGTAAGCGGCTCCGGGGTGGTGGTGAACGGGATCGTCTGGGCGGGGCGGGGCGCAGTGAGGCGGGGAGACGAGCCCCTCCCACTCATAGGAGGCGGAGTTTGCCTTCCTTCCTTCTGAACCCTCCCTTCTCGGCTTCGTCCCGCCGCAGTCCACGGCCTGCGCGACCTCTTCTGGCTGCCCATCGAGCAGTACCGCAAAGACGGGCGCATCATCCGCGGCCTGCAGCGCGGCGCGGCCTCCTTCGGCACCTCCACTGCCTCCGCTGCCCTGGAGCTCAGCAACCGCCTGGTGCAGGCCATCCAGGTGGGTCTCGATGTGGGGGGGGGCTCGCGGGCCCCCGGAGAGAGCTGCTGCCGGTCAGTGCTCGGATCTGCAGACGAGGGGCTGACTCGGTACGGCAGCATCACCCACCGCCCCTCCTCTCCCGTTCCAGGCCACCGCAGAGACCGTCTACGACATTCTCTCCCCCACGGCTCCCCCCATGACCCGGGCTCTTCTGGACAGGAAGCACACCCACAAGCAGAGGCGGGGCCAGCAGCCGGCGGACCTGCGCGAGGGCGTGGCCAAGGCCTACGACACCGTGCGCGAGGTGAGGCTTTTCCCCACGCCAAGCCCGTGGGGGGGGGGGTACCTGGCTGTCATGGGAATGGAGGAAGTCCTGCGGGGGGGGGGAGAGGGGAAAAGTCTTGGTAACTGGGCACAGAGTTAACTGGGCACAGAGGTCTTGATAACTGGGCACGCCTTTTTAAAGTGGTGTCGTCCTTATATTTAGAAGTTGGGCTGGGAGCAAGCATGTCTTTCCACCCCGGAGATTTTCCAGACGACTTTTCCAATTAGAAATCGTGCTGGGCCAACACTAGATCGATCACCTGCATATCATCTACCTGGCACACTTTGAAAGCATTTTAAATTGATAAAAATAAGAACTTGGAATGGGGAATGTAGACTAAAAACACACAAGACCGCAATTTGCTGTTTTAATCAAGCAATTTTTTTGGAGGGGGGAGGAATATCGGCCAAAAAAACACACACCCCTGTTTATAAGTTTTGCAAACCGCTTTGTGAACTATTTTGTTGGTTGCAAAAGCAATATATGTGCCCCACAGCAAGAGGAGATGATGATTAGTATTAATATTAGTAATCAATCATATTGTCAATCAATCGTATTAATAATCATATTGTCAGTCAATCGTATTAATAATCAATCAACATCGTATTCTCTTGCTGTGCAGCACATATATTGCTTTTACGGCAATAAATAGTTCCCAAAGCGGTTTGCAAACCTCTCAGTCGTAGCCTCTCAGGGGGCCGCCCCGTCCTCCGGCTCCGCTAACCCTGGTTCACCGACACGCGGCTCTCGTCCCCCCCCTCCCTGCAGGGCGTCATCGACACGGCCCAGGCCATCTGCGACGTGGCGGCCCGCGGCCACGAGCAAAAGGGCCTCACGGGGGCCGTGGGCGGCGTCCTGCGGCAGATCCCGCCCACCGTGGTCAAGCCCCTCATCGTGGCCTCCGAGGCGACCTCCAACCTCCTGGGCGGCATGCGCAACCAGATCAAGCCCGACGCCCGCAAGGAGGAGTCCCTGAAGTGGCGGTCGGAAGACGCCCAGGAGTGACCGGCGGCCGCCACGCCCCGTGGACCCCGACCGGGCGAGCGGCTGTTCCTCGAGCCCTGCTGGGACGCTGTTGCGCAGCCACCAAAAGACGCCGCCTCCCCTCGGTTTTCTCAATCTTGCTACAGAAAGACCTTTGAAAGCTGGGGGGGGGGGAAGAGCGTCTGCAATTGCCCAGTGCCTGAGCAGCGGCTAACCCCAGACGCCACCGGCAGAACCTGTCCTCCTGAGAGCAGCGCCACCATCTCCCTCTCCTCCTTGCCCCGCCCTTATTTTTGTACTCTCCGGGGTGAACTTCCGCCATCTCTTTGACGCATGATCAGCTGACGCTGCCCCCCCTTTCCTCAGTATTTGCGGTGTGGCCGGTGGGGGGGGGAGAGAATCCGAGCATTAAAAGGACATGACTTGTTTTCAGCTCCCGGTTCTGGTTTGAGTGTTGCTAGGCGGAGGGTGTGCACCTCTTTCACGACTGCCGTGGCTTTATCCAGCATCGCGGGGGGGGGGGAGGTTGTCGTGTTTGTGATGTGTCAGGTGCTGTACAGAACGAGGGACTTAAATTTCGCTGTAGCAGTGGTTCCCCAAATTTTTTTTAGCATCGGGGACCCCTCTGGGAAAAAAGAAATTTCACTTTGCCGGCTGCTCAAGTGTCTGCAGCTATCATGGCGGTTGGGTAGCAGTGCTTCTTCCCCCCCCCCAAAAAAAAACCCAGCAGGTTGTTTAACCCTTGATGCGCATAACCCTAATCTGTATTGTCAGTTTCTGGTAGATCCCAGACCCCCACAGGGTTGGGAACCACGGTGCTACAGAATGTTTCTGGGCAGTTGGACCCTCACCCCCAAAATACAGCCCCCAATGTATTTTTTTTGGGGGGGGGGAGAGGCAGGGGGTGGAATCCAAACCGCAACATTGGCGCCATTCATTTGCAAACTGCTTTTAAACCTTAAGAGCCGCAAACCAGAGCGGTCAGGATTTTGGTTCGCTGTGATGTTAAACGGGGAAAAGTGGGGGGGGGCGCTTGGTGGGCCCCCAGACAAGCTTGGGCCGGGCTGCTGTTCTGAGCAAGCGGGGTTCTGTGCCTGCAGGGCTTATTTCAGCCAGCAGGGGGCGACTTGGTGCATCTTGAACGCCTGCAGTCTGGGCTGAGAGGAGAAGCTGCTTCTGGTCTCTTGTCATGCAGTGCGGGGAAGGAGACGCACCTTTCAGAAGGCCCCTTTCGGGCTTCATCCAGCTTGCTCTAAGCTCTTAATCCAGGCGCAGGCTTGGTTTTTGTCTCTCTTCCTCTGCCGCTTCCCCTTGCTTAAGGGGGCCTCCCTCCACTGTCTTCTGCTGAAGAACCTAAGAAGAGCCCTGCTGGATCAGGCCAAAGGCCCCTCTAGTCCAGCTTCCTGTATCTCACAGCGGCCCACCAGGTGCCCCAGGGAGGCACGAGACACAAGATGCCTGCATCCTGCTGCCACTCCCTTGCACCCGGTACTCTGAAGTAGCCCACCACCAATGTAAGGAGGTTGCACAATCCATCATGGCCTGTAGCCCACGACGGACTTTTCTTCCAGAAATTCGTCCAATCCCTCTTAAAGGCATCCAGGCCAGATGCCATCACCACCTCCTGTGGCAAGGAGTTCCACAGATTACAGGTTGACTACCCTGCAATGCCTTCTTGTCAGTAGGTTGTAGCATCTCAACAGCTGTTGCCACAGCCTTGTCTGCACATGAGTGCAATCGCCCATGTCCTGAATTTCTTCCCTGGGACATCCTTGAGCTCTAGCGCACTGGAGGAGCGGGATCCTCAACCCTCTCCGGCCAGCTGCTCTGAGTGGGGCTTCCTCCCTCCCTTCCCCCCCCCCACACGCAGTGTTTCTCAAACTGTGGGTCAGGACCTGATTGTCAGGCGGGTTGCGGAAAGCTGGGAGCCGCCCTCTTGAAAGCTTGCAGACCTGACTCTTGCTCTAGACCTTTTGGGAGAACAGTTTGAATTTTTGAAGTGAGGTGGGAGAGTGAGAACCGATACCCACCGGGTAATTAATCTGTGGAACTCCTTGCCACAGGAGGAGGCCTTAGGTGCCTTTTAAAAGGGGGTTGGACAGATTTCGGGAGGAAAAGTCCTTTGTAGGTTACAGGCCGTGATGGGTAGTGCAACCATACTTTAGAAGTAGGCTACCTCAGAATGCCAGGTGCAAGGGAGTGGCAACAGGATGCAAGTATCTAGTTGTCCTGTGTGCCCCGAGGCATCTGGTGGGCCACTGGGAGATACAGGAAGCTGGACTAGACGGGCCTTTGGCCTGATCCAGTGGGGTTCTTCTTATATGGTTTCTTTTAATTTTTAGTTTAGTGCTTTGACATAACATTTTTGTCCTAATCTTGCTCTCTGTCAAGGATGTGCAATTCCTGCCGTCCAAGAATACCGGTTTTGCATTCCCGGAGTGTCGTTTGATCACGCCACCGTTGTGGCACTTCCTGCTTGATGACGTCACTTCGGGCGTCAACATCACTGCCAGATTAATGACATCACTCCCCGCGGCTCCCAACAGGAGTGCCATTTTGAAAAAGTGGGGCCTGGTCTGCGAAGTTTCAGCATCGTTCCACGGCCAGACTTCTCTCTAGCCCCCGCACCTGGGATTTGGAGGCCAGCACTACTACCGTCACGGAGCTCTGCAACCCTTGTAAAAAATTGCACAGGCCCCTGCTTGGAGCAAAGCTGCCAATCAGTGTCCGGCAACGCTGAGATGTCGAGGGTCTGACCCGGTTGGCAACGTCTTCCAACCTTCAAGTTTAATAATAATAATAATAATACATTTATTTATATACCGCCTTTCTTAAGATCACTAGATTTCTCTAATGATTGAACTCAAGGCGGTTTACATAGGCAGACTTTCTCACAAACCCGAAGGTTTTTACAATTTACAGAATGTTCTGTCTTCCAAGAACAACACTCCTACAGATCTTTCTTTCTGGATTTAGCCTTCTTTCTTTAGCCACCCGTCTGTCGTCTGCTGGCTGATGAGGCTTCCCTGCTGCCACCAGAGATGCAGCTGACTTCAGCACACTCCTCCTCCCACGAGGCAGCTGAAACTCAGCTTGTAATCAGCCGCAGTTTCCAAGGTCTGCTGCTCGCAGAGACTTCCGGCAGTCCCGAGCTCACGACCTTGAGATCTTCAGGTGTTATCTTTGGGCAAACGGAGGCATTAACCCTCTCGGCTAAATCTTAAGCCCCTCTTGTGCTCCCCACGGCTCCTTGCGCCCGGCCCATCTGTGACCCCCTTTCCTTCCTCCTCATTTTCTCCCTCTCTCCCTTCTCTGAAGGAGGAAAAAACCTCTCCATGGCAACCTGACGGCCACTGAGAATTGTGTGGGGTGGCGGCAGATAAGCAGGGAGGCAGTCTGCAGGGTGCCTGTGTGGGGGTGGCGAATTCCTGGCGGCCGGGCCTGGCTTGCCCCGGTGCCCGCTGCCAGGAGGAGAAGCCTCTTCCACCTACGGCTTGGCACTCGCCCTGGGAACCCGGCCCGCGGCCGCGGTCTGTTGTGCCCGTCTCCCTGGCAATGCCACCGCGTCTCTGGTTCCAGGAGGCAGCAGCGCCGGCTGGAATGTTAAATATCGCTCTGGGGCAGGGAGCGGCTCCTCTGCCAGGCAACCGCCGAGGATTGCGGGGGAGGAAGCTGGTATTTTGGCCCCGATCCTCCTTTGCCTCCTCCACCCACCCTGTGCCCCCCAGGGACTAGAACCTTGATCCCTTCTTAAAAATGGGACCCATTTCAAGCTTGCAGCTGGGCTGGGGGGCCGTTCCTTGTCTGGCAGAGTGAGGATAACCGAGGCGGCCCTGGGAGAGATGGCGGTTTTTATTGAGTGTTTGAAAAACGGCCCTGATTTGTGCAAAGGTGCTTTGGGGCGGGGTTATTCAAATGATTTAGGAGCAGGAACTCACTTTTGATTGGCACTTGTCGGGGACCCGGAACCAGCCACGGAGCCCGTTAAGATCCGGAACACCCGTTCTGGTCCGTTCCCCCCCGAATGACATCACTGGTCGTCCCCCGGCCACCCTCCCTCCGATCCCTGCCAGGCCCCAGCTCTGGAGTCCAGCTGGGCTTGCCCTGGTGTGTTCAGGGCAAGTGCTGCCCCAGAGGCTGTGGGGCGGAGCCCCGGCTTGCCCTCTTGGAAGCAACGGCCTGCCCCACTCATTCCCAGGGACCGGCCCGCGTTGGTGTCCTTCGACGGGGAGGGGAGTCGCTGCTTCCGCATCCCGTCCTCCTTGCGCTCGGCGTGCCGAGAAGCACCGGTGGGGTTTCCTGGGGCTCCTTCCGCCTCTGAGCTGCTGGCCTGGCCGGAGAAGGTGGCCCCAGGCAGCTGGAGTGCCCCCGCTTGAGGCGGGACTCGGCCGGGGCAGCATCTCTACCTAGGAGCCCGGAAGCCCCCTGCACCGGGAACTGCTGCAAGGGACCGGGCTGGCCGAACTGAGGGCAGGAGCGACGAGGCTGCCTGCGCGGTGTGAATGGAGGCGGGGCCTGGGCTCCAAGGCCGGCCTTGATTGGCTGCAGGAAAGGGGCACCTGGTGGTTCGGATGCAGGGGGCTCGGGAAGCAGGGCAGCCAAGCCTGCCCGCCCCTTCCTCCACTCTCTGCCTTCTCCTCTGTCCCGGGCACGTCCTGGGCTGCCCTTTGCTGCAGATGGGGGTCATCAGCTTGCGGCTGGCCCCCATGCTGCAGAGTTCGCGGCCTGAGGGGCAGCGCAGCCCTCGCCCCCACATCCTTGGGGCGACTCTTCCTCCGCCCCGAAAGGTGAGCCAGTCTCAGGGCTGGGCGGGGCTCCCCTCTTGCTCCCGGCCGGCCCGGCAGAGGCTGGCCCGGACGGTCTCGATGAGGTGCCGCAGGCCGATCAGGTAGCCGTCCTCGTGGTTGCCCCGGGCCCAGGCCGCGTCGTGGTGCAGGGCGAGGTGCGCCGGGGCGGGCAGCGTCTTGCCGAAGTCGATCATCCAGACGCTGGCCTGGCCTCTCCGGTCGTGGAGGAAGAGCAGCGAGCTGCCAATCACCTGGTTGGGGGAGGGGAGTTAGGGGCCGGCTGACGGAGGCAGCGAACAGGGGCGAGGGGGGGGGAGGAGCGGCCCAGCTCTGGCCAGGGCTCACCTCGTGGGTCCGGAAGAAGGCCGATTCCCCAAGGGCCGCGCACATGTGCTCCAGGCGCAGCAGGTAGGTCCTCTGCAAGGAAAATGGGAGGTGGCGAAGGAGCCGGGCGGGGGAAGGCCAAGACCCCCCGCTGGCAAAACGCCCCGACTTTTGGCCCCCCCTCCTGGGGTTGACAGTGGCAGAACGCTGGCATTACCAGAGAGGGCCTGTAGGCTCCAGGGAGCTCCGGGGCAGGGGCGCTAAAGCAGCCACAAGTGCCTGTGTTTGGCCTGGGACCCAGGCATGCGGCCCTCTTCCCTTGCAGCAAGGGCTTGTGCCACCCATCCGTGGGGCACCTTTTCCACTGGGGGGAAACCGCCACCCCCCCCCCCAATGAGCAGTGCAGCAGCCCCGGTCTTTCTTACCAGGACCCCCAGGTGGCTTTTGGTGAAGGCCAGGAAAATGTCGACGATTTGCTCCTTCGTCCGGGTCTGCTTGAAGTCCTTCTGCACGGCTCCCCCCTCGATCTGCGGAGAAAGTGGCGGGGAGGGGGGGGGAGAGAAGGCAAAATATGTCCAACTTCTCAGCCCCAGAGGGAAAAATCTGAGAGCTTCATTCTGCTACAGGAATGAGAAAAAACGTTTCCTTTTCTAAAGGGCTCATGATTGGGCCGGGGAGGGGGGGGGGAAGAGACACCAGTTGCTGGAAAGGATGTTATGCTGGGGTGGGGGGAAGAGGGACCGTCCCCCCCATCAGCTCAGCACTGGAGCTGCCCCTTGGCCCAATGAAAGGAGTAAGGCAGCAGGTGATAGAGTTAACACCTGCAAAAGCCAGATCTCTGCCCCAAGGCGCTTACAGTCTCACTTGAGATGGGTGTCTCCTGGTTCTGCTGTTGTGAGAGAGGGAAAAGAACAGGGGGCAGGCATTGGCTATGCCCCCCCCATTGCACTGGACACGGGTCCCCCCCTCCCCGTTTCCCGGCCACTTCTCCCCCACTCACCGTGACGCCCTCGATCCGGAAGCCCAGCAGGGCGCTGGAACTGATGCTCTCCCGCCACTGCATGTAGCGGGGCTTGGTGACAGTGCCCGTCCCGTGTTCCTCGGCCGTGGGGGCCAAGGGGTCCACCTTCACCATCTTCTGGTACAAGTCCCGCCGGGGCTTCTGCCGCTGTTGGGCTTGGCAGAGCTCGTCCTCCAGGTAGGTCCTGGCCACAAGGGGAGAGCGATGCGTCAGTCACGGCAAGGGAGGGGGGGCAGGCAGGTACAGGTGATTTGGGCTCAGTCATTTCCCTCCGCCCCCAGCTGTCCCCGGTGAAATGGCTGCCCCTAGAGCAGGGGGCGCAATGAGCTCTTGCACTCGGCCCTGCAGACCCTAGTGAATGCAAACCCTCTGTTCCCGGTCCCGGAAAGGAGATGCTCTCACCTGGTGCCCATCTTACAGTCCATGATGCTGGGCATGTCGAGGCCACGTAGCAGGTCGTCCATCTGGATGTAGTGCTCCCCGCCCACCTCCACCACGCCGTGGTAGGTGGGCACAAAGGGGCGCAGCACGTCCGCCATCAGCTCCGCCAGGCAGGCGTCTTCCACCGCGCTGAACTTCTTCAGGATGTGGCCCCCTTCGCTGGGCTTGAAGTTCCCTAAGGAGGGAGTCTCCGGTCAGCCGAATTCGGTGTGTTTGAAATGGGACGCAAATCGGTCCCCTTCACGGCGTAGCTAAAGAAGGGCAAGAGGGGTGCAATTGCACCGGGCAACAAGCTTTAAGGGGGCACCAAGCTGAGCTGGACACTAGTGGCCAAAATGGTGAAAACCTTGGCCTGTTTGAATAATACCATCCGGTTACCTATCGTTGGAAAGGCCATTTAATGCAGAACGCAATGAAACAAACCAGAGTGGAATATCTTCGTTCCATCAAAAGTTATAGCCGAAAAGCCAAGGAAATGAAGATGCAACTATGATGTCACTTCCTGTTGTGATGTCACTTCTGGGGCATCGTTTTGTCCTCCGCACTGGGCTATGCTCCCATGAGCTACCCGAGTGTAGCTAGTCACTAAGAGATGGCCTCACCCCTGCCTTGGTCTTAGGGCAAACCAGTCCCTCTTGGCCCCATCTGTAAAATGGGCATAAAAATACTTGCATTCCACCAGCGCTTCCCAAACATTTTAGTACCCGGATCCAATTTTTAAAACGGCAATCTGTGGCGATCCACTGACTAGGCAAAAGAAGCATCTAATTGTTATTGTAACAACACCGCCCCCCACTCTCTGCCAGCACTCAGACCCCCCTAACCTGCTTCCCCCCTCCCCACACTGGTCCTTGGGGTACCTTCATGGCCAGCCAGTTGCACCCAGGAGCTCCGTCTCCGCACAGACCAGTGCACCATCGTGAAAAAAGTCTTCCAGGACTTGGTCTACAAAAGAAGCCAAGAGGCAGTGGTGCAAGCCAGGCACCCGGCTTGGCTACTACCCTAGCTGTTTCCGGGACCGACCGCCTTAGGAGGCGGGGTCTGGTGGAGCAACATGACTGCCAAAGTTTGAAAAGTGGTGGGCGTGAGGGGAGAGAGATCTGGCATCCCAATACCGGATCTATGGGCAGGGGCAGGGCTTGGCAGTTGAGGGGCGGCACCAATGATAAAAGGGGAGGAGCCAATGGGAAAGGGGTGGGGCCTACTTTCTGCTGCTCATCTGAACTGAATAAAGAAGCTAAAAACCAGAGGAACATAAGGAGAACCCTGCTGGATCAGGCCACGTCCCACCTAGTCCTGCTTCTTGTATCTCAGGGAGGCCTCAAGACAAGATCCCTGCATCCTGTTGCCACTCCCATGCCCCTGCCATTCTGAGCTGGCCTATTTCTAAAACCAGGAGGTTGTGCATGCCCATCACGGCTTGCAACCTGGCAGGGGCCTTATTGGAAAAGCCACATCCTGTGGCAAGGAGTTCCACTGATGAACGACCGGCTGGCTGCTGCAGGGCATGGTTCCTTATGGGGGAAAATGGCGACTCGGTGTGCAAATTTCTCGATTGCACGTTTATTTTATGTGCGCATGGGCGCATGTGTACACGCACGCACACACGGAGAGAACCCAGGCATGTCATGACTTTGGAAAGCGAAAGGCAAGCCTTTCTCGGTTCATTGTAGTTCTCCCCCCCCAGTCATTTTCCACCCACAGTTCATTCAACGTGCTTGTGTAACCACATCGAAGGGAGGCCCTAGCTGTGAAGGAAGCCGCAGGGGGAGGTGTTGAAAAGAGGAAGGAGGCCAGGAGGAAGCTGGGGGGGGGGGTTGCATTGCAAGTAACAAGTGAGTCTGCAACGTCAGCCTACCAGCTCTGCAAAGGGACACCCCTCGCTGGTGCGGGGAAGCCACATGCGCCAAAAACCTGGCTGCCACACGAGCCCTGCAACAGTCCCTGGTTGCGTGTGAGTCACAGCTGTGAGCGCATGCTGCAAAAACCAGCCCACAAGGGGTAGAGTCAGCGCGCACGTGCCTGCCTGCACACAAGAGGCGCACGGACCCTCCCCGGGCTGGAGACGGATCCAACCACGGACCCTTGGCCTGCCCTCCATGCGCACCGTTCCTGGCGTCGAGCCGCCCCAGCTGCTACTTTCTTACCCAGCGGGTCGTGAATCTGTGGAACTCCTTGCCACGGGAGGTGGTGATGGCGCCTGGCCTAGGTGCCTCGCAAAGGGGATCGGACGGGTTTTCTGGACCAGGTGGGAATTCAGAAGGAATTCCTTTGCAGAACTGAGAAGTCCTATTTCATGAGATCATCAGAAGAGCCCCGCTGGATCAGGCCAAAGGCCCATCTAGTCCAGCTTCCTGTCTCTCACCGTGGCCCACCAGCATGGCAATTCACAGCATGGACGTTTGATCTGGACCGAACGGCAAGGAGGCAACACTCTGCACATGTTCAGAGGCCTTCCAGGGGGAACATCCCGTGTCCTTCGGCTGCACGCTGGCACTGAAAACCATTTCTGGTTTATATATAGTGACTGGTAGTTTCTGGTTACTTCTCTAGTTCCTGGTTAGTGTCTAGTACGGTCTGGGACGGGGGGGAGGTCCGCGATGGGGTTGAGGCAATGAGCTCTCGCACCGGGTGGGGCAAACCCTAGTGACGCCTCTGGTCACGCTCGCGTGCAGACCCACCCGCTCCGCGACCCCGTCCCCTCTCACCTTGCGCAGCACCCGCTGTTTGCCCGGCGGCCTCTTCTCCTCCGGGTCGCTGAAGACCTCGTCCGACTCCGGCGAGGACCCGGCCAGCGAAGAGCAGGTGGACGAGCTGGAGACGGAGCAGGCAGGGGGGACGCCGGACCCCTGGGGGTTGGCATGCGGGTGGGGCGGAGGGGACGCGGTGGACTCCCCCTGGGCAGTGTCGCCGGAAGACGTGGCCGGCAGGCCGTTGCGCTGGGAAACGCCCAAAGGAGTGGGCACCTCCATCCCTACGGCCGAGGGGTCCGCATCGGGCACCTTCTGTGCCAGACCCAAGGCCTCCTGCTTCTCTGGCTCGGCAGCGGGGGCGGAAGGAGGCCCCCACCCCAGCAGGCTGCCACCTTCCATGGCGAGGGACACCCGTCCGTCTCTGTGTTGGGGAGCACCTCTAAGAACCCCTCAGGCCCATTGCACAGACCCCGTTGTCTGGGCTGGAGAGAGGGGTCGGGCGCCGAAGAGCACGGCTACCGCCTTGCCCCCCCCCCCAGACGCAGGTCACGGCTGCAGCTGACGTTCCCTGCAAGAAATTGGGGAGGGGGGCGTTACTTGAGGAGGGGCCCTTCCTGCATCGGCTGCCCCCCCTTGATGGGGGACCACACGGCCAGCCAAAGCAGCTCGGAATGACCAACGCTGGCCAATTGGCTCGAGCGAGGACTGGCTGTCCGTCCTCCCTGCATTTTGCAATCTCCCCCCCCCCATTATAGCAATTTGTGCCCTCTATTTCCCCGCCCCCCCCGAAATCATTGGGATAAAAGAGTCCCAACTTCACACACACACACACACACACACACACACACACACACACACACACCCATAGAATGCGCCCCCTGGGGGTCAAACGCCCCATGCAGGTCAATGGGGGGGGGTATCCCCCTGGCGTCAGAATCGGCAGCCCCAGTGGAAACTCTTGCGGCAACGCCCACATCCGCCCACTGTGCACAAGCGCATCAGATCAACCAGATTAGGAAGTCAGAGTCTGGGCCACCCCCTGGAGGGGGGCAGGCGCCCCCTGGGGTCGGAAGCTCCACCATCTTGCCCAGCCCTACCTGGAGGGGGGCGCTGTCCGGGAGGGGGGGCGTCCACCAAGTGACAGCCCCTTCCCCACCCCACTTTTTAAGATGTGGGGGGGGGCAGGGCTCACGTTGTAGGGATGGGTGGGAGATTTTCATGCAATCCATTCGCCCCCCCCCATTTGGCCTGATTTGGCCAAATTAGCCCCCCTCCTCTAAAACCAGGCTCTAAAGGGGGGAAACACGTGTGGGGCTGGAAGGGTGGCTGGGCTCTGAAGCTCCACACGCAGAGGGCCCTGCCCATCTATGGGTCTAATTTTTGCTTAAAATAAATAGAGAGGTGGGTTGCGGCCCCAGCCCCCTCCCCTTGCCTTCCAAGAGCCCCCTCTCTCCCTCCCCTCCCCTCCCCCACCGATGGGGGAGCGCACGGGTGGTGAAAGAGGCACCCTCTGCACATGCTCAGAGGCGCTGTCAGCACGGGCATCCCGGCCCGGAGAAACTGATGCCGGCTCACCTGAATGTCGGTTCCTTGTTGCTAGGGCCGAAACGATGTGACTCCCCCCGCCCCCAGGGGAGAAAGGGGTGGCGGGTGCGCACCCGGACTCCAAATTGCCCCCTCCCACATCCAGAGAGCCCCGAAATCTCATATCCGAGATAGGGCTGCGCATGGGGGGGGGCAAAAAAGGCGGAGCCCCCCTCCCATTACTTTTGTGCTAAGTCGAATTGGGGGCTCGCTCCACCCCGTTGCGCCCCCCCAGATAATTCGGAGCCCCCTTCTGGAGGCTGTTGAATCCCAGTCTTCCCCCCCCTCTAACCACTAGCCGCTCTTCCCCTTCCCCACGGTCCTGCTCCTTTCGCAGGGCCCCCCTCCCCGAGCCCTCACCTGGAGAGCCCAGTTCCGAGCTAGGGGGGACCCGGCGATGCGCGCCTCATCTAATCCCGGTCCCGCGTCTCTAGGGCTGCGAGGCACGGAAAGGCGGGGACACAGCGAAGGGTGGCGGGGCCGGCAGCTGACGAAGCGCCCCCCCCACCCGGAAAAGCGAGGTCTCGTGCTGCCCTCTGCTGGCCACCGGTGGGAACGACCGTCGGAAACGGGTTGCAGGCGGCGGCCGAGCCAAGGTGGATCGTGGCGTCGAGGAGGGGCCGTGACGTGAGCGCCTTGGGCATGTGCAGAGTGCTGCGGGCGGGTCTCTCTTTCTCTCCGCCCCCCGATTCTTCCAGATTAACAAGGTAGGCGGCTAAGTTAAGAGGCGTCATTGAAACTTGTTAATGTGGAAAGAGTCCCGGTTTGGGGGTCGGGCAAAAGGTGAGCGGGGGGGGGGGGGGGAGAGAGGGGGTTAGGAAATGCCGCCTGGTGTGGAGGACGAAGGCAGCGAGAAGGATTTCTCCTAGAACCAGAGAGGAAGGCTGGCAGCGGCCCTTCTTCTTCACACAGCACGTGGAACTCCTTGCGACAAGACTCGGCTGGGGGGCCTGAAAAGGGGGTTGAGACGAGGCCGTGGAGGAGAGACCAACATATCGTGATGGCCGTGTGGAACCTCCTTAGCAAGGGGCAGGGTACCTCGGTATGCCAGTGTGCAACGGTGGCAGAGGGGGACGTTTCCCTCACCCCTTTCAGACACAGGGGGCATCTGGTGGGCCACTCTGTGTGTGTGTGTGTGTGTGTGTGTGTGTGTGTGTGTGTGTGTGTGT
>JAJKFI010000090.1:597756-609065 GCA_029204185.1 Lerista edwardsae
TTATTATTATTATTATTATTATTATTATTATTATTATTATTATTATTGCTGCAGATTTCATGATTTGAAAGGCAGAATCTGGTGCTATGGATTTTTCGGTATTATGGATAATCCGGTGTTATGGATTTTTCTTCCAAGTCCACATTCTGGGTTCTCATTTTACTTTTATTTTAAATGCTTTCCAAGTGTACTACATAGGGGATATATTTGATACGGTGACAGCAGATGCATCCACAGCATTATTTTTAACAGGAAACGTACGGCCATGTCTCGTTATCCAGTGGATATCAAAATCAGTGGAAAAATAGCTTTCAAGACCCACTTCTAGGTTTCTTGCTCCTCCGTTGTCACCCTAGAATGCTTTGGTATAGACCAGGTTCCCAAACTTTTTACCCACTTTTTAGAATGACCGGGACCCACCAGAAGTGATGTCATGGCTGTACGTGACATCACTGTGATGTCAGACCCTGCTGCTTTCCTGAGGACGCAGCAATAAAGCTGGGTGATTTCTCAGCCGTTTTCCAATAGCAAAGCAAATCAGAAAGGGGAAAAAAAAAAGCCTATTTACAACCTGGACACAAGCAAAACAATCACACAGCCCTCCCCCCTTTCCAGCATCCCATCTTTCCAAATTTTTCAATACGACTATTCTAGGTGCTTCGCGACCCACCTGAAATGGGCTCACGACCCACAGTTTGGGAACCACTGGTCTGAGCGCTATACCGCATTCAGCCAGTAGATGGGGTGAATCATGGAATCTAATGGAATGTAGGAAGGGGAAAAGTGGATCTGGGCATTTAAAGGTGGACCCTGGTGAGTCACATCAGCGGCTACTGAATCACTGGCACAGCCTGTCATCTAATTTCTGGGAAACACCTTAAACACCAAAAGACGGTGTTTTGTTTTGTTTGTATTTGGACAGCTTCACACCAAAAAGGTGGCGTCCTTTGGCGTTTTTAATAATCGCAACAGAACAACCCTAGTTGTCACTTCAGGGGCCTGGATTACGGATGATTTCCTGCAGGGTGAATTTGATGGGTTGGGGGAGGCCGTGTGCCCCCCACCCTCCCACCCACTTTCTCCGTCTTGCGCCCTGCGTCAAGTACAAAAAAGGAGCCCCTAGCAGTGGTTCTTAGTGTTGTGCCTCGCTGGCATCTTAAACCTCAATCCCCCCACCTGCAGCCTCTGCCCGACACTCGCCCCCCCCGACCACCCAGCAGCCGCCTTGCCCACCTCGCTGGGGAGCTGGGCGATGTCCACTGGCCCTCCGGACCGGCTGATGTCATAGGTCATGAAGAGGATGCACCACGCCAGTCCGCAGCAGCCCCCCCAGCACAATCATCATGGGCACCCAGACTTGCTGCCCCTGGGCGGGCACAGTGCTGGGTTTGCGCTGGCGGAACTGGGGCTCGCAGGGTCCCGTTGACTTACTGGCCGCCCCCATCAGGACTGCGCCAACGAGGGCGGCCCAGGTCAGGACGGTGGGTAGAGATAGGTGTTGGGCAGCCATGGTTGGGGGTGCATCTCCCGGAGGCTGGAGGGTGGGCTTTGGGGGGCCCTTCCTGCTCTTCCATGCCCTCTGAAAGCTTCCCTCCCTCTCCCCCTGAGTTGCACTGCCCCCTCCATTGTGTCCTCACCCCAGAGATCACAAAGACACCAGCAGGGACCACAGCAGCTTTGGCCAGAGGAAACTCTCCATCCTTTTGGGATGCCCAGAGGCCAACATAAGAGCCCTGCAGGATCAGGCCCAAGGGCCCGCCTAGTCCAGCTTCCTGCATCTCACAGCGGCCCACCAGATGCCTCAGGGCGCACACGAGACCACAAGATGCCTGCATCCTGCGGCCACTCCCTTGCACCAGGCATTCTGAAGTAGCCCACTTCTAACATAAGGAGGCCGCACCCCTCATCGTGGCCTGTAGCCCACGATGGACCTTTCCTCCAGGAATCTGTCCAATCCCCTTTGAAGGGCGCCTAGGCCAGATGCCATCACCCCCTCCCGTGGCAAGGAGTTCCACAGATTCGAAACGAGTGCCATTCGGAAAAATGGGGCCCGGTCTAAAACGTTTGCGAACCATTGCATTAGCCTTTATGTGTTTTCCGCTGTCTCCAGTCACACATACACAAACACACCCACACACCCACACGCACACAGAGGTTGGCCTTCCCCTCCTGATTACGCCCGCCTGGATCCCTCACGGTCTGCGATCTCGTAGACGGTGATGTTCAGCTTGCTTTGACTGCAGTCCCGGCCGGGGGCCCCCAGGTTTTGCCCCAGGACCTTCTCCACGGCCTTCCGTCGTCCCCGGACCTCGCTCAAGAAGCCCTCCATCAGCTTTTCGATGCACGTCAGCTGCTGGGCATAAGCTTGCTGGGCCTCCACGCACATGGGGCTGCTGGACCGGGCTCTAGTCCGGCTGGCGACGGGAGCCGCAGGACCACACCAGTTGCCTCCGGTCTCGGCGACATTCGGGCAGAACTCCGAGCAGCCCTGTGCAGGGGGCAAAAGGGAGAGTCACTCCGGCTTCAGGGGTGGGACACGGTTCAGGATGTTTGACCACTCTCGGAGCCAGAGAGGCCAGCACCCAGAGGTGCGCCATCAGTGGTGTCATCTAAATGATTTAAGAACAGGTACTCACTTTTGATTGGCACGTGTCGGGACCCACCCACCGGAAGTGACGTCATAAGCCAGAAGTGATGTCGTGGCAGGAAGTGACATGAAAGAAGCCCTTTTTGAGGCCTCAGACGATTTTAAACTATCCCAACAGTTGCAACAGTATTCCACAGCACCCTCAGAACACGTTAAGGAGGCCTGGCAAGAACCCCAGAGCAACTCATTTTTCAGTGGCAAGGAAAGGAAAGGCTCCGCTCGCTGCCCGCCTGCCTGCCTGCCTGGCTCTGAGAACATGCAGGCAACTCAAACATGCAGGAAATTCAAACGCTGCAGAGGGCAGAGTCGACGAGTGGGTGGGCGAATGGGCGGGGCCAGCTGTAATCCTAGAAACCGGTACCCCCTGCATGACATCACTGTGCGCCATCCTCCCTCACTCCGAGAGTGGTCCAAACACGCTTGACGGCGGCCCTTGTGCCGGCCAAAGTTTGCTGGCTTTTAACTGTGCCGGCCTAACTCTAGGTTGAATGAATGAATGAATGAATGAATGAAGGTGCAGTCCTAACCTGGAGTTAGACCGGCACAGTTAAAAGCCAGCAAAGTTTGGCCGGCACAAGGGCCGCCGTCAAGCGCGTTTGGACCACCCTCGGAGTCAGAGAGGCCGGAACATAGATGTACGCCCTCCTCCCTCACTCCGAAAGTGGTCCAAACATCCTTTATGCTGTCCCTTGTGCCGGTCAAACTTTGCTGGCTTTTAACTGTGCCGGCCTAACTCCAGGTTAGGATTGCACCTTCATGAATGAATGAATGAATGAATGAAGGTGCAATCCTAACCTGGAGTTAGACCGGCACAGTTAAAAGCCAGCAAAGTTTGGCCGGCACAAGGGACAGCATAAAGGATGTTTGGACCACTCTCGGAGTCAGAGAGGCCGGAACATAGATGTACGCCCTCCTCCCTCACTCCGAGAGTGGTCCAAACACGCTTGACGGCGGCCCTTGTGCTGGCCAAACTTTGCTGGCTTTTAACTGTGCCGGCCTAACTCCAGGTTAGGATTGCACCTTCATGAATGAATGAATGAATGAATGAAGGTGCAATCCTAACCTGGAGTTAGACCGGCACAGTTAAAAGCCAGCAAAGTTTGGCCGGCACAAGTAATTTCTCTATTACAATGTCTCTAATGTTGTCTACATTTTATATTTCCATTTATTTATTTTTCCGGCCCTCGACACCGTGCCAGATCTTTGATCTGCGCAAAAAGTTGGGGGACCCCTCGACGCAAGCCTGCTGGGTGTGTCTCAGCCTGGCCGTCAATCACCAATCTGGCCTGCCCCCCCCCCACCCGTCCCATGCACAAGCACACCCCACCCTTGCTGTCCCACCTCTTGAGCACAGAGTTCTTTGCTCCCGCAGATGCAGGAGAAAATGTAGCCGGCCAGCAAAATGACGCACGCGAAGAAGAGCCCCAGCCAAACCAGGTTGAACCCCCAGTTGCTCCCCAGGTCTTGGATCCCTTGGCGGGATCGGAGGTGCTTCTCACAGGGGATGTCTGCTTCGGTCCCCTCAGCCTTCGAAGGGAAGGACAGGTTTAGCAACACCCAAGCAAGGACAGCCGGGGAAAAAGACCTGGGCGGTGTAGCCATGCTGCTTGACCCCTGGGCAACTGGGGCTGTTCTGGAACCTTCCTGACCTCAGGAATGCCGGGCCATTGTGACGTCATTCCTGATGAGCTTTGTGGGGGGGGAGCACACAAATACCAAAGTGCGGAGATGGGGACGGGGTGTGTGTGTGCAAAATCTCCAGGCCCCTGGCCTGCAGGGGGCCCGGGTCACGCAAAACAGTCAGTCTTCTTTGCATGCATTAGAACATAAGAAGAGCCCTGCTGGATCAGGCCAAAGGCCCCTTTAGTCCAGCTTCCTGTATCTCACAGCGGCCCACCAGAAGCCTCAGGGCGCACACGAGACCACAAGATGCTTGCATCCAGTTGCCACTCCCTTGCACCCGGCACTCTGAAGTAGCCCACCACCAATGTAAGGAGGTTGCCCAACCCATCATGGCCTATATAATAGCCCACGATGGACTTTTCCTCCAGAAATCCGTCCAATCCCCTCTTAAAGGCATCCAGACCAGATGCCATCACCACCTCCTGTGGCAAAGAGTTCCACAGATTAACTACCCGCTGGGTAAAAATACTTCCTTTTATCTGTTTTAACTTTCCCAACCCTCAGTTTTAGCGGATGCCCCCTGGTTCTGGTGTTGTGAGAGAGGGAAAAGTACATCCCTCTATCGACTCTATCCCTCCTGTGCATAATTTTGTATGTCTCAATCATGCAAACTCGCTATCTGCAAATTTACTTCTCTGCAAGGGGCACAATGGTCGGAAAATTGGGAGGGGGGGCAATCTTGCATCTTGCTCCGGGTGCAATGCCAGCTTTCCTAATAACTGTGCCCCCCTCCCGGTAGGGACTGTGGCACCATCCAAAAGTGTGGAGGGGGGAGAACCTGGCCCTAGAGGCCCCTTAGCAACCTGGCACCGCTAGCGCAGAATCTGGGCCCACCCGAGACCTTGTGGCACTGGACACCCCACCCCAAATGCTGCCCGCTTGATGCGCCAGCTTCTGCCCCTTCCGCCTCCTTGGCCGGAACAGGAAGAGAGGCCCGGAGTAGGAGAGGAAGTGTGAAGGAGAGGCTGTAATCCCGCCCCCTTTTTCCATAAGGCGAAATGCTTTACAGAGGGAGATGTGTGTGAGGAAGGAATGGGAACCTCTCAACCCCCAAGGATTGTTGATCTGGCAGCCCCCCCCCCCCAGTTTTCTTTTTGAAGGCACCCACATAGGCAAAGCAGGAGGAGCCCCCCCCCCCCACCAGACAAGTCACTTTCCTGCCTCTCGATTAGTGACTCATACACTGGAGATGAAAATAAAACACCAATGTCTACTTGAAGGCTCGGCCCCAAAATAGTTGTAGGAGTCTGAAAGCAAACCTGACGTCCAAGATATCTAACTCGGCGGGGGCATCTCCCTGATGAGGAAAGGCTGCAGAGTTTCGGGCTCTTCAGTCTAGAAAAAAAAGGCACCTGATGGGGAACATGATTGAGACATACAAAAGTCTGCACACGGGATGGATACAGTCGATAGAGGGATGTTCTTTTCCCTCTCTCACAACACCAGAACCAGAGACCATCTAGAATTGAGCACAGATAAAAGAAAATGCTTTTTTTGACCCAGTAATTAATCTGTGGAACTCCTTGCCACAGGAGGTGGTGATGGCGTCTGGCCTGGGTGCCTTGAAAAAGGGATCGGACTGATTTCTAGAAGAAAAGTCCATCACAGGTGACAAGCTATGTCGGGTATGTGCAACCCCCCCTGGTTTTAGAAGTAAGCTACCTCAGAATGTCAAGTGCAAGGGAGTGGCAACAGGATGCAGGCATCCTGGGGTCTCGTGTTCCACCTGAGGCATCTGGTGGGCTGCTGTGAGATGCAGGAAGCTGCCCTAGACGGGCCTTTGGCCTGACCCAGCAGGGCTCTTCTGACGTTCCTATGGGTCAGAAAGTACCATAAACCTCGCCCTTGGGGGTGGGAATCAGCATGGATTTCATGCGCATTGCATGTTCGCGATTGGCGTGGCTGTCCCTGTTCAAACAAGAACAAGGAAAGGCCGGGCAGACATTCCGTTGATTCATTCTCAAATCCCCGGCAGAAAAGAGCCCGGCCTGAAACTGCTGCTGCCGGTCCGTGCTGTGGGCACTGGGCTGGACGGAGCGATGGCTGGACTCTGACCGGCAGCATCTGAGGGTCATTGTTTAGCAGTAGGGGAAAGGGCTTCTGGGACAAAGAGTGCATTCCTTTTGACTGCAGGAATAAGCTCCTTGAAACAGACATTCTGGCTCCATCTCCTAGTCCGTAAGTGGCTCAGAGAAGATGACAAAGAAGGAGTCTTGGGAGGGTGGGAAGAGGGGGAATCGTGCTTGAGCCTGCGCCAGGCAGGGGAAGGCGTCCTCTTCCGTGGTCCCACGACCGACCGAGGAGCAGGGAGGAAAGATCACCCCCCTCCGCCCAGGCCACAGACACTCCCTGGCCCCTGTACTTTGAATCCCCAAAGCCCTTATCAAATATTTGCCGCTGGGAGAATCATTAACCCGCCTGGGCTTTATGAGCTGGGTGTCCCCGGGAGGCCGCCACGCAGCCGGGCCACTCTGCACGTTCCCTGGAGGCCGGCGGGGGGCCACGCTGGAGGTGGCGCAAGGGGCACGCTGCGGGCCCAGGGGGGGGAGTCGCAGCGAAGGTGAGATCTAAGCTTTTCTTTCCGGTCAGCATCCCTCCCTCGTTCCTTTGGCTCATTCCCCGTTTCCTGTTGGTGTTGTGGTTTCCTGTCCAGCTTTCTGCTGCCAAAAAAGCTGGGGTGAAAGCTGTTTCCGGGGGGGGGCAGAGCTCTGGTGATAGGGGCCGTTCCCCCTTTCAAGCCAGTTTAGCCTCACAACAACCTTGCCTATGCTGAGAGAGAGAGAGAGAGAGAGAGAGAGAGAGAGAGATTTTGGGTCTTGAGTGAGGCTCGCAACCCAGGACTCCCTGCTGTCCAGCCTGGCCCCCTAACTAGCACATCGGGCCAGCTGGTTGTTCTGATGAACTCTGCACATGCTCAGAAACACTCTCCCCACCAGGCGCAAGGAGGAGGAAAAGGTTGCGTTTGGTTAGCTTGGGGCGGACTTCAAGCGAGAGAAAGGAGATACGAGATTTCCTGGTGGGTCAACGGATGGCCACACTGGGCTGGATGTGCAACTCCTGTGGTCTGTGTGGCCACTTTTGGGGGTGTGTGGGTGGCTCCCCCCCCCCCATTGGCACCCGAGTCTGTAACTGCTGAGCTGGCCTGCCCAAGGGCTGGCTTTGGCTCTTTGACCAGGGAGACGTTGGCACTCTCTCTTCCATGCCCACAAATGCTCGAAGAGCAGGCAGACCACATTTATGGGGGCGAAAGGTCTGCTTTACAGCCCTATTCACACACCTTTGTGTGCCGGAAGGTTCCAGCGGCTGCCAAGGTGAATGCACCTGGGGCAATCTGTTTAACTACTGCAGTGCTGGCCCAGTGTTCTTCTGCGTTGGGGACCACACGGGCAACCTGCCACATGAACAGACCCAGCCCAGTTTCGGCGGCCACAGAGTAATATCTTCCACAACAGCGTGGAGGTGGCTATAGTCCTGCCATGCTTGACCTGCGCATGAGAGACCTTTTCTGGGGATCGCCACTGCATTCCCTTTTGCAAAGGAAGCGTCTTGCATCACACGTCGCTTCCAACGGGGTCTGGCTCTTGGCCATCAAGCTTAGCGTTGTCAAGCACTGACTGGCAGCAACTCACCAACATGGTATACCTAGGGAAAACCAAGCTCTGAAATTGCATCCATTGTTGTTATCACCATTTTTGCACAGTCATGTTGTTGTTGTTGTTGTTGTTGTTGTTGTTGTTGTTGTTATTCAATTTTTGTACAGTGGTGTTGCTTTTGACTGTATGTAACCACCTATCGTGGCTTACCTGAGGACATAGGGTAGGTAGCTATTTTTCCAATTTGACGTTGAGCACAATCCTAACCTGGAGTTAGGCCAGCACAGTTTGGCTGGCACAAGGGCCACCACAAAGTATGTTTGGACCACTCTCGGAGGCAGAGAGGCCGGAACACAGACGTGCGCCATCCTCCCTGACTCCAAGAGGGGTCCAAACGCCACTCCATTGTATCTGGCATTCTGAGGTAAATTTCTGAGGTAAAATTCTGAGGTAAATATGAGGTACATAAAGCAAAGTCTAGCCAGCACAAGGGACACCATAAAGTATGTTTGGACCACTCTGGGAGTCAGAGAGGCCAGCACACAGACATGCGCCATCCTCCCTGACTCCGAGAGGGGTCCAAAAGCCACTCCCTTGTATCTGGCATTCTGAGGTAAATTTCTGAGGTAAAATTCTGAGGTAAATATGAGGTAAACAAAGCAAATTTCTGAGGTAAAATTCTGAGGTAAATATGAGGTACATAAAGCAAAGTCTGGCCAGCACAAGGGACACCGTAAAGTCTGTTTGGACCACTCTGGGAGTCAGAGAGGCCAACACACAGACGCGCGTCATCCTCCCTGACTCCGAGACTGGTCCTAACGTACTTTACGGTGTCCCTAACTCCAGGTTCGGATCGTGCTCCCAATCATGTCCCCACTTGGGCGCCTTTTTTTCTAGACCGAAGAGCCCCGAACATCCCTGTTGCTGATCCCTAAACCAGGGGAACCGACTGGGCTCAGCCCTCCGGCTATGGGCGAAGACCATCAAAGAACCCCCATCCTGAGGCCCACAACTCAAGAAGAGCTGCGGAAGGATTGCGCCAGCTGAAAGGACACCGTGGGTGTCTCCCCCCTCTCTAGACTAGGGGTGCTTATCCGCTGTAACAGCAACTCCATGTGGAAGCAGCCACAGGCCTTTCCCGTGGGGGGGCTGTTATTTTGGATGGGCACTCAAGAAGTGGCAGAGGCTGGGACGGATTCTGTGGACAAGAGACCAGCTCAACGGCGGTGTGTGTGTGTGTGTGTGTGTGTGTGTGTGTGTGTGTGTGTGTGTGTAAGAACCTTGACCCCATCATCCCAGATCTGCCAGGGCTCTGCACTAAGTGCGGGATGGAACATGGACATTGCTCCTCTTTGATTTGACCCACGTGTGATGCTCTTTCTCCAGCATTTGGGTTTTTTTCCTCCAGGGGACAGGAGCTGATGATGCTTCGCCTCAGATCGCTGGGCCACCATCCCATGTTGGCCTCCAAAGAGAAGAAGGGAATGAAGCAGAAGAGAAAGAGCAGAAGAGAAAAGTGCAGTGGTGACACTCTAGCCTACCACTCTCCTGCTCTCCTCTTCTGCTCCACCCCTCTTTCTTTCTTTTTTGAAGCCAAGAGGAGGAGGAGAGGCAGCCCCTGGCAGGCCACCAGTACAGGGGAGGGGGGCAGAGTGCTGGGCCATGAATGGTGACGGACACTGGTCACATGATCCCTGAATGGGTGGCGATTGGATGACCCCTTTGGCGCCCGGAGAGAACCAGATCGAGGGCACACAGCTATGACCTATGAATTGACAGCCAGTTCTCTGGCCGTATCCTGGCTGTCAGTTGTGTAGGGCACAAGTATGTCCACCTCCTGCCCTCTCGCCACCATCGAGGAAGTGAGGGCTTTTGGGGACAGAGGAAGGGGCGCTGCGTGGAGGGAGGAAACAGCTGCGGCTGTTTATGTGCATTTATGTGCAACATGTGCAATTCACAAACACTGGGGGCACCATCCTAACCTGGAGTGAGGCCGACATAGTTAGGCCAGGAAAGTGTGGCCGGCGCAAGGGACACTGTAAAGCATGTTTGGACCACTCTTGGAGTCAGAGAGGCCAACACACAGACATGCACCATCCTCTCTGAGAGTGGTCCAGACACGCTTTACAGTGGCCCTTGTGCCGGCCAAACTTTGCTGGCCTAACTGTGCAGGCCTAACTCCAGGTTAGGATTGCGTCCTGGGTGTGATTGTCAGATCTCCAGGCTCCAATTCAAAAACCCCACACACAAAATTCACAACAAAATGCAGACCAAAACAGTGCTTAAGATTCCTTTGCCTTTTCTTCCAAGTGCAAAGACATCTCTTTATGCTTTGGGGAGGGGGGGTGTCTGTTGTTCACAGATCTGCATTGCATGCAGAAGCCCTCCCCCACCAGCCCCCCTCCCAATTCCAGCCCTGCCCACTCCAGATAAGGCAGAGAAAATGATCTGTGTAAAACAGAAATGCCACCAGCCAGGGTTGACAGTACTGAATTCAACCGTCCGAGGGCCAGACTCTTCCCGTGGCAACTTTCCACACTTACTTTGAAGTCCTCCGACTCCTTCAGTGCACGCAACGTTCAGGGAAACCGCCTCAAGCATCCACACAACCACACAGCATTCATGTACTATCGACCGAGAAAAACCTGCACCTGTTTCTGAGCAGTAGTTAAAAGTGAGCGATTTTCAGGCTGCAATCCTAGACACACTTACCTGGGCGTGACATACCTGGGGATTGACCTCAGTGGGACTTACTTCTGAGTAGGCCTGCACAGGTTTGCGCCGCAGATTTCTGCATGCACATTTTAAAATTGTCTTTTTACACCTCTCCTTTCTTTTGCACACCTTAGATGATGCACATTTCAATATTTAGGATGGTATACTTTCCTGGACAGGAGCATTTTCCAGCAACACCCCACAAATAATGTATTTTCCTGTCTTCTTGCCTAGAAAATGTGTCCTTGACATTCTTTGATTTAAAGGAAAACATACACACACTCCAAATTCCTAAGAGTTTTTCCACTGGGATCCGGCCAAAAAATGCAGTGCTTTTTCCTGTTTCGCAGTATGCGGTTCTTCAGGCCTTTGTGATGTTGTGTGTTCATCCCAGGCAGTCTGGTCTTCAAAGGACATTCGAGTTTATTCAGGGGAGGGGGAAGAGAAATGACTTCTCCGCTTGTCACCATTTCAAACGCTTCACATTTGATTTTGAAGATCTACTTTAATGTAAACACACACACACAAACCACCCTTACACCTTTGAACTGTAGACTTTCAGAGAAACACAACCTGTATTTTATTGCAAACAGAGAAAAAAATACTATGTGATAACAGTATGTTGTAGTGATAGATAGATAGATAGATAGATAGATAGATAGATAGATAGA
>JAJKFI010000090.1:609465-631633 GCA_029204185.1 Lerista edwardsae
GATAGATAGATAGATAGATAGATAGATAGATAGATAGATAGATAGATCACAGCCCCTAACAAGCTTTGCTTCTTAGATATGACACAATATTTAGCACACCAATTTTCCCTTTTTGTGGTGCACAAAATCATCTGTATCACTGATCCTTCATACACCTCTACCTTTTTCGGTCTAGGAGCTGGAAGGAGGAGGAGCACTTGGAAATTGGTCAGGCCCATCAATCTGCTACCTGAGGCGCATGCCTCAGCTGGCCTCATGGACAGACCAGCTCATATCTATAGTATACAGAAAGAGAGAGAGAGAAAGAGAGAGAGGTAACAAATACAAAAATAATGACTAGATCATGAGGAAGTAAATTGCGGTATTTGATAAACTAAGGGCGCAATCCAAAACTGGAGTTAGGCCAGCATGAACTAAGCTAACAAAGTTTGGTCAGCACAAGGAACACTGTAAGGTATGTCTGGACCACTCTCGGAGTCAGGGAGGATGGAGCACGTCTGTGTAGTGGCCTCTGACTTCGAGAGTGGTCCAAACATACTTGACGGTGTCCCTTGTGCCAGCCAAACTTTGCTGGCCTAACTGTGCCGGCCTAACTCCAGGTTAGGATTGCACTCTAAAGTAGATGTCCCTTAGGCACAGGGCTCAGTTGGGAGCATTTGGTCCAAGAAACCTAAACCGGTTCCGTGTGTTCCCTCATCATGAAGAGGGTTTGAAACAGACCACAGCCTTGCTTCTAGGGGCCTTCTTGAGCACCTCCCCACATTTGCAGCCAGTCCTGCTCCCATCCACCAGGTGGCACTCTAAGCTTGTTTTAGTCTTGTGTTGTACCTTGGGAATGCCTCACACAAAGTTCCCTTGGGCAGGAATTCTTGGGGATTTCCCCCCCCCCCAAAAAAAGACAGGTGCTGCCGCTCAGAAAAATTGCCCTGAACCCCTTTCTTTGTCATGAAGAGTTTGAAGGAGGCTGGCTGTGATGAGGAAAAAAAAAAGTACTCTGCACACGCTCAAAGGCCACCTGTTGTTTGTTCCAGAGTTGATCCCTAAACCAGGGCGCATTTGCTTAAACCTGGCAGTCCCAATCAAATGAAAACTCTCCTACTTCCTGGATGTGAACAGGAAGAGGGTGAGAGAAAGAGGGGAACAGGAAGGTGAAGGAGACGTCCTGGCTTCAACCTTAGGCAACTGTCCCAGTTGGCCGCATGAATGAGCTGGCCCTGTTTGGACTTGTGGGGTCTTCTTTTTCTTGCTTTTGCTGCTCCAGGAGACCCTGAAGCGCAGAAGACGAGTTGCCCATGCCTCATGTATGGACGTCCTTGCCAGAATTTTTTCACAGGCAACAGGAAAAAAATTCCCAGTTGCTGTTTCCTTCTCCGGGGTGTGAGCCAGACTGCGTGGACGGGCAGCGGTCCAGAGAGGTAGCACTATGCATGTTCTCGCTCATTGGCTTTGGACCAGCTCTCGAGACAGGATGAGGCCTGGCCCCTACCCAAGGGGCCCCAGTGATGGTGCAGAATCAAAGTCTGTTTGGACCACCCTCGGCCGAGTCGGAGAGGCCGGCACATAGACGTGCGCCCTCCTCCCTGACTCCGAGAGGGGTCCAAACATATTTGACGGTGGCCCTTGTGCCGGACAAACTGTGCTGGCCTCACTGTGCCGGCCTCACACCAGGTTAGGATGGCGCTCTGAGTTGCAGTGGTGCCTGTTTGCTCCCATTCTGTGAGACGGCTGCCTGTTCTGGCCCGGAGTCCCTGTTTACTACAGTTTCCCTGCCACAGATCAGACAGCAGGGAGGAAAGAGCCATTGTTCTGGGGCCAACCAAGGCCTGGACGCAACACCTACAAAACAGGAGGCGGTTGGGCTGTCAAATCCAGGGGACAAAGCAGTCCAGGTTGCTCCTGATTTGACTTTTCCTCCCCCGTCTCGTCCAGCTTCCTGCATCTCCCAGTGGCCCACCAGATGCCTCAGGGAGCACACGGGACCACAAGATGCCTGCATCCTGCTGCCACTCCTTTGCACCTGGCATTCTGAGGTACATTTCTGAGGTAAATAAAACAGAATTTGCTCTCCCAAGAACATAAGAAGAGCCCCACTGGATCAGGCCAAGGCCCCATCTAGTCCAGCTTCCTGCATCTCACGGTGGCCCACCAGATGCCTCAGGGAGCAAAGGAGAACACAAGATGCCTGCATCCTGTGGCCACTCCCTTGCACCTGGCATTCTCAGGGAGTCTACTTCTAACGTAAGGAGTTTGCACCACCCATCGTGGCCTGTAGCCCACGCTGGACGTTTCCTCCAGGAATTTGTCCAATCCCCTTTGAAAAGCACCTTGGCCAGATGCCATTGCCACCTCCTGTGGCAAGGAGTTCCACAGATAAATTACCCGCTGGGTAAAAAACGTATTTCCGGGGTGGGAGAGCATGTGTGAGGAGCCAAAGTGGGACGCTGGCAGCGTTTGGCATTCTTCAGCCTTCCCCTGGCCGCGCCAGGGGGGGTCTGTGTGGGGGGGGGGGGGGGGGGGGTGCTAGGGTGCAAAGGGGTCCTGAGAACCAGCCAGAGAAGTGGAAGTCCCACAGGAGACGCGAGGAGGAGAAAAAACATCTGGTCCCAATGCCCAGATTTTGAGCAGCTGTTTTTTGGGCTGACGGGAGGGGCTGATTTACGGATGTTTCATTCGCAGCGGGGATGTGTGTGGGGGGGACGGACACGCAGGATGGAGGCTGGCTCGTTCTGTGATGCGGGACTGTCGCCTCCTCTTCCAGGTATTATGGTCTGCATTTCCACCCTTTCCCCACCCTTCCCGCCATGCATGGCACACTTCGACGTTCCCGCACTGTCCTCCTGAGCGCACAGGTCTGGGCAGTGGAAAAAATGAGGCCTTGTGCGATGGAGGATGCCTCTCTCCCTTATTTGGGAGGAAAATCTCGCTTCCCAGTGCCCCACGCCCCTCCCCGCTCTTGGCTCCCGGTCCTCGAAAGGGCGGGCTTTCAACCTGACGCAGCGCATCGGAATTCCTGGTGCCGGGCCACGGGAACAAACCAGAGGCGGGGCTCGGCAAGGGTTCGGTCAGGGAGAAAGGGGGACCCACCCAAATCTTTTGAGTGGGGGAGGCCAGGAGAGGGAGACACACACAGGTCAGGCCAAGCCCTCTGTGTAGTGTCCCACCCAAGACCCCAAACCAGGCACACATGATGGGGAGTCTTTGGGATAAGAAGTGGCCTGTGGGTTTTCTTCTTCTTCTTCTTCTTCTTCTTCTTCTTCTTCTTCTTCTTCTTCTTCTTCTTCTTCTTCTTCACTGTTGGAGAAATAAATAAAATCCTTTCAGGAGCCGTGTCTCGATCCCTCTCCTTCATTCCATGATGGTGTCGGGGGCTGTGCCAATCTCTCCCCCCCCTCTCTTTGCTCTGCCACCTGTGTCGGACGTCTGGATTGGATGCCCCTTGGGTGCCCCTTCTCCTCCTTTGTGAAGGAGGCATTACAGTCAATCACTGAAACTCAGGGCGCAATCCTAAGCTGAAGTCAGGCCGGCACAAGGGACACTGTACAGCACGTTTGGACCGTTCTCGGAGTCAGAGAGGCCAGCTCACAGACGTGCACCGTCCTCCCTGACTCCCTCAGCACACCCTGTGGCAAGGAGTTCCACAGGGCACAATCCTAACGTGGAGTTAGGCTGGCACAGTTAGGGCAGCCACACAGTTAGGGCAGCACAAGGGAGACCACAAAGTGCGTTTGGACCACTCTCAGAGTCAGGGAGACCAGCTCACAGATGTGCCCCATCCTCCCTGACTCCGAGAGTGGTCCAAACGCGCTTTACAGTGGCACTGGTGCCGGCCAAACTTTGCTGGCCTCACTGGGCCGGCCTACCTCCAGGTGAGGCTTGAGCTTTCAGTGGGAACAGTTTCGATTGGCCCAGCCCCGGAAGGGGTGAAACCTCCATAGTCAGGAGAAGCCTACCTCTCTGGGTACCGGCTGCTGAAGTCAACCCAGTCGGGAAAGCCAGCGGGAGCGCGGGTTGGGCTCAGCTGACCCAACAAAGAGGCCCGCATCGTCCCCAGGTGGGGCTTGGTGATTCCAGAACCCACTGACATCACCTGCGATGCAGAAGCCCATTTCACAAAGAGGGATTCTGGCCAGCCGCAGCCACCGAGCTGTCCAACTGCCGGGGGCCTGCCATGCAGAGGGACGGGGCAGGGAGCCACCGGGATGCCGAAACCGACGAGGGGAGCTCAGGTGAGGCCGCCCTACAACGCCCCGGGGCCGGGTGGCTCTCCGTTTCTGGAAGGGCGGGGCGTCACGTTTCCCAGCTCCGCAGCAGGGCCGCGTCCTGTTTCGGGCTGGGAAGCCGAGAATCAGCACCCTGCACATGCTCAGAGGCATCTCTGACGTGACATCTTCCAGAGCTACACCCTAGCCCAGGGGTTACTGCAGGAGAGGGACTGTAGGGAAATGCCCTTTGTCAGCATCTTCCAATGTCAATGGGTCCCTGCTGAGCTTCATGGGGGTGAGCTGTCTAGGGGCCAGAGGTGGCCCTTTTGTTCCTGCTTTCAGTGGCCACGCGGCGTAATAGTTGCTTCAGGCACTGGTGAGGCCTTGACAAAGGCAAGGCGTGGGGTAGCTTTGGAATCGGCAGCAGATCTCAAGAGGAATTTGAGTGCAGGTTTGGATGCAACTTGATAATTCTTTCTAGCTTCCTTGGATGGAAGGGCTAGGGTGGGGGGTGCTCCCTCTGCCCACTCTAATCCATTGCTCCGCCTCCTCCCACACATTGGATTGGACAAGGAAAAGCACACATTGGATTGGACAAGGAAAAGGAATGAAGCGAAACAGGAAGCGTGGAGGAGGAAAGTGGTGCGCTAGAGTGTCCAGCGACGAGGTCGACATTCTAGCCAACCACTCCTCTCCTCCACTGCTCTGTTCCCCCCATTTCCTTTTCCAACCCAATGAGTGGGAGGAGCAGAAGTGACACAGCACTGAGGAAAGGAATAGTTGACATGCCACCTCAGGAACTATGAGTTAGGACAGCTGGGGGGGGGTTCCCTTTGGGGACAGCAAATGGTGACCTGACTGCCCTCTGGAGCCAGCTGTGGGCAGCTATGGATGTTGCAATAATAATAATAATAATAATAATAATAATAATAATAATAATAATAATAAAGTAACAACAACAAGCAATTGAGCAGTGTGCAAAGAACTTCGCACATATTCTTTTGATGCTGTTCTTACAGCAGTTGCAATCCCGATGCAATTCCCTTCCTAACACACAGTTCCAACCCATTTCGCAGATGGGGAAGACTGAGGCCTAAGAAGGAACAGCTACCCTAAGGCCACCACCTAGCACTTGTTAAAACACCCACCGTGTGGTCGAGGCTGCGCACCTGGCCCTCGCCCACACAAATAGCAGCGTATATTAAAATTGCACTGGGAGGGTCACGGGGTGGGGAGGCGGCGGGAGGAGGGCGACGAAGAAGAAGAAGAAGAAAAAAAGCTTTTGTTTTTTCCTCGCGTGAGTCTAGACGTCGTCTAAGTCTATGGCGGGGAAAAAAATCTAGGGGCGAAGTGGGCGTGGCGCTCGCGGCGCTCTCCTGGAACGCGAGGGGGGCGTGGCGAGCCGGGAGTGCCGAGAGCCAATCGGCGCGCGGGGAGGGCGTGGCCTGGAGGAGGAGGCTTAATAAAGCGCCTGCCGCGCCGCGTGCGCCGGCGTGTCCCGCTCTCCGCGGCGCCCCGCTTGCAGCGCGCTTGCACCCGCAGCCGGCCCCGCCTACAACGCGCCCCCCTTTTTTTCCCCTCCTCGTGGTTTCTTTTTTCTCCCCCCCCCCTTCCCATTGCAGTGGGGCTCGGCTCGGCCATGTTCAGCTGGGTGAAGAGCGACGCCCGGCGGCGCAAGGAGCCCGAGCTCTTCCGCACCGTCTCGGAGGGGCTGAAGCAGCTGTACGCCGGCAAGCTGCTGCCGCTGGAGGAGTACTACCGCTTCCACGACTTCCACTCGCCCGCGCTGGAGCCCGCGGACTGGGAGAGCAAGCCCATGGTGCTGCTGGTGGGCCAGTACAGCACCGGCAAGACCACCTTCATCCGCCACCTGCTGGAGCAGGACTTCCCCGGGATGCGCATCGGGCCCGAGCCCACCACCGACTCCTTCATCGCCGTCATGAGCGGCGACAGCGAGGGCATCATCCCCGGCAACGCGCTCGTCGTCGACCCGCGGCGCCCCTTCCGGAAGCTCAACGCCTTTGGGAACGCTTTTCTCAACAGGTATTCATTTGGGGGGGGGAGAGAGGGCGGGCTGGGGGCGCCTGCCCCGTTCACACGCACACGTGTCTAAGGAGCGCTTCCCTCCTGCAGCTTCCTCGGGGCCGAGAACGCGGCTTTGTAGCAGAAAGGGGCGTGGCCTCGGCCGCCCGCCACGCGCCTCGTCCTGCGGTCTGAACCAGCCTTCCCTTGCGTGCACACGTGGATACCATTCACATGACTTTAAGATGCCAGGAGGGGAAGTTTAGAAAGGAGTTGGTGCCCCTCCCTGTTTTTGTTGAGAGGGGGGTGTCAGAGCAAGCCGGGGGGTTATAGTCCAGGGTGTGTATGTGAGTTCAGTGGGGGGAGCATGTTAGAAGGGTCCCAGGTTAGAACCCTGCAAGGAGGGGAGGGAAAAATTTCCTGCTTGAGGTGTTGGCCGGGCTGTTGTCAGTGCTTAGCAGGGAAATAGACTGAATCTGACTTGGTGTGGCAGCTTCGGGGGGGTGGTGTCATTGGGTGCATCCCATAATATGGTAGACCCCCCTGCTGTGCGTGGAAAAGCCCTAATTTTAATCCCTAGTACGGTCTCCAGGACCATCTGGGAGATGCTGCCAAGCAGTGCTCGACAGTGAATTAGGGGGCAAGCCTAACCTAGAGGCAGGCCAGCCAAGTCTGGCCGGCATCAGGGCCACCGTCAGGTATGTTTGGACCACTCTCGGAGTCAGAGGCCGGAACACAGACGTGCGCCATCCTCCCTGACTCCGAGAGTGGTCCGAACTCCGAACATCCTGACTCCGAGAGTGGTCCGAACAGTGCTTGACGGTGGCCCTAGTGCCAGCCTAACTGTGCCGGCCTAACTCCAGGTTAGGTTTGCAGCCTTAGTCAAGGCCAGGGTCTGCCTTGGGGAAGGCCACTTTCTGTGTCCCTATGTGTGTCCTCTCTCCTCTCAAGGCTGGCTGTGAGAAGTAGGCCTGAGAGGCCGTTTCCTCCTCTTCCCCCCCTTATAAGGTTCAGCCCTTGACAGGACAGAGAAAGCCCCCTTTCTTGCTGCCAATCAGTGCTGAGCCTGGTAATCGTAGCGTTGTTGGCCAGAGAGGGCTGTGCCCCTTGATCTGGAGCCCAGATTCATGTATGTGGCTTCTGCCCAGCTCAAAATTGGGAGTGGCCCCCATCAGGAGCTCAGCCGGCTGCTTCCAAAAGCAGCTTTTTTCCAAGGATAAGTTCTTCCCTTGCTGGGCACTTAATTTGTCCTGTTGGCCCCAGGCTCTTTTCTTGGGCAGTGGGGCTATTTTGCAGCCCCCTCCCCTTCCCTCAGCAGAGTCCCGACACCTGGAGAATTGGTTTTATCTCTTAAGAGCTGCTGCCCCCAACTCCAAAAGCCTGGGGGCCTGAAAAATCTGTGCACCCCATGGGTTTCTCTGGGTTCCAACTTTGGACTGATTTTTTGCTGCCCTGGTGGAATTGTGGCTGGGCAATTTGCCAAAAGGGGAGAAAGGTTACTGCCTACCGACCTTGTAGCGCAGTGATGTTGAGCTCAGACAGGCAGCAGTTCTCCAGGGTTTCAAATGGGGGCTGGGAGATCTTTCCCAGAGCAACGTAGGGATCTTCTGCCGACAAGATGGGGGTCTGGTAATCCCCTTTCTGCTGTTTTTGGCCCAGAGAAACTGACGGAACTGCAGTTCTACCGGCCAGAAACCATCACAATCAGAAATAAACTGCAATGGGAGTGGGATTGTTTGCTGGAGAGGGGGGGGGGGTGAGAGGGCTTCAACTTCTTGTCAACATGGTTCACAAATCTGGGGGCAGCAGATTGTCCTGTTGGAGGAGTGTTTGTGTGCGCCTGTCCCAGTTAATAATTTTCCACACTGGAAGGCCTTCCTTTTTTCCTACGGCCCAAGCGCTATCTGTGGTCTCGGCAGGGAATTTCTCTTTTTGCCAACTTCTGTGTGGGTTAGTGTCTAGATCCTCTGCTTCCAGGGAGCGGCCTGGAAGTGTGCCTTCCTCCTCCTGCTTGTATCTGAAAAGGAAGAGCTAGTATAGAGGACAGCAGCGAGCTCTGGTGTCACAAGAAGAGCCCCGCTGGATCAGGTCGAAGGCCCACCTAGTCCAGCTTCCTGTATCTCACAGTGGCCCACCAGGTGCCTCAGGGAGCACACGAGACCACAAGATGCCTGCCTCTTGCTGCCGCTCCCCTGCCCCTGGCATTCTGAGGTTGCCTGCTTCTAAAATAAGGAGGTTGTACCACCCATCGTGGCCTGTAGCCTGCGATGGACTTTCCCTCCAGAAATCTGCCCAGTCCCCTTTTAAAGGCACCGAGGCCAGATGCCACCACCGCCTCCGGTGGCAAGGAGTTCCACGGGCTAACGACCCACTGGGTAAAAAAAGAACACAAAACACTCCCAACACTTGGTTCCCCAGTGCGCTGGGTTGCCTCTCCCTGCCACACTTCAGATCCAGTGTGCGGAAGGAGGGACTGTGTTTGGCGTGCCACGGGGTCAGGGGGCATAGAGCAAAGCACTCCCCCGGGGGGGTGGCATCGGCAGGCTTGGGTCAGTTCTGTCTGCACCCCGCTAATGGCTGCCAGGGGGATGTTCTCGGGGACGTGCCACATTGCAGTCGTCCCCAGCGCCGCAAGAAACTGGTCTCTCCTTAATCCTCAATCCCTGGTGATCCTAATGTGCTCCTAATCAACCCTGACAGTGTGCGTAATCCATGTCACGAGATAAGAGGCGCAATGGTGGCTGCGGAGGGCGCTGGAGGTGTGCTTCTGCCCGGATAATCCTCCAGGGCTCTTGGAGGATTGTTGCGCGCCCTTGATGAGCACCGACCTCCCCCCACCTTTGGCTAGGCTGCCCTGAAAGGAGCTCGTTTCAGAGATTCTTCTCTCCCCCCCCCCCCGCCCTGTAGATCCGAAACTGGTGCAAATGGCTTTTGGTTTCTCTTTCCACTGCAGGCAGGGCAAAGACCCTGGATCAAATTCCAGATGAGCTGGGCTCTTTATCTGTAGCGCCACGTGGGAGGCTGTGGGGCAGCTGCTCTCTTGCAAAGGGATAGGGTGTCGGCAGGTTTGTGGGCAGGGCTCTATACTAATACTGCAGTGAAGTACCAGCTTCAATTTCTGGAAGCATCTCCTGGGGAAGACAACCCCCCGCCCCGGTCTGAAGTCCTGGAGAATTGCTGCCAAATCAGTGCTTGGCAATCCCGAGCTAACAGGCCCAGAATTTTGACTTGGGGTGGGTGTGTAGCTTCTCTAGACAGGCTCTACTGCTACCCAGGTTCCTTGTGCAACAGGCCGGCCAAGAGATTAGCATTGCAACGCCCATTTTGCAGGCGTGGAAGACTGAGGCCAAGGAGTTAAGTAGTATCTGGCCTGAGGCTACCCAATGAATCTGTGGCAGAGCTCAAATTCAAACAAGGGAAGTTTAGAGTGGAAAGAGGGATGTCCTTTTTTTTTCTCTCCACCCCAGAACCAGGGGACATTCACTAAAATTGAGTGTTGGGAGAGTTAGCACAGACAAAAGGCAATGACTTTTTTTACTCAGTGCGTCATTAATCTGTGGAACTCCTTGCCACCGGAGGTGGTGGTGGCGGCGGCATCTGCCTAGGCAGATTTCTGGAGGAAAAGTCCATTGTGGGCTACAGGCCATGATGGGTGGTGCAACCTCTTTATGTTAGACATGGGCCACTTCAGAATGCCAGGTGCAAGGGAGTGGCCGCAGGATGCAGGCCTCTTGTTGTCTCATGTGCTCCCTGAGGCTTCTGGTGGGCCACTGCCCAAAATCTAAGATCAATCATATTTTAGTAGACAGCCGGAACCCCTTCCCCCAAGGAGACCAGAACCCCCCCCCCCCTTCTCTGCCTTTAAGCAGAAGCTGAAATATGCTTTAGGAGTACTAAGTAACTATATCAAGACATTGTTCTAAGAGTGCAAATCCTTGGTCAATTTCAGTTGCCTCTGTTAGTTGCTTGTTTTTGGTCAATATTGCATCTGCTTAGTTGCTTGTGTTTGGGTGCCTAGTGTTTACCGAGGAGCAGGATGCAAAGTTTGGCAACAAATCAGGGTTTAGGTAATGGGGAGAAATCCGACAGCTGTGCACTCCATGTGCTGGTGGAAAAGATAAGCATTTACTTTACAATAAACTGCGGTTTGCATCACAGCTAAACTCAGAGCTGGGTTTCTGCAAACCACAATTTATCTATCACCTGTCAGCCCACACAGATGGTTCAACATTCTCTCTCCTCTTTGCAGATTCATGTGTGCCCAGTTGCCCAATCCTGTTCTAGACAGCATCAGTATCATCGACACCCCTGGGATTCTCTCCGGAGAGAAGCAGCGGATAAGCAGAGGTAATATTTGGCTGGAGGGTGGGGTGTTTGCCGATAAAGACGGCCTGGGAGTAAAAGCATCACAGTATTTAAAAGGACCAATAGCAAGAGGCTCGTTATGGTGTCTTAATTCAAACGGGAGCCAGAATTTGCCGTTTCAGGAAGAGAATTCGGGAGTTGAGGTGCCCTTCAGAAAAGGCCTTTCCTCAGTATGTACCACCTGACTGCCCTCAGATCTTGGCTGGCGGGTTGATGTAGGAGGACCTTGGGGCAGTTCCTGGCAGGATCTGCTGGACAAGAGCCCTGTCTGAAATCGGGCAGAGTTGTTTCCAGCCACATTGGCTCTAAATGGGCTGGCAGCCCAACCAACGGCAGTCTCATGTGTTTTATAACATGTAGTCTCCAAGGGGCGGTCCCATGTCTCGGTCATTGCAGTAGTCTAGTTTGGATGTTCTTGGGGCCTGGGTAAGAGAGGCCAGGGCTGTTGTATGGTTCATGTTAATAAAAAGTTATTGGCAGCGCTCAGGACAGAACAGGAGTAGGCAGTGAGTATTAACTAGCATGCCCTATTCCAGTGTATCAATACAGAGAAGGAATTCGTAGGTTATAAAGCTGCTTCACTCCGTTTCCTGAAGATTATCTGCCTGCCATGGCTTTGGATATTGTCAGAAAAATAGGTTAGGGCGAGGGCCCAGCTAGTCTAGTCATGGTGCCCCACCAGGTGCCTCTGAGAGCCACACAAAACCCATGTTCCGTGCTCTGCCCTGGCATTCAGAGAGGGGCTACCTCTGAAACCCAGAAGTGGCATATAGTCATTGTGAGTTGTCACCTATCCTGGGACAACTCTTCCTTTTGAAAGGCATCCGGGCCAGGTGCCATCGCCACATCCTGTGGCAAGGCGTTCCCCTGGTTAATGACATCATGATGTAATACAATTGGTTTGATATTGTACCTAAGAACATAACAAGAGCCCTGCTGGATCAGGCCAAAGGCCTATCTAGTCCAGCTTCCTGTATCTCACAGCGGCCCACCAGGTGCCCCAGGGAGGCATGAGACCACAAGATGCTTGCATCCTGTTGCCACTCCCTTGCACCCAGTACTCTGAAGTAAAAGGTAAAGGTTTCCCCACGACCGAATGGTCTAGTCGTGACCGACTGTAGGGGGCAGTGCTCATCTCCGTTTCAAAGCCTGTGAGCCAGCGTTTTTGTCCGATCATGGTGGCCAGCATGATTCTACGCCGTAGCGCACGGAACGCCGTTACCTTCCCACCAAAGTGGTCCCTATTTATCTACTTGCATTTTAGGTGCTTTCGAACTGCTAGGTTGGCAGGAGCTGGGACAAGCAACGGGAGCTCACTCCGTCACGCAGTCTCGAACTCCCAACCTTGCGGTTGAAAGCCCAGCGACAGCGGATTAACTCGCTGCGCCACCACGTCCCTAGTAGCCTACTACTCTGAAGTAGCCTACTCTGAAATAGCCTACTACTAATGTAAGGAGGTTACAACCCATCATTGCCTATAGCCCACGATGGACTTTTCTTCCAGAAATCTGTCCAATCCCCTCTTAAAGGCATCAAGACCAGATGCCATCACCACCTCCTGTGGCAAAGAGTTCCACAGATTAACTACCCGCTGGGTAAAAAAGAATCCAACATTTTTTTACATGCTGTCCTCTCGTGGAAGGTAGAAGTGAGGAAAGGGTGTTGCCTTTTCATGATGGAGAGATCTGGAATTTAGCGGAGCAGTGTGCTCTTCTTATTGCTATCTGTGATGTAATGTCCCAGTGTGTCTAGGAGTGGCGGATTTTGTTTTCCCCTGCGCCTTTGGCTGACAGCTTCCTTCTCCTGGCCAAGTGCTGGCCGATCTGGAGGAAATTTGTCTTTCTCTCTCTCCCCCCCCCCCAAGTTTCCAGATGTACCAGGCACAGATGTACCAACCAGCAGGGAGGAACATTCCTCTGGCTGTGGGAATATCCACCCCTTTTAGGTCTGGCACAGAACGGGATGCTGTCCTATAATGGATTGAGGTGGAACATTGACCTTGCCAAGCCCATCTGTGCTAAAAATGGATTACTCCAGACTCTTGGATCCACACAGCCGCGGTCTCCTTCTTTCTTAGTTTTCCAGGATCTTGGGAATTGCCTAGTATAGTGGTGTATTTAACGGGGTGCAATTGGCACTGGGCAGCCACCTTTAGAGGGGGCAATAAGCTGAGCTTGACAAGAGTGGCCAAAACTGTGAAAACGTTGGCACGTATGAATATCACCATTGTTATATATCACCGGAAAGGTAATTCAATGCAGAAGGCAATGAAACAACCCCTGTTGGAATATCTGTATTCTATCAAAAGTTATGGCCAGTTAACCAGAAAACAGTCTTGTTTGCTTAAATTGGATTTCATCATCGTGGAGGGGTGGGAAACGATCTTCTTTGATCCTGGATAGCTGATGCCTTAGCCATGCTAGTGACCTAGTTTTTTGGGGGGGGGAGTGTTGCTCTGTCCCCCTCCCTGAAAAGTGGCCCTCTCCACTGTCCCTTGGCAAAGGGAGGGGGGAAGAGCTGCCCCCCAAAAGTGGATATGGAAGATGGATTGAGTTGCAGCGCTTGGTTTATCCGTCCTCTGCTGGAGGGAGGGCAACCCCATCCTTGGGAGGGAAGGAAAATTGTTCTTGCTGCTTACAGTCACCCTGCAATTCCACCCGCTCTGCCGCGGGCAGGAAACCCTGCTGTGGAGCGATAAGCGCTACTTGACTCCCAGCAGGATGTGCGCCTCTGGATTTTTTTTCCTTGCACATAGCGCATGGCTGGCTGCTGGCTTCAGCTCGGTTTGCTTCAGGCCTCGATTTTTCCAAAGGGGGGGCAGCGAGATGGTTTTTCTTGGGGGGGGGGGCTCTGGTTATGCTGGGAGGGGGGCAATTGGGAAGAGCCTGAGCTGGGACCTTGGTTCAAATCTCATCTGATGCTCCCTCCATTGTACTCCTCTCCCTCAAAGTGGGATTTGTGGGGGACTGAACTTGGAAGTGAGACCTCTTTACTACTAGTTTGAAGGCTGTTGGGAAGAGATCAGAAAGCCCAAGGCAAAGACCATCCTCCAAAAAGCTTTGGAATAAGACACCTGGGTTGTCCAAATTCCATATTGCTGTGTGTGTGTATCTCAAGTGTATAAATCTATGCTTCAGTCCTGTTCCTCCCTCTGTCTTCCGGTGTAAGCTCCTAGGGGCAGAGATCTAGGCCTTTAGTGCTGGCGAGCGATAGGCAGAGCTATAAATGAGAACATCAAGAGGGCCCGGAGGCTGGAGTTACTTGCGGTGCCTAGGGCAAGGGCAGTAGGGTACAGTGGTTAGCCGCAGCTGGAGAACCTAGCTGCTCCCCACGGTTCTTCTTTTGCCTTCCTTCCCGGATCGGGGCCCCGTCAGCGGTTCCACCTTCCTGCCCCTTATCGCAGGATCTTGGAAACGTTGAGTGCCCAGATCTCCCTCTGGCATGGCCACCTTGTTTTTCTGCAGCAGCTGGTGATGTCAGCTCACGCTAGACTTGCCGGAAGGCGTGATGCTGCTCCTATTGTTTGGGGTGGGAGAGAGCCTCATTCTTTCCATGCCTCGTCTGAGCTGGGAAGCGTGAACTGGCTGGGGCGGGGGGGGGGGAGAACTGTGAAATTGTGGCAGTTCAGGGGGCGGCAGGAAACCCCAGTTCTTCCTCCCTGCTTGGATGGTGGTGGGGTGCGGGGGTACATCAGCTTCTAGAGTTGGGCTAGGGGTGGCAGGGAGGCTCCCAGCATCCTTTTGGCCTGGAAAGACTTTATAGACACTATTATTATTATTATTATTATTATTATTATTATTTATTAGATTTTTATCCCGCCTTTATGCCCGAAGGCACCAAAGGCGGCATTACAAAGAAATATAAAATTTAACATTAAACAAGCAATATAAGAACAATATAGTAAAAACAAAAATTAAAACAAAACAATAGAATTTAAAAACAAGCCCTGTGGATCATAAGATATAAAATATAACACGCCAGCCAGCCAGCCTGTCAACAATTAAATTAACTATTACTATTTGATGAATTTTTACCCTTCCTTTCCGTCCCAAGGGGCAACCAAGGCGGCTTACAAGATTAAAACGATAAGCATTTAAATCGGATAAAACAAGAACAGCGCAGTAGTTAAAGCACTAACATAAAACAACAGTGACTAAAAAAGCAATAAATTCAAATCGAGCCGTTTAAAACAACTAAAGTGGCTTGATTTGAATTTATTGCTTTTTTTATTGTTGCCTTAATGTTTGTTTTAATGTTATCGTTTGTCTCGCGCAAATGGGAGAGTTTGCTGGGCATTTGAAATGGGACCTGGGTGTGTGTGTGTTCATTTTTAAAGACTAAAACGATCTTTATAAACGAACAGCACCCCCTGGGTCCCAGAGTTGCTGTTAAGCATGATTTGAATGGGAAACGTTGTAATTCCCAGCTTGGGCCTCGTGGTCTCTGTGCTGCCGTATCGGTGTTTGGGGCAGCGGGCTTGGCAAACCCAGCCTGGCATGGTGGGAACCTGGGGGGCAAAGGCCTAGTTGGTGGTGGTGGTGGGGAGGCAGGTCTTCTGTCCGAGGGTCACCAGCCTCGCTTATGGGAAAACCGTGACTCTTTGTGACCTCCTGCTTGGCACCGATGTAACCTCGGCTGAAAAAGGAACCAGCTTTTTTGCCCTCCGCCGCAACTTCCCCCTGGGCTGAGACTGAGAACAGGCAGGGCTGTCTTTTTTTTGCCAAGCTTTCAGGTTCTCAGCAAGCCTTCGTTTGCATCTAGCTGGTCGGATTCGGCCTCTGGAATCCCCCATCCTTGCACCGGAGCGCCGTCTGGCCGTTGCAGGCATTGAGAGAGTGGCGGGGAAGGGGGGGGCGTCGGAGGCGTGAAATGCACTTGGGTTAGGCACAGCTTGGAGGGATCTTGCACAGCTTGAGAGCCGGGGTGCGGTCCTGGTTTAGGAGTGCAGCACAGATCGGGCCGGGGCTTTGAACCCGAGACGTTTTGTGGGCAGTTCCTGGCAGCCTCTCCGGGTATCGGCAGAAAAGCCCTCTTCTTCCCCCCTACTCCTGCGCTTCTAGCCTCGGAGAGCTGCATCCGGGCAGCAGATGAGAGGCTAAATTTGGGCATCTGGCTCCGTCTGCCTGCAATGTGGGTGCCAAGGGGCGAGGAAGGAAGCTTGCAGCCCACAAGGCCCCGGAGAGTAGTGCAGTGTTATTCAAACTGGGTCCAGAGGGACCCACTTGGCGGGTCGCGACCTGGTGCCGGGTGGGTCGCGGGAAGCTGGGAGCAGCCATCTTGGAAACTGCAGACCAGACTCTTGTCTTATTCCTTTTGCGAGTGTCCCGTTTGAATCGACAAGTGAGGGTTTTTTCAAATTTAAATTTTCTTTTTAGCTCAGTGTTTTGACATCAGATTTTGTGCCGAATTTTGCTTTCAGTCAGGGATGTTTCGTGGTTGTACCATTGCTGCAGTCGTTAACATCGCTTCCAGGTTAATGACATCACATCACACATCAGAGTGCTGTTCTAAAATGTGGGTCCCGGTCTAAAACGTTTGAGTGCCACTGGGCTGGTGGCTTCTGCAAGGGGGCTGGGCAGTGCTGTGTGAAAATGAAACTCAGTTGGGGATTCCCTGCCTGGGAGTTGCCAAAGCAGTCGGGCTGGCCTGGCTCTGCTGCAAGAGTGCAGAAGACAAGCAGAAGCATGAGCTTGTGGCTTGGCCCGGGCATCAATCGGTGTCCTGCATTCCAGACAAACCCGTCTCCAGCCAGTCTTGGCTTTTGGGACTCGGAGCAAAGTTCCTTATTTTCTGTCCCCTTTGGACTCTGTTTGACCGGGGCGGGGGGACGGGACAGGTTTGGTGCTGGAATTTGCTGGTGGGTTAATTGTCTGCCAGGCCAGCATTTCTCAACGTTAGTGCCCCACCTTTTCCACATCGCAAAGTCCATCTATTAGAAGTGTAGAGGGTCCTGTATCTGGGCATCCAAAATCCAGACTATTCTGAAATTCAAGACTTAAAAACGTCCTGTAGCAAGATAAGAGGGCCTTGGGCTCATTCCCACATACAGGCAGGCTGTCAGCTCTGCTCTGTGGTGTGTATCTATTCAGGTAAAGGTTTCCCCCCAACCGAATGGTCTAGTCATGACCAACTGTAGAGGGCGGTGCTCATCTCCATTTCAAAGCCTGTAGAGCCGGCGTTTTGTCCGAGGACAAGCTTCCGTGGTCATGTGGCCGGCATGACTCTACGTCGTAGCGCACGGAATGCCATTACCCACCCACCGAAGTGGTCCCTATTTATCTACTCGCATTTAGGTGCTTTCCAACTTCTAGGTTGGCAGGAGCTGGGACAAGCGACGGGAGCTCACTTCATCGCGCAGTCTTGAACTCCCAGCCTTCCGGTCAGAAAGCCCAGCAGCAGCGGTTTAACCTGCTGCGCCACCACGTCCCTATTCAGACACTGTTGCAAAATGTCCAAGAGGCCAGCAGACCTACAAATGGGTCACAGTGAAAAGAGCAAGAGGAACCTTTTCTCGTTCTATTGAGGCGATGATTCCAAAACCCAGACAAATCTGGAACCGTCCCATCCCAAGCAGTCCAGATAAGGCAGCGTTCAAACTGTGGGCCGGGACTGGATGCCGGGTGGGTCGCGGGAAGCTGGGAGCAGCCCTCTTGGAAACTGCAGGCCTGACTCTTGCTAGATTCCTTTTGTGAGTGTTTACAGTTTCAAGTGAGGGTTTTTAAAATTTTGCTTGCAATTCAGTGCTTTGACATCCTATTTTGTCCAAGGCTTTTTCCTGGCTGTGCCGTTGCTTCAGTCCAAGATTGCCAGTTTGCATTTCAGGAGTGTAGTGTCATTTTATGATGTCACAAGGACCGCACTTCCTGCTTGATGTCCCTCCCTGCCACAGCATCCCTTCCGGGTTAATGACATCACTTCCGGTGGGTCCCAACACGTGCGCCATTCTAAAAAGTGGGTCCTGGCCAGTGGTGTCATCCAAATGATTTAGAAACCGGTACTCACTTTTGATTGGCACTTGTCCAAATGCCAAACAAATAATGATTTAGGCCAGCTCAACTTCTAGAAACCGGTACTCGCGTAGTGGTGCGTAGTGGGTGCATGACATCACTGGTCCTGGCCTAAAAGGTTTGACTACCACTGAGATAAGGGATAATCTACCTGCGCCACTGGATGTAACTGGTGGTGATGTCATTGTCGAGTTGCACCTGGTCTCTCCAATTGGGACGCAACTGGCAAAGATGTGGAACGGTCCCAGCAGTGCCCTCTCCTTCTTCCCCCTCCCCCGCAGGCTACGACTTCGCGGCTGTCCTGGAGTGGTTTGCCGAGCGGGTGGACCGCATCATCCTGCTCTTCGACGCCCACAAGCTGGACATCTCGGACGAGTTCTCGGAGGTGATCAAGGCCCTGAAGAACCACGAGGACAAGATCCGGGTGGCGCTCAACAAGGCGGACCAGATCGAGACGCAGCAGCTGATGCGGGTCTACGGGGCCCTGATGTGGTCCCTGGGCAAGATCATCAACACCCCTGAGGTGGTCCGCGTCTACATCGGCTCCTTCTGGTCCCAGCCGCTGCACATCGCGGAGAACCGGAAGCTCTTCGAGGCCGAGGAGCAGGACCTCTTCAAGGACATTCAGTCCCTGCCCCGGAACGCCGCCCTCCGGAAGCTGAACGACCTCATCAAGCGCGCCCGCTTGGCCAAGGTCGGTGGGGGGCTCGCCTGGGCCAGGGAGGGACCTTAGCCCTGCTGTGGGTCACTTGCTGTATCTGCCCAAGGCCCCAGGTGGAGTCTCCGTGTGGAGCAGAAACAGGCCCTTCTCCGAGTCCCTGGGACGATGCGGCCAGCCAGAGCTCGACTGCGCTGAGCTGGATGGATCCATAGCCTGACTCAGTTGGCAGCAGCTTTCCGTACTCTCTGCACCGACGTTTCTCAAACTGGCCTGATTTGGGGGTGGGGGGCCCTGCAGAGCTGCCAATGAAAAGATCAAATTGCCCCCAGGCCTGAGGCTAGGCAAAGCTAGCAGCTCATTGCCCCGCCAAGAGCCGAGCTCCTGCAGTTTGCAAGCTTGTATAAATCTAGGGCGGTAAATGTCTGAGCATCTTTTTTTTTTTTCTGATGTGTTTTTCCCCAGGTTGGTTGATGACGGGTAGTAGCTAGATCACCCCACTAAGCTCCTTGAGGCCATTAGTGTGGCCCCATTACAAGAAATAGATCGAGGTTTTTAACATCTTTAAAAGGGTGACGTAGGATGTGCCCCCTTGGCCCCCCAATGTCTTGTAGCCCCTTGGCGTGGCCCCGTGGGGGGGGGGGGCACAAGGGCTGCGTTTATAAGGTACAGGGACTGATGGGCCACGGCTTCTTTTGAGATGAGAACTCGGGTCTTGATCTCCCCGGCAGGTCCACGCTTACATCATCAGCTCCTTGAAAAAAGAGATGCCCAACGTGTTTGGGAAGGAGAGCAAGAAGAAGGAGCTGGTCAACAACCTGGGCGAGATCTACCAGAAGATCGAGCGCGAGCACCAGATCTCGCCGGGGGATTTCCCCAACCTCCGCAAGATGCAGGTACGGCAGGAACCAGAGGTGGACTGGCGAGGTGGCTACGTCTCGGGGAGGGGGGGGCTGCCTGCCTGCCGCTGGGGGGTCGTGATTGCAGCGAGGATGGCGATTTCTTTCTGGCACAGGTCTCTGCCCCAAGGAGCTTGCAATCTTAGAGTGACCCAAGGCGACTGGGGCAGGCTGTGGGTATGTTGGTTGTGTTCAGGTATATATACTGGTGATTGTGGTGAGGGCGGCGTTTCCTGAGCTTACCTGGCTGGCGGTACACCTGGACCCAGAAGTGCCGCTGAGGTGTGGATGTCGGCAGCACTTCTGGGTCATTGCAAAAAAGGTTCAAAAATATCCAAAAACCAGCTTGGGGAGGGTGGGGGCCCTTTCTGAGGTTCTGCAGGTAGTCCAGTCCACCTCGCCCAGTCTTCTACACAAGCAGCTTGGCCTACGATGGCATTGTCCAGTGTGGAAACCACAGAGTTAGAGAGGATAAGAACAGGTCTCTTGTTGTGATGGGCTGTGTTTGGTGACTGTGGGGCTCTGAATTCCAGAGCTTTGCAGTAGGGAGGTTGGGGGGGAAGGGATTTGCTGTCTTGCTCTGTTTTGGGGGTACCCAGTGGACTGTGATGGGGCGCAGGTTGGTGGACAAGGCAGGCTTTGCTCTGAGCCAGCAGTTGCCAATTGTGTATGTTACAACCCCATGAGTTGAGGTCTGGTCCTGGTTTGAAGGGAGATGGTGAGTGAGCCTGCTGGAAGAGTCAGCCAAGGAGGAAAAAGTGGTGGGGCTTGTTGAGGGCAGTCGCACTAGGTTGTTGGGAGAATGGAGAGGAAAGGGTGAGGCCATGGAGAACTTGGAGGCTGTGCTAGATCAGGCTTGGTTGAAAAGCAGCATATGAGCATTCTCAATCATGACTGGAGGACAGATAGAAGCCCCTGATGGGTTTTGGCAGGGGAGTGATGCGGCGGGTGGAGCGAGTCTTGGTGGCTTAGAGGGGCTGGAATTCCAAGTGTCAGAATGACAGCTTCAATCTGTACGGCTGGACTGTTTCTATAAATATGACAAGGGGAAGAATTACGAAGTGAGGAGAGGTGCCCTATGCATTGGAGATTCTCCTCTCTGCATGTCCTCTTAGGTTCAAAATCCAGAGAGCAGGAGAAGCAATTACCAGGAGCAGCCCTCTGAGCACCTGAGGCAAGAGTCTCAGTCGACTTCACAAATGGGCCTGCCTTGCTCATGTGCCAGGAGTCGTTTCTTGCAGGTTACATTTTATCCCCTCCTGGCTCTTGGAAGGCGTTAAAGCAGCCTTGCTGAATGTTTCCGCATGGAGTTTTCACGGACAGTATCGCTGCCCTCCGCAACAGGGTTCGTGGCCAACGGTTGAGGACAGAGCGGATATTCAAGACGGTGTTGAAATGCCGTCCAGTGGTCGGTCACGAGGCCTGAAATTGGGGCAGGAAGACGGATCTGAGTGAAAGTTCTGTTCCATTCCCCCCCCCCCGGGATCGTCTAAAAATATGCAATTGTGTGTTTGGCGTCGGGTGAAAGAGGTCAAACGACAGCATGGAAATGGAATAGTTGACATTTTTCCAGAATGCCCTGGTGTGTGTGTGTGTGAGAGAGGGGTGTGTTTGTGTGTCTGTCTGTCGGGTGATGCTCCATAAAGGTAGCTCAAATGGATGTTAGGAAGAAGCTGTTAGACGTACTGATTACAGCCACTTTACGCTGACTTGTTATCCGCGAGGGGCAAAATTGCTACTTCCCTCATTATCTGTGCCTCAGTCCTTGTTACCACTGTGCCGGGACGTTCCAAAGGCTCCACCAGCCATGTTTAAGGGGTCCCTGCTGGGCCACAGGTGCCGTTCGGAAGCTCCCTGCAGCCTCTGGCAGGGCTCTGCAGCATTCAGATATCTTTGGGCACTTCCTGCTGCCCTCTGCTGGCTGCCTGAGGGTCTCTGCTGGATGCTTCTGGTGGCAGATCAGGGACCCCCTTGTGCCTAACCCCGTGGAGCCCATAGGATCAGTGGTTTGTTATCCGCAAATCTGCTCCGTGCCAGGATTTCCAGGAACCTAATCCTCGCGGATAGTAGCTTAGTTGCTCAAGCAGCCCTTGGGTGGCTGTACAGTCTCCCACCCACGGGCAGGGCCCCAAGCAGTGTAGTCTAGCACGCAGGGCTGAAGATCCGTGGCTGCCTCTGCTTCTTTTTTGTGGGCTTGGTGTGTGCTCCCCCCTACCCCGAGGGTCCTCTTTGCCTACTCTTCTCCCCCTTCCTCCGCAGGAGCAGCTGATGGCGCAAGACTTCAGCAAGTTCCAGCCCCTCAAGCAGAAGCTCCTGGACGCGGTGGACGACATGCTCGCCAACGACATTGCCCGGCTGATGGTGATGGTGCGGCAGGAGGAGTCCCAGATGCCCACGCAGGTGGTGAAGGGCGGGGCCTTCGACGGCACCCTGAACGGCCCCTTCGGGCACGGCTACGGCGAGGGGGCGGGCGAGGGCATCGACGACGCGGAGTGGGTGGTGAGCCGGGACAAGCCCACCTACGACGAGATCTTCTACGCCCTCTCGCCGGTCAACGGCAAGATCACGGGGGCCAGCGCCAAGAAGGAGATGGTCAAGTCCAAGCTGCCCAACACGGTCCTGGGCAAGATCTGGAAGCTGGCCGACGTGGACAAGGACGGCTTCCTGGACGACGAGGAGTTCGCCCTGGCCAACCACCTCATCAAGGTCAAGCTGGAGGGCCACGAGTTGCCGGCCGAGCTGCCTGTCCACTTGGTGCCGCCCTCCAAACGCCGGCACGAGTAGCGCCCCCTGCTGGAGGGGGGGGAGCAGCAGCCCGCTACAGACTCAGTCCTGGCCTCGACGTTCCTCTCGGGCCAGGAGTCTGCCAGGACTCTAACTGTTGTCTTCCCGCCTTGTGAGCGAAAAGCCCTTCTTGACCGAACAGAACCAGTGTGCAGTAACTTGTGTCTTTTTTTTTTTTTGGTTTTTGGAGAAATGTTTTAATATATCTATGTTGGAGGTAACACATCTCTT
>JAJKFI010000090.1:636633-687566 GCA_029204185.1 Lerista edwardsae
CCCCCCCGCGACCATGTGCAGCCCGGTGGAGCGGCGCCTGGCCCTGCTCCGGGAGGGGCTGATCTCGCCCCCCCCCGGCCGGGCGAGGGGGAGGTCGCCGCCGAGCCGGGGGTCGACGCGCTGCTGGACCTGCTGCTCTGCGTCCACCAGGAGTGCAGCGGCGCCCCCCTGCGGCGGGAGCGGAACGTGCAGCAGTTCCTGGAGTGGGGTGAGTGAGCGCGCGAGGGGGCCTCTGCGCGCGTGCAGAGCGCTCCTCGTGCAGGGCAGCTTCCACCTGCGGCGGGGTGTGTGTGGATTTTAGGGGGTAAACTTGCCCCCCCCCCCCAAGAAAACAATCCCTCGTAAAGGGACGCAGGCTGCGCTCCTATTTACACTTACCTGGGAGTAAGCCCCACTGACTCGAATGCGACTTACATCTGAGTCGGTGTGCCTAGGGTTGTGCTGTCAGCTGCCGATCGAGTCTTCCCTCGGTGGCCCAAGGGGAGCCGTTCCCTCTCCGATCTGGCTGCAATCTGGGGGGGGGGGGTCGGATAATGAGCCTGATTTGTCTTGCAAGCTGGTTGTCAGAATGACACTCGCCTCAAACGGGTTGGTGGAAGAGAACGTGTGTATTTTTAAGGTTGGCTGGGTAAGGCTGAGAAATGTCAAGTGTCGATGAGTGTTTCTCCTTGAGCATGTGCAGATCACGTTTGGCGTGAAGGTATCTGTGGAACTCACTGCCACAGACTGCGACTGCTAGGCACTGCTAAATCACTGTTCCAAGTCCCCCACCCCCTTTTTTTCTGAACTGGCTCCAATGTGCTTCCCCAGGGAGTAAATGCTACAAAACTATAAATGGAGTTGGTGATCTCGCTGGGGTAGGGAGTGCTACTGTCACCCAGCTGGGCACTGGGTTAGAGACAGTTGACTTGTCCAGTGAGAGCCTGCAAGCTTTCTGAGCTACACAAGGCTCTTCATCAACCCAGTCTGTGGGTTAGGGACTGGGGGTCTTTGTTTGAGCAGGCCAAAAGGTGTGCCAAGCCATATCTCCAAACCCTCTCTGTCCACTGGGGGGGGGGGCTGTGTGAGCTCTGCCACCCCTGTGACACACAGACTTTGAGGTTCCTCTTGTTTTCTGAAGGGTGTCATTGGAACCTCCAGCCACTTGTCATTCAGCTCCATTGTTAGGGATGTTGGTGTTTTTGGGTGATTTCCCCCCCCCCAATTTGATTAAAACAGCAAATTGCCACGTTATATGTTTTATTTTACACCCCCCCAAAAAGGTAGTGTTTTGTGTTTATATGCTACATTCTCATTCCAAGTTCTCATTTTTATTCATGTTTAAATGCTTTCAAAGTGCATTAGGAAAGTGATCTAGCGTCAGCACATGCAGTCCCAATTCAATGTGGAAAATAAGGTGACTCGTTGGGGAGGTGAGATTGAGGCTTGTGAAATGTTGGGGAGAAAGGGGACGATGCCCTCCCCTTGTGCGTATCGCAAGATTGTGTCGCCAGTCACACGGCACGGAGATTTCGGGCTGGGCCACAGGGCGGACTGATTCAGGCGGCGTGCGATGAATCTGTGGGATTTGTGGCGACACACACGACTGGCCACACACCGTGTGGGGTTTTATAAGAGGAGGTGGTGAATCTGTGGCGGACGAGGTGCTTGATCATCGTTTACTTAGTCATGATTGCTCTGCGAAGCCTCCAGGGTCAGCTGCAGTCTACCTCAGCGTGCCAGTTGCAAGGGAACCGTGGAGAGAAAGGTTCTGGTTTTTGTTGGCTGGGGTGGAAATGTCAATGCTGGTCTGTGTCTGGCTACAACCGACTTTGTACCCCAGTCCGCGTTACTCAGAAGTAAGCCCACTGTGTTCAGGAAGAGGCTGTAATCCTATCTTGCTCAGCGGAACAAGCACCTCTACTGATGGGATTTGTGCGCAATCTCTCTGCGCTGGTGCGAGGCAGATTTCGTTCACGGGTTCCTGGATGGGTGTTGAATCTTCTTGAAGTTGTGGGAGTCTGTGATGGGCCTCTAAAATGTCTTGGTTATTGTTGGGGCGGGGGGGGGGCATGGCTTGAAGCCCACCCCTGCCTCCTGAAATCTCACTTTGCCTTTCCTCCTGGGGAAAAGGGAAACTGGACTTACAAAACAAGATTGAGGCACGACTCTCTGGATTCGAAAAGGAAGAATGGAATGGAAAGGATGTGTGGAGGAGAAGAGAACAGTGGGCTAGAGTGTCTCCCATTGGAGTGTCTCTCCTCCTCCTCCTCCAGCCTTTCTTTTCTGTTCTGTTCCCCACCCCTCTTCACTTTTTAATGCCAGAATATGAGTGGAGACAGGCACCCCTCCTCAGTCCTCTGCCTGAAACGTCGGTCTCAGTTAGCCTCATATAAGGGCCGACCCGGCACCCTGGAGCCTTCTGCTTGCTCAGCTTGAACCAAATGCCGGGATCACAGGCGAACGTCTTCGGATCCCACCTCAGCTAGCCCCTCCCCAAAGGGCAGGACTGTGTCGTCACTTGTGTCGTCCCGCACACCCCCTCAGAGTAGCGCCTTTTGGCCAAGAGGCGAGTAAAATGAACAGCTCTAGCAAGTGAGCCAAGCTATATGCTGTTCAAGAAGCAGAATCAACCAACCCGCTCAGTTGTTTTCTGGCGGGTCCTGGGAGTTCCTCTCCCTTCCCACGCTCCTCTCCAGAAGTGGGTCACTGCACCGTTCCCAGTGATTTGATCCTCGCCAGAATCGGGGAGAGAGAAGCGCTCTTGAACCTCTTCCAAGCCTCGCGCGTAGGAAGCTGCCGGCTGAGTCAGAATTCTCATTGTTGTCGCGCACTGACTGGCAGCAACTCTCCAGGGTTTCGCACAAGGGTCTCTCTCTCTCCCTTACTGGGTCGATGCCCCCAAGGTTTGGACCTGGAACATTCTGCGATCAAAGCAGTGGTGCTACCAACAAGCCACAACCTTGTGCCCTCGTCCATTACCAGTTAAAAATGCTAGCAGATCCCACTGCGTAACCTGGTCTGTTGACTCCAGTTCTTACCACCAGACGAGTCCAATGTAAGGGAGGAGGAGAACAGATTCTTTGAAGTGATGTCGTTCCCTGAAGCACTTTGAACATGCCTGGAGTAGCGTCTTCCCAACCTCTTCCCTGTTTGCCAATCTAGAAGACTGGGCGCGCCATCCTAACCTGGAGTTAGGCCGGCACAGTTAGGCCAGCAATGTTTGGCCAGCGCAAGGGACACCGTAAAGGGCTTTTGGACCGCTCTTGGAGTCAGGGAGGATGGCGCTTGTCCGTGTGCCGGCCTCTCTGACTCTGAGAGTGGTCCAGGCATACTTTCCAGTAGCCCTTGTGCCTGCCAAACCTTGCTGGCCTAACTGTGCTGGCCTCACTCCAGTTTAGGAGTGTGCCCTGTGGAACTCCTTGCCACAGGGTGTGCTGGGAGGATGGTGCACATCTGTGCGCTGGCCTCTTTGACTCCAAGAGTGGTCCAAACTCATTTTACGGTGTCCCTTGTGCCGGCCAAACTTTGCTGGCCTCACTGTGCCGGCCTAACTCCAGGTCAGGATGGCACTCGGGGACGTCCAAAGCATCACTAAGCATGTCAGGGAGGGAGTTGTGGCTCAGGTTCCGTGTGTGGGCGCATCTCCAGGTAAGGCTAGAGAAGACCCCCTCCCACTTTAAAATCTTCGAGAGCTGCTGCCAGTCAGTGTTGACAACCTTGAGCTACCTTACCACTGACTGGACTCAGGCTGGCAGCATACGCCGATCATCCTCCTTGTAGGTCACGAACCGGAATGTGCCCCTGCGTGGGAAGCCCATGTGCCTTGAAGTAAGGCGCTGTGCCCGATAGCCCCTTCTTGGGCCTTGTGAGCGGCTGTGGTTTTAAAGGCAGTAATTTAGGGAAATGGGAACAGTTCTTTGTTGCTTGGGGGAGGTGGAAAGCTTCCTTGCGTTCCGCGTTCGTCAGATTGGGACCGGCCTGTTGGCCTTGTGTTCTTTTTCACCTGGCCTTGGGGAGGAACGAAGGCTGGTTTGCCTACTCGTGAGTAGCTGCACACTGTCTGGCTCAGTTTGGCTTTCCGTTCAACACACTTGCTTCGTCTACTTGGAGGGGAGGGGATGACTTCCTTCTCGAGTGTTTTTTTGGGGGGGCAGCGTTCATCGGATCGGGACCGTTCTGGCGACATTGCGTTCCTCTCGGCGTGCCCTTTGGCTGAGGCCCATTTGCCTACTCGTGAGTAAGCGTGCGGCGCTCAGTGGCGCTTTCCATGGGGCTCAATATGTTTCCCGTGTAATCTTCAGTTTTCCTTGTTAGTTTTGCGACCCGCCGACAGTCATGTTGCGACCCACTGGTGGGTCCCTCCCGACCCACCGTTTGCGAAACTCCTGGTGTATTCTGTAAGCTGCTCTGCGCCTATGAATGTTGAAAGTGTGTCTTGTCCTAGCTTTGGATGTCAGTTACAGAAATGCAAAAGGATTTTCCAACCCAGAGTGGGGTTTTTTCCCCCCTTTCCAAGATGGCACGGTATCCTAGTTTTGGCTGGAGTGGAGGTGAGGCTGAAGCAGACATGCTGCCTTCTGAGGACGTCCCGGCAAGTTTCTAGACCTCATTGTGCACCAGCTCCTTCGGGAGGTTGGTTCTACAAGACTTGCTCAGTCGTTACTATCTCAGGGTCCCTGTTTTAAAACCGCTTCCTTGAGACAGTTCAACAGAAAAAAGGCAGGACTATTTTGAAAGTCAAACGTCAGTTTCATTTTTGTTGTTGTTATTGCTGATGTCCCTTGCATCAAAACAGAATCCAGGATGCTCCAGGTCTTTCTCATCAGTTTCACCCACGTTCCCTTCTCGGCCCGGATGCCTTAGTGCTGAACAATCGCCTCCAAGCACCCAGAGGTGAATTTAATATCCAGCTGTATTGCACAAGAATTCTCGTGGGGGATGTTCTGAGGTCCTGCGTGTCATTTGGACACCTGCATGGCCTTGTGTCTGTGTGTGTTGTATGTGTGTCAAAGGACCCTTCCCCCTAGATCTGGAGTTTCCCCCCTCCCCATCTCGGCTTCCCATGTGACTGAAATGTGACACACACACACCCTGTTTAGCACACTAGCACACCTTGACTCCATCCCAGTCACAAATATACACTTTCTGAGTGTGGAAAACATGATGGTGGATCAATCCTCTCGACGCTGCCCTTCGAATAGCCCTGCAAGATTGAGCATGTGTGTGTGTGTTTTATGCCCATTTCGCAGATGGGGAAGACTGAGGCCGAGAGGGAGGGGCTTGCCAAATGAGAAAGCTTGGCAGGATTGGAACAGTCCTGATTGGCAGGCCAGGTTGGTAGCTACTCTATTGCACCAGCCAATCAGGGACGATTCCGCACTTCTGGTGCCTCTCCCCAGAATTCAGGAGGATATCTTATTGCTTGCAGTGGAGTGGGTCTGTCGTTTGCTGCTATTGTGTTTTTTGTCCCACGATGCCCCTTTTCTGGCCTGGGCCCCCCATTGTGCCTCCCTGACTAGGTCAGACTAGCACCCCGCCACTCCCCCAGTGAGGATCTGGCCCTAGAGATGTCCCAGAGAGCAGGCATAACTGCACGAGGAGCTGTGACAGCATATTAATGACAGGGCCGGCACAACTGTAAGGCCGAGTAAGTCGGTTGCCTTGGGGACAAGTAGACAAATATCACCTGCTTGGTCCACCCACCTGCCTCAGCCTCCCTGGGTTCTACCAAAGAAAATCAGGAAAGGAAGTGGGAAGGAGAGTAGAGTGGCAGGCTAGAGTATCGGAGATGCTCTCTCCTCTACCCTTTCTTTTCTGCTCTTCCTGTTTTGGATTGAGGGAAGAGAAGGAACCTATATTTTTTGGACAGCCCTCTTGTTCACCAACAGAGTCTCATTTTCCGCCGATGAAGGCAGCCTTCCAATTCTGCATTCTGCTCTGAGCATCCCCCAGGTATACTCAAAAGATGCTCTTAAATTCAGGCTGGCTCATCTGAGCAGTGATGGGTACCCACCCCCTCCCAGGTGAAATCGTTCTCTCCCTTCCACCTTTTCCACGTCCCTCCTGGGAGCTTTTGCTGGGGAGGGGTGCAGCCACGAAACCTGCCGAGCCAAACTCTTTATCTCTAAACCTGCTCTCCTGACTCGAAGTGTCCCACCCTGAATTAATATCGGGCCATCCCCAAACTTTGGGCGCGCTTGGAGGGAAAACGTGTGCATCATAGAACGTTGGCAAGGCAGTGAGCTTCTGTGCAGGGAAGCAGGGACAGGCCTGGGTGGAGGGGAGGGGCTGTGTGTACGAGCGAGGGGGGGAGAGCAAAAAATGACACTCCTGGAGACTGGAAAGATATTGGGATAAGATATTGGGATAAGTGTGTTTCACAGATTAGGATGCAGAGGTAAATAGGAGCCCAATCCTGTGCGTGCCTACTCAGAAGCACGTCCTATTGTGTTCAATGGGTCTTCCTCCCAGGGGAGGGCGGATAGGCTTGCAGCCTAAGGGACTCCTTCCCACTTGCTTCTCCGCCTCGAGGCCGTGACTCTCCCCCTCGCTGGGAAGCTGGCAGATTTAGCATTGCAAAAAAGAATGGGATAAAATAAATGATGTAACGCTTCTAGCTGCCCAGCCTCTTCCCCTGTGGCTCCCTCTTGCCACATGAGCTCTGCTCCCCAACCAGACAGGACCTGTTCTTCCGGTCCGGGTGCTGGGTGGGTGTGATCTCCCAAGTGTTAGATTTTATTTTATTCCTTTTGGTTTCCCCTTCTGGGATCGGGATCGCGTTCGTTCGGCAGATGCCTGAAAACGGGCTCTTCACATTGTTGATGGCGTGAGAGGGTGGGCTTGGAACTGGGTGCGGGGGGGGGGGGGGGAAAGAGTCCCTGGTGGGGGCGTGATGGGGCTCCTCCTGGCTCCCCCCCCGGATATAAAAGGAAAGGCTTCTCTGAGATGCAGACAGCTTGCTTTGCCTGCAATCCTGTGACACTTACTCAGGAGTCAGCCTACATCTAAGAACCTAAGAGTCCTGCTGGATCAGGCCAAAGGCCCATCTAGTCCAGCTTCCTGGATCTCACAGCGGCCCACCAGGTGCCCTAGGGAGGCACGAGACAACAAGATGCTTGCATCCTGTTGCCACTCCGTTGCACCCGGAACTCTGAAGTAGCCCACCACCAATGTAAGGATGTTGCACCATCCATCGTTGCCTATAGCCCACGATGGACTTTTCTTCCAGGAATCCCTCCAATCCCCTCTTAAAGGCATCCAGACCAGATGCCATCACCACCTCCTGTGGCAAAGAGTTCCACAGATTAACTACCCGCCGGGTAAAAAAGTACTTCCTTTTATCTGTTTTAACTCTCCCAACGCTCAGTTTTAGCGGATGCCCCCCTGGTTCTGGTGTTTTGAGAGAGGGAAAAGAACATCCCTCTATCGACTCCATCCCTCCCGTGCCTAAAACTGAGTAGACATGCAGAGGATTGTGCTGTTTGTGTCGTTTGTGTCTAGTTTCTCCAACAATGAGAGATCCCAGGCAACCTCCCCTTCCGGGATTGGCAGGTGAATGCTCACCTGACCCCCACCTGTCCAGGTACAGGGAGCTGGTAAAGGAGCCCAGAGTGCCCAACGCCATTGGGTTGGGTGGGCCAATGGTTTCTGAACTAGGTTCCTGAAAGTCCAAGGAGACCTGCATGGTTTCCTGCCGGGGTCTCTTGGAGAACCCACCTGTGTGCATCATAGAGTTGGAAGGGCTGCAGAAGGGCATCTAGTCCAACCCCCTGCCTGTAGCAGGGCATCCTTCTAGCACAGGGGGGTCCAACCCATTTCACACAGAGGGCCTAATAACATTCATGGTGCCATTCACTGTGGGAGTGTCGTTGTTAAGCCGATTATTTTTTTGGCCGGTAAACTGCCTGGTAAACTTTTTGTTGACAAGCGGTATATGAATATCGGGGTGGCGGCAGTCAGAAACATGCCCTTGGTTTTCAAATAAAAACGCATTAGCTGCAAACGGCAGAAGAGATGATGTCTGGACCGCTCTTGGAGTCAGGGAGGCCGGCGCACAGAGGAGCACCATCCTCCCTGACTCCGAGAGGACACCGTAAAATGAGTTTGGACCACTCTCGGAGTCAGACAGGCCAACACACAGACGTGCACCATCCTCCCAGCACACCCTGTGGCAAGGAGTTCCACAGGGCACACTCCTAAACTGGAGTGAGGCCAGCACAGTTAGGCCAGCAAGGTTTGGCAGGCACAAGGGCTACTGTAAAGTATGACTGGATCACTCTCAGAGTCAGAGAGGCCAGCACACGGACAAGCGTCATCCTCCCTGACTCCAAGAGCGGTCCAAAAGCCCTTTACGGTGTCCCTTGCGCCGGCCAAACATTGCTGGCCTAACTGTGCCGGCCTAACTCCAGGTCAGGATTGGGCCTTCAGTGTGGCCCCTGAGATGCTCCTCCTGTGTAACAAACAGTCGCCCTGCATCTTTTTCGTTGGGTGGGGGAGAGCCGCTGCCCGTCTTTGGCTCGCCGCAGACTATGAAGAGGAACGGCGCAGGTGTGTGTTTGTTCCTGTCGCCAAGGCAACTTGGCCCGGCCCGGCAGCCCAGCAGGTAAGTTTGGGATTCCGACCCGCCTGTCAGTTATCTGGAGGGCTCTTTTGTCAGCTGGAACGCGTTTCAAGTAAGCAGCACGCCCAGTTTGGCCCCGGTGAAAGCTCTCCGCTCCACTCTTTGGCGCATGGGGCGTACATGTGCCGCACACATGCTCCTTTGGACTGAAATAACCCACGTTGGGTGCCCAGAAAGTCCTATTTCCGTGGCTCAAATCGAGTGCCCTTTGGGGTAATTCTGCCAATTTGTGTTGCAGGGGGGAAAGGATGCTTGGTGGGTGAGGTGGAGCAAAGCATTGCACAAGGCAAAACTTCACATTTATATGTCATCTCTGAAATTGTAGTATGAGTGTCGGTGGAGCAGAGCTACTGGAAGCCTCGGTTGCAAATCTGGATCTTTGACCCTCTCTAGTTTGACTCATGTCTTTGCCACCGACTTGGGCAAGCCAACCACCCCCTTCTCAGCCTTGGAGCCCAATCCTAACCTGGTTAGGCCGGCACAAGTTAGGCCAGCAACGTTGGGCCGGCACAAGGGCACACACCGTAAACCACGTTTGGACCACTCTCAGAGTCAGGGAGGGTGGCGCCCGTCTGCGTGCCGGCCTCCCTGACTCCGAGAGTGGTCCAGACATCCTTTTCGGCGTCCCTTGTGCCGGCCAAACTTTGCTGGCCTGACTGTGCCAGCCGAACCCCAGGCTAGGCTTGCGCTCTCAGTCTTCCCCATCTGCAAAATGGGGGCGCTAATCCTTGCCTGAAGTCCTGGTCTGGGTTGTAAGGATGGCGTCGTGTGACGCTTTGCACTCTCCAAAAACACCCTAGAAATGCGATTGTCGTCGTTCCTCCTCGTACCACAGCCCAGCATTTTTTTCCCATTGTGGAATCGGCGGCGATGTGTGTGGGGGTCCCCAATGGCCATCTGTCCAGGTGTCGTTTCTTGGGGGCCGGGGACAAACCCGTAAGTCAAAACCCGTCCTTTCCTCCCCCCCCACAACGGTCCCACAAAAGACCACTGCCTGTTCTGAAAAACAGGGGAGTCAAGTGTTGCTTTGAATGTTTCTTTTTTGCTGCTGATGCACTTTCTGTGCCTACCTTCTGTGGCGGTCTTGCGAGCCAGGTGTGGCCGTGCACCTGGGTGCCTTTGCATGATGACGGATGGACGGACCGCTGCCCTGCGGACCCCGCAGCCCCCCCCCAATCCCCTGCCTTTTCTGCTCCCCTTTGCCACCTTTTCTCAGAATGGTGGCATCGCCAGCACGCCTGTGGCGGCTCGAACAGTGTGGGGATGACAGCCTGGCAAGGTGGGATGGCCAGGAAAGGGCCCCAGGGACGAGTGGGCTGCCTGGCCAGGGGGCAGGCGGGGCGCTGACCTGCGGGAAGGGGGGTGCCTCTCCTCCGTGGGGCACGGGGCTCCGACCCAGCGCTCTCCCCACCCATGCCGAGAATGTCGCCCTGCTGGTTTCTCCGGGCGTGCCCGGGCCGCTGCCTGGTTTTTCCGCCACGGAGTCGAGATTGGGAGCCGGGGAGCCGTGCCGCAGTCTGCAGGGGGCGGCTCCTCCAAGGGCGGGCAGGGCGGGAGCTGGAGTGGCACCTCCTGGGTCTGCTGGGTCCAAGGTTTTTTTGGCCTTGCTCACCAAAGCCCCCAGGGACACCCCCTCCCGAATCCGGGCCCCTGGGTTTCTTGGTGTGCTTTTTGGCAGAGGGCGCCCAATGGTTAGAGCACCGCTGGGCGGAGCCTGGACTCCCGGGTTTGTCTGCCTTCCACAGCTTGCGGGGGGGGGGGGGGAGAAGCCAAACAGCAAGCTCAGCACATTGGGGAACGCTGCCTGCAAGCGGAATGGTTGCCTTGTGGGCGTTTTGTGGCCAAGCGTTCTTGGCGGCCGGCTTCCCTGACTCGGCAGCCAAGGTGTGAGCCTGGGGAACTCCTGGCCACAAGCAGCACCGGGAGGCCCGTTCTGGCTACTGCCACCCTGCTGTCGGGTGGCACACCCTGCTGTGCCACACAGCTCACTGGGAACCAGGGAATCGAACCGTCCACTTACTGCCTGCCCCTGCAGTTGGTTTTCCACACCAACACTTTACAGCCAAGCCAGGACAGTTCTTTGAAACCATACACCGTTATCAAAATTATTGCAGTCAACCATAATTACCCGTTCACATCCTAGATCAGTGGTTCCCAACCCTGGGGGTCACAGCCCCTTTGGGGGTCATTTTTTTTGGGGGGTGGTGGTGGTTTGTGAAAACGCCCCCCTAGGAATCCGGAGTCGCTCCCTTTAACCCTCTGAGTGCCAGCCAACCAAGAAGAAAAGCTCTTTGCAGAGGAATTGGGAGGGGGGAGGAGGGAGAGTGAAGTGGGCGGAGTCAGCCCTAATTTTAACTAGTGGAACTGAGTTCCCCCGCGTTCCCCCTGCATGACATCACTGAACACAACCCCGTTTTCACAACCCCATTTCCTCTCCTAGATGTGATGGCACAACTTCTTTTTAAACTTGCCACATTTTCAGGGAACGCCCAAACGCGGAAAAATGTCATGGTGTTCCCCCATACCTGAAAACAACGGTTGCATTTGGTAACCGACGGTAGTTTACACGCATTTTTTTTTTTTTTTGCAGGCACAATGATGCCACTTCCTGCTTAGTGACACCACTGAGCGGGAGTCCCAACAGGTTCCCATGCCTAAAAAGGGGGCCCTGGTGCTAAAACGTGTGGGCACCAATTTCCTAGATAATGTGTGCCAGAATAATCCGGTTCCTGCAATAAACAAAAGGGGGTGTCCCAAAATCACATCCTTCCATAAAATGGAATTGGTTTTGGATTATCTGGTCTTCTGTTGAACGTGGGAAGGGGTCAAGAGCCATGGGAACCCCAATTTCCTGTTTTCTGTCTGTCTTGCTGCTAGGCTGATCTCTGCCCTCATAAGGACTAGTAACTTGAGGTTTTTAAGGAGGGGAAAAATGCTTGGAAGGTGTTCGCGGCTGATGAATGGTGTGTGGCAGTGAGGCCTGGTTTTGCACGAGGAGGGCCTTGTGCGAGAGAGATCCAGCCCTGCGTTTATAGCTTCCTTCTCACGGCCCTCAACTCTTTCCTTTCGGGAGATGCTGCAGCCGTGCTGGGAGGAGACAGGTGCACACAGGCTGAGCATGACGGAGCATGCAAGCCTTAATGCCCTGCCCCAGGTCCCGAAAGGCGATGGCAGGAGAACCAGTTGGATCACAGCTGCCTCATGCCGGGGGTGCGGAGGGAACTTCCATGCCGTCTGCTCTGCATCTCCCAGCAAGGCCAGAGCATGGCAGGTGGGAGATGTGCTTGTGTGCAGTTCGGTGCGAGCAAAGCTGGCGTCATATAAGAACATCAGAAGAGCCCCGCTGGCTCAGGCCAAGGGCCCATCTAGTCCAGCTTCCTGCATCTCACAGTGGCCCACCAGAAGCCTCAGGGAGCACACGAGACTACAAGATGCTTGCCTCCTGTTGTCACTCCCTTGCACCTGGCATTCTGAAGGAGCCTACCACGAACGTAAGGAGGCTTTACCACCCATCGTGGCCTATAGCCCACGATGGACTTTTCCTCCAGAAATCCATCCAGTCTCCTTTTGAAAGGCACCTAGGCCAGATGCCATCACCACCTCCTGTGGCAAGGAGTTCCATAAGTTAATTACCCGCTGGGTAAAAAAGTATTTCCTTTTATCTGTTTTAACTCTGACCCCCCAGGTTGGAAACCACTGGGTTAAGGGCTACGCAACCTGTAGCGGGAGGGGGAGGAGCCTGTGGAGCTGCTGCTAATCAGTGCCCTGCCACAGCGAACCAAAGGCCTGATTGGCTACGAAGCACCTTTGTGCATCCATACGGCCAATCACATCTCTCAACATCCTGTTCCTCTCTTTCCAGCCTCTCCTTTCGTTGCCAAAGCCAAGCAGTTGCGTCTGCGCCGGGAGGACTTTGAGATCTTGAAGGTGATTGGGCGAGGGGCGTTTGGAGAGGTGAGTGCCTGCCGGTGTCGTTGGGTTGGAGAGGCAGCGCGGAGCAGTGGTTGGAGTTCCCTCCAGATTTGCCTGGTGTGGCATGCCCATGAACCGAGCATCTCTGAGCATGTCAGGGTTTCTTCTTGATCAATGCTGGGTGGCTGCGCAACCAGCGCATGCAAATCTGGGGCGATTGGCCCGTGTTTGCCACTGCAGAGCCGTTCGGGCCTCAGTCTTCCCGCTCTGTAAAATGGGGATAATAATACCCTACAGGGTTGCTGTAATGACACTGTCAAGGGAAGGAGGGGCAAAGCGCTAGAGGTGTTAAATGTTCCATTGCTGTGGGTGTAATCGGTCGCTCAGACTAGACTGCTCATGTGGCTGGCTTGGGCATGTCCATCTCTCCCCGCCAGGTGGCCGTCGTGAGAATGAAGCAGACTGAGAAAGTCTTTGCACTGAAAATCTTGCACAAGTGGGAGATGCTGAAGAGGGCAGAGGTATGGCACGCACACCCCCAATCCCACCCCCCTTGTCCTGGGGGGGCGGGGGCGGTAGGCTTATCTGAATTGAGACCGCCACAAGGGGACAGGGGTTCAATCCTTTCCCCCTCTGCTGTGTTCCAAACGAAAACTGCTGTGAGTTCTCACGGAGCGGCCTTCGACAAGCCCACTCCCGTTGGCCTCAGTCTTCCTCATCTGCAGTATGGGTATAATAGGACTCATCGCCTCGGGACTCCACCCACATGCAGGGCCCAAACGGCCCATTTCAAGGCATGGAGGAAAATACTAGGGGCTCAGTCTGAACCTGGAGTAAGGCTGGCACAGTTAGGCCGGCACAGTTTGGCTGGCATAAGGGCAGTGATGTCATGCAGGGGGTATGCGGGGGTACGCGAGTACCGGGTTCTAGGATTACAGCTGGCCCCGCCCATTCGCCCGCCCACTCATCGACTCCACCCTCTGCAACGTTTGAATTTCCTGCATGTTTGAGTTGCCTGCACGTTCTCAGAGCCAGGCAGGCAGGCAGGCAGCGAGCGGAGCCTTGCCTTGCCTTGCCACTGAAAAATGAGTTGCTCTGGGGTTTTAACATGATGCCAGGCCTCCTTCACATGTTCTGGGGGTGCTGTGGAATACTGTTGCAACTGTTGGGTCAGTTTAAAATCATCTGAGGCCTCAAAAAGGGCTTTTTTCATGTCACTGTCTGCCACGACATCACTTCTGGCTTATGACATCACTTCCGGTGGGCGGGTCCCGACACGTGCCAATCAAAAGTGAGTACCTGTTCTTAAATCATTTAGATGACACCACTGCATAAGGGACACCGTAAAGTATGTTGGGACACTCTCTGAGTCAGAGAGGCCAGCACACAGACGTGCGCCGTCCCCCCCCCCCGACTCCGAGAGTGGTCCAACGCTTTACGGTGGCCCTTGTGCCGGCCTCACTCCAGGTTAGGATTGTGCCCTTGGTTGTCCCAGAAAAGGGAGCTTAGTTGACTTCCCCGCAGATGTTCTTTGCTTGCACAGCTGGAGAATCTGACCGCTGACTGTGTGCTCTCTGCCCCTCTTGCCTTCCCCCGTGCAGACGGCTTGCTTCCGAGAGGAGCGGGACGTGCTGGTGCACGGAGACCGGCAGTGGATCACCACGTTGCACTATGCCTTCCAGGACGATCGCTACCTGGTGAGTAGGGAGCCCTCGTGCACAGCCCGGGAAACTCTGCTTGAAAATCTGGAGAGCTGCTGCCGGCCAGTGCCCGACAATCCTGAAGGAATGTAGCGAGGGTCAGACTTAGGGTGGCAGCCGCGTGTGTTTTGTTAGAAAGCCCCTGTTTTTGTTTGCAGAGCCCCTGTTTTTGTTTGCAGAGCCCCTGTTTCATGCCGAGGGTCCTGGGTTGATCCCCGGCAGCATCTTCAAGGGGAGGCTGGAAAAATCCCCTAACCAAAATTCTGACGTTTTGGCCCTGCCAGTCAGTGGAAATGGCTTGCCCTTGGGGCAAAGTGGAGTCCAGTGTTTTAAAGCCAAGGAAATTCTTTTCCTAGCCTCTTTGTCCAAGATCCTTTAACTGCAGGTGTCAGGATTCGAACCTGGGACCCGATTAGCGCTTGGCTGCTGGCAAGCGATGCTTGGGGGCTCTCGGCCTTGCCAGGCCCTCTCCACCTCCCCCTGCTTCCGTTCAAAGCCCGACACATGCCGCGGTCCGCTTGTTTGTTTGGAGACGTACAAAATTCTGCATGGGATAGATAGAGTGGAGAGAGGGATGTTCTTTTCCCTCTCTTCCAACCCCAGAACTAGGGGACCGCCACTCCAGTTGGAGTACACAAAAGAAAATATTTCTTTACCTAGCATGTAAGTAATCTGTGGAAGTCCTTGCCACAGGAGGTGGTGCTGGTGCCTGGCCAAGGTGCCTTTCAAAGGGGACTGGACAGATTTCTGGAGGAAAAGTCCATCGCAGGCTTCAGGCCCTGATGGGTGGTGCAACCTTCTTACGTTAGAAGTAGGCGACTTCAGAACGCCAGGTGCAAGGGAGTGGCAACGGGATGCAGGCATCTTGTTGTCTCGTGTGCTTCCTGAGGCACCTGGTGGGGCCACTGTGAGATCTGGGAAGCTGGACTAGCTGGGCCTTTGGCCTGATCCAGCAGGGCTCTTCTTATGTTCTTACGCAGTACCTCGTGATGGATTACTACGCGGGGGGCGACCTGCTCACTCTCCTCAGCAAGTTTGAGGACCGCCTGCCCGAAGAGATGGCCTGCTTCTACCTGGCTGAGATGGTCCTTGCCATTCACTCTCTCCATCGGGCCCGATACGTCCACAGGTGAATGCCCTACCTGTGCTTAGGGGGGAGGGGAGGAAGAAATTGTTTGCTTGGCATCCTGACCTTTTTTTTCGGTTTTCCAACTGCATGTCGATTCTTCATCTTGGGGTGTGTGTGTGTGTTGGCAAAGAAACCAGAGACATTCGGGAGCTGAAAAGCTGCTCTGGGGAGGGGGTGTGTGGCTACGGCCCTGCACCGCGAACTGGCCAATAGGTGCTGTTCGCAGCCAGGTTCTCCAGCAAGCTGGGAATAATTATTAGTGGAAGTAGACTGTGGAACTCCTGGCCACAGGAATTCGGCCCGGATGCCTTTCCAAGGGGATTGGACAGACTGATGGAGGAAACCTCCATCACAGGTTACAAGCCGCGATGGGTATGCGCAACCTCCTGGTGTTCGAAGGGGGCCGTCTCCGGATGCCAGGTGCAAGGGAGCGGCAGCAGGATGCAGGTCTCTTGTTGTCCTGTGTGCTCCCTGACTGAGGCATCTGGTGGGCCATTGTGAGATGCAGGAAGTTGGATCGGGTGGGCCTTTGGCCTGAGCCAGTGGGGCTTTCCTGATGTTCTTAAGCAGGAAGCACAGTTTCCTCGGCGCTTGATCCTGAAAGAGATCACCCCCTAAACGGTGGGCAGTGCCCTCTGGCTGCAGACTCACCACTCAAAGGTTCGATTTTAGTCCACATCTGGGCACTTCTGCCCTCCCACGCCCGTCGCAGGGCTGGTTGCTTTAACCCCCCATTGCCTCCTACTCCTCAGGGACATCAAGCCCGACAACATCCTCATTGACACCAACGGGCACATCCGCCTGGCCGACTTCGGCTCCTGCTTGCGCCTGCGTCCCGACGGCACGGTGAGCGCAGTGTCCTGGGTCAGGTTGCGCGATGGATCACTGCCGCAGAAATGAGACAGCCGGGTCCGGAGTGCGGGGTGCGGGTTCTTGGGGTGAGAGCACCAGGCAGGGTTGCTTTCAGGCTCCCCAACTCTCACTGTGCCCCCCCTCTTTCTCTCCTCTTGCCACCCAACCCAGGTTCAATCTGCGGTGGCTGTTGGCACCCCGGACTATATTTCCCCCGAGATCCTGCAGGCCATGGAGGACCGGAAAGGAAAATACGGCCCGGAGTGCGACTGGTGGTCTCTGGGCGTCTGTATGTACGAGCTGCTTTTCGGGGAGACCCCTTTCTATGCGGAGTCCCTGGTCGAGACATACGGCAAGATCATGAACCACGAGGTGAGCCAGGGGTCCCATGGGCTGGGCGGTTTGTGAAGCTGGGGGAGGGGTGTCACTTCCAATGACAGGATTAATGACAGGAGTAGAAGAGGAAGTGGAGAGGAGAAGAGTGTGGTGTGCTAGAGTGTCCCTGCTACTCGAGCCCTCCAACTCTCCTCCACCTTTCTTGCTTAGTCACTTTGCCAAGTCATTTCCTACAGGGAATTTTATTTCCTCCTCGCAGCCTACGCGAGGCTTGGTGATATTTTACAATTGGTGATTCAGCTGGAAGGTAGCGGGAGATCAGTCAAAAACAACATAACTGTGTAGTTGTTTAATGTTCCCCTCTCTTTTCAATAAGCACCCCAGTATCCGTTTTATTTGTGGATAACTGAAACCGTGGATACCGAATCAGTGGATTCTGGGGCACACCTGTATTAGGCACAAATGCAGTACAAAAGCCTGTTGCAGTTGCAATTTTTGTCCACAGGGTGGCACACCTGCATTTGGCACAAATGCAACACAAAAGCCTAAGTCCAACTCCTAAACCACTACACCGTCCTTGCCCTGCAAATCACCCTGGCTCTCCAAGTGCATCAGGCCTTGTTTTGTTTGTCTGGGGAATGGGCTCACAGCCCTCTGGGTCTAGCAATGGTGCTCTCCTTCCCCACCCCGTAGGATCGGCTCTTGCGAATTTACTCCTTTCCTCTTCCTCGCAGGACCACCTGCAGTTCCCGCCGGACATCACGGACGTCTCCGACAGCGCCAAGGACCTCATCCGGGGCTTGCTGTGCCGGCAGGAGCTGCGCCTGGGCCAGAAAGGCATCGAGGACTTCCGGCGGCACCCCTTCTTTGCGGGCATCGACTGGGACAACCTCCGCAGCAGCACCCCGCCCTACGTCCCCGAAGTGGCCAGCCCCGCGGACACCTCCAACTTCGACGTGGACGACGACATGCTCAAGGAGTCGGTGAGGGTGGCCGCCGGGGGTGTCCCTTGGAGGGACAGTGCCCGGGGAGGGGGAGGCAGGGACGGCTCAGGACCACCCCCCAGCGCCCGAGGAGGCAGAATGCCAGATGCCCCCCCCCTTTACCCTACACTTCCGAGTCACTTCCTGGATTGAAAAAAGGAGGAGGAGGAAGCAGAGCAGAAGAGTACGAGTGGAGCGGAGAAGAATGGTGGGCTAGAGTGTCTCTGTCCCTCCACACTTCCACTTCTGCTGGGTCCTCCAACGGAAATGGAGCACAGGAGGAAGTGTGGAGGGGAAGGGAATGGAGGACAAGAGGCTCCCCAGACCTTATACAGTATTCCATTTCCTTCTGGCTTTTTTAATCTGGGGAGCAGCAGGAGGAATCTCGGGGGGAGCAGCAGGAGTTCTTATAAGTACTTTTTTACCCAGCGGGTAGTTAGTCTGTGGAACTCTCTGCCACAGGAGGTGGTGATGGCATCTGGCCTAGATGCCTTTAAGAGGGGATTGGACAGATTTCCGGAAGGAAAGTCCGTCGTGGGCTACAGGCCATGATGGGTAGTGCAACCTCCTTACATTAGTAGTGGGCTACTTCAGAGTACCGGGTGCAAGGGAGTGGCAACAGGATGCAAGCCTCTTGTGGTCTCGCGTGCGCCCTGAGGCTTCTGGTGGGCCGCTGTGAGATCCAGGAAGCTGGACTAGGTGGGCCTTTGGCCTGATCCAGCGGGGCTCTTCTTATGTTCTCATGAATGATGGAGGCCACGTTTGGGACACTGCCCCGGGTACCCCCCTTTCAGGCACGGGCCTAGCGGCAAACCCCCACTGATCGAGTTGGCTCTTCCTTCCTCCGCTTCCAGGAGACGCTGCCGCCCGTATCTCACACCGCCTTCTCCGGCCACCACCTCCCGTTTGTCGGATTTACTTTCACCTCGGGAAGGTAAGCGGGGGCCCATTTTCTTCCCCCTGCAAAAGAAGTTGGGGTTGGATTTTCTGGGGGTTTTCTTTGGATAGAATGAAGGCAGCCCACTCCAGTCTGTTCCGTTGCATTCTGCGTGCAATTCCGCATTGAATGATACATCGCATGACAGCGTTGGGCCGACAAACTGCGGTTTGAACAACCCCCCCACCCACCCTCCTTCTTCCTGCAGCCCCCTCTCCGAGAGGCACCCGGCCTCCCCCTCCAGCAGCTCCAGCACGGGGCGGCTGGAGAAGCGGATCCACAATCTGGAGCGCGAGAAGCTGGAGCTGAGCCGCAAACTGCAAGGTGAGTTCCGGAAGCTTGATGACATCACTGCCGGCCATGACATCACCGCCGGCAGTCCAATCCCGGCAGATCCTTATTCTAAAAAGTGCTAAGAAGTTTGAGAACCACTGGCGTTAGGGCAGCTCAAGGAGGTTGCGCCTCTGCCGTAAAGATGTACCTCTGAGCATGCACAGAGTATGGGACAGTTTGAATAAGCGGGTTCCCAGTGGCGTGGATTCTGGGTGCCCTTTTCGCTCTCTTTTCTTTTCATTATTTTGAGAGAAGCTTCTAGTCCCTAAGCACTCTGCCACGCCGCCTCTTTTGTCCATACCCCACTCTTGCTTTCTAATACCCCCGCATTTGGGGGTCTTCTGCGATCTGTGTTTTTTTTTTGACTGCCAACTCCCTGTGCAGAGACACTGGCAAAATCGCCTTCCAAGATGGCGGCCAAGGACTCGGAGATCCGAAGCCTCCGGAACGAGATGGAGACTTTGCGGAAGCAGCTGGCAGGTATTTCAAAGCCGAATGTCTCTCCTCCTCCTGGAAAGGAAAAGGGGTTTGAAAAGGAAAAAGGGGAAACGAGCATCTCGGACACTCTAGCCCACTGCTCTAATTCTCTAATTTCCTCTTCTACCCTGCTCTTCCAAGGAGCAGGCCACTCTAGCACATCCCTCTCCTCCTCCACACTTCCTTTTTTCTGTTTGGGGCCTTTCTTCCGACTTGAATCCAGGGAGCAGGAGCGTGTTAATGTGCACGCATGCTTTAATCCATTGCCTGAGGCACTTTCCTCAGCTGGTCTCAGGGGTGGGCCGGTCCTGTGAACTTGAGTGGTGTTTATGGCTTCATACGAGCCAAGATTTCTGGAGTTTGGGGACTCCAGGGCTGCCTTGTCTTGGAACGCCCAAGTAAATAACAAAATGGCTCTGCCCCTAGTGTGGGGGGGATGTCTCTGAGACAGCCCCCCTGGACTTTTCTGGGTTAGAAAATCTGGCCCCAGCCACATTTTAACGCCAGTCATTTTCATTTCGGAGATGGAGCAAGATTTGGCCGATACCGGCTTGAAGGCATGCAAGCAGCACCAGAAATAAAGCTAGGCTAATTTAGGCTGGCATAACAGTGCAGGCTTTGGAGCTCCACAGGAGTCTTTTGAAGGGAAACGGAGTTCTGTCAAACTGGAAAGTGCGCACGTGTGACTGTGCTGACAATAATTGGTTCTGGGCCCATTCTCGACTGGGTGCAGACTGGATTGACGTGGAGGAGACATTGGGGCTGAAAGCACATGGGGTGTGTGTGGGGGGGGGGAGGACGGCTAGACAACGTCTTGAGGCCCACAGGCCCTCTTCCTCTCCCCGTTGCAGAGAACCAGTTGGAGAACAACAAGGCGCAGAAACAACAGCTGGACAGGGTGACGTCAGGGCAAATGAAGATCCTAGAGGAGCGGGTGAAGTTGCTGGAGCGGGAAAAGGACGAGGCAATTCAGGTAGGGACACCCAGCTTGACCCACTGCGGGAGATTTCACGGTCACAGTAGTAAGGTCACAATATTAAGATTTCACGGTCACAATATTAAGGTCACAATATTATCATGCCATTGTACAAATCGACGGTAAGGCCGCACCTGGAATATTGTGTCCAGTTCTGGTCGCCGCACCTCAAAAAGGACTTAGTGGAGCTGGAAAAGGTGCAGAAGAGAGCGACGAAAATGATTACGGGGCTGGGGCACCTCCCTTATGAAGAAAGACTGCAGCGTTTGGGGCTCTTCAGTCTAGAAAAAAGGCGCCTGAGGGGGGACATGATTGAGACATACAAAATTATGCATGGAAGGGATAAAGTCGATAGAGGGATGTTCTTTTCCCTCTCTCACAACACCAGAACCAGGGGGCACCCGCTAAAACTGAGGGTTGGGAGAGTTAGAACAGATAAAAGGAAGTACTTTCTTTACCCAGCAGGTAGTTAATCTGTGGAATTCTTTGCCACAGGAGGTGGTGATGGCATCTGGTCTTGATGCCTTTAAGAGGGGATTGGATGGATTTCTGGAGGAAAGGTCCATCGTGGGCTATAGGCAATGATGGATTGTGCAACCTCCTTACAAAGGTGGTGGGCTACTGGTACCATGTGCAAGGGAGTGGCCACAGGATGCAAGCATCTTGTTGTCTCATGCCTCCCTGGGGTACCTGGTGGGCCGCTGTGAGATCCAGGAAGCTGGACTAGATGGGCCTTTGGCCTGATCCAGCGGGGCTCTTCTTATGTTCTTATGTTAAGGGGAGTGTGACCTGGGCTAGGGCGGTATGGTCTGGAGTTAGACCCAGAAGATCCGGGTTCAGATCTCCAGACAGACCCGAAGCTTCCTGGTTGACCTTGGGCCAGTCGTTTTCGCTCAGCCTTGTCCACCTCACAGGATCGTTGTGAGGCCAGAAGGAGGGAAAGAACCGCGATTGCAACCCCCTGAGCTGCTCGGAGGAAGTTACCCTCCCGTTATCCGAAGTGCACGGGCCCAGAAGCACTTTGGATATTTCGGGAATACTTGCATATACATAATAAGGGGAATGGGCCCCAAATCTAAACCCCAAATTAATTTGTTTCCTATACCATTTATACATATGGCCTGAAGGTAGTTTGATGCCATATTTTTAATAATTGTGCACATGAAACACGGTTTGTGCATGAAGCACAGTTTGTGATTTTATTTATTTAGGCCAGGGGTCTCTGAACAACCGCCTGGGGGCCACATCCCAGCCCCCCGCAAGATTTTATCCAGCCTGTAGCAACTTAAAATATTTGACATTTCTAATCAATATATATCATTTCTCAGTTTACACATGGCATTGTTGCTTTGCAAACGTCCCATTTCTCTTTGGTTCTGAATCGCATTGTGTCAATTACAAAAAAAAGGCCCAAGTGAAATTTACTCGTTCATTTAAATGCCGTTCATTCGTTTAGAAAACGGTTTTATTTCAACCCACGAAAATCTGGGGCCCTCGTACTGAAAAGTCTGGACATCCCCGATTTAGGCGAAAAGTTGTGTTTTGTTTTTTTTAAAGTCATGCTGGCACTCAAAAAAGTTCCATACTTTGGAATATTCCCTATTTTGGAACTCTGGATAAGGGGTACTCAGTCTGTCTAAGATGGTGACAACCAAACTTCAGACCTCCTTAGAGAGGACTAGAAAAACAACAACAAAACAGACGTGTGAGATTCTGGCCTTTTTGAAGGGAACAGGCAATGATCCTTCTCCACTAAGGCTGATTCCTTCCAGTGTCTGTACGCAGCCCTCTGGGGCAGAAACCAAACTTCAGACCTCCTTAGAGAGGACTAGAAACATAAACAAACAAAACAGAAGTGTGAGATTCTGGCCTTTTTGAGGGGAACAGGCACTGATCCTACTCCACTAAGGCTGATTCCTTCCAGTGCCTATACGCAGCCCTCTGGGGCAGAAAGCAAACTTCAGACCTCCTTAGAGAGGACTAGAAACTTAAAAAAACAAACAAAACAGAAGTGTGAGATTCTGGCCTTTTTGAGGGGAACAGGCAATGATCCTACTCCACTAAGGCTGATTCCTTCCAGTGCCTATCCGCAGCCCTCTGGGGCAGAATGCACAAAACTGACTTTTGATTGTATTTTGATTTTATTTATTTTGGCAGAATTTTGCCGAGGCCCAGGAGCAGCTGCAAGCCCAGGCTTGGGAGCTCCAGGAAGAGCAGCTGCAGCAGAAGGAGCTTGCCGAGGAGCTGCAGAGCGCGGAGGCCAAGTGCGGGGAGCTCCGGGCCCAGCTCCTGCGCCACTCCAGGCAGCTCCGCGAGCGCCAGGAGGAGACGGAGGCGGCCGCCCGGCGGGTGGAAGGGCTGCGCAAGGAGCTGGCCCGCATGGAACATGGGCGCAAGGAGGTAGCCGTTGCCCCGAGCTGGGGATAGGTTGCCCCTGACCCTTTGGGGGTGCCGGAGCCCCTGAAGATGCCGGCTGAGGCTGAGAAGGCTTCTTTCCTTGCAGTTGGAGCTGCGGATCGAGGGCTTGGTGGGAGAAGTGTCCAAGCAGCGGAAGGGCAAGGAGAGGGCCGAGCAGCAGTTGAGACGGCTCCGGCAGGACCTGGAGGAGCTGAAGGTGAGTGCCGGCAGGGAGGGGGGGCTGGATTCCCCAGCGGGGCAGGCCCTGCCTTTCCAAGGGGCGGCCACTGTGGCCCAACACGGCCCCCCAGCGTTGCCCTGTTTTGCCCCGGCAAAACACCAGGACCCACTTTTTAGAATGACACCTGTGCCTGGACCCACCAGAAGTGATGGCATTAACCTGGAAGTGATGTCATAGCCAGAAGTGACATCGTCAGGCAGGAAGTACCATAAACAGTATTTAGAATAACGTTGAGCTCCTCCCCAGCATCAGGTATTCTGCCCCTTTTTTTTTTCCAACCGCCATGACCTCATCAGGGCCCGTCCTGTGACATCATCAGGCCTCACTCGGTGATGTCACCAGGGTCCGTTTTTGGCTCGGCGAGCCGCCGTGGTGGGCCGGCCCGGGGTCGCATGACCGCTTGTGTTTCTCGCAGCAGGCGCAACAGACCGCGGCCCCCCCCGCGCTCCTCGGGCTCCAGGCGGGCCGCGGAGCCCAGCGCCCCCAAGGAGGAGCCGCAAGAGATGCTGGAGACCCAGGAGAGGCGGCAGGAGGCCCTGCTGGCGGAAATAGCTCAGCTCCGGGCGCAAGTGGAGAAACCCGGGACGGAACGGTGAGCCTGTGAGGGTGGGGAGACTGCAAGGGAGCGCTGACTGGCCCGCCCTGCAGGGAGGGTGGGTTGGACAGAGAAAGGGGCCTGAGAGTTCAGGCTCCCGGAGTCCATCGTCTCCCGCAAAAATAAAGCAGATCTTCATCTCTTGCTCTCGTCTCTTTTCCTGTCCAGGCATGAAAACCAGGATCCCAACCACGAGGTCAGTCTCTTTCCCCCAAGTGGAGAACTTCCGTGTGTCGTACTTCTGGATTCAGTGCAGGGCCCCTGAGCCCCTAGTACTGCTTTAAGCTCCTTCCTCATCTGGGAAGCAGGGACTGGTGTGTGTGTGTGTGTGTGTGTATTCGTGTTCCTTTGGAACTCCAGGCAACAAATAAATAAAAACCCCACACAAATGCACACACACCCCTGAGCTTTTTGCACGCACAAAATGTGCCGTTTTGTTCAGGTCAACGTCTTCTCTCCTGTGATGAAGCAGCTGAGAGACTGAGCTGGGGAGGAAGCTGCTAGGGTGGGAGGAAATGGGACGGACAATTCCCGTTTCAATTTGAATCCTCCCTGTGCTGTGAACACACTTGGCGGCCTTAGGCGAGCCTCCATCTCCCAGCCTCAGTCTTCCCCATCTGCAAAATGGGCATATTGACTTCCCTGGCAGGCTTCTTGTAAGGCTTCCATCAAGGAAGTGTAGCGCTTATGCAAATGTTAAGGGAGGGGGTTATCATTGCAGTCGTAAGCCAAACCCCGATCTGCGGTGGGAGGGGGGCGGCGGCTTGGTCTGACACCCTCAGTTTCCTTTGCCACGACAGGTGGATTCCCTACCCCTGGAAAAGGAGCTCTGCGCACTGGAGACGCACAAAACCGCTTTGAGCAACTGGGAGATGCAGATTGCTGACATTTTGCGGTGGTGAGTGACCTGTTGTGCATAGGAAGGTCTTTAAGAAATAGCAGGAGAGCCCCACTGGATCAGGCCAAAGACCCATCTAGTCCAGCTTCCTGCATCTCACAGTGGCCCACCAGATGCCTCCCCTCCCCTGCTCTCTTTGAAAGGCATCCACACACCACCACATCCTGAGGCAAAGAGTTCCACAGGTTACTTACAGGCTGGCGCCACCTAACTTGGCACTGACAAAAAAAACCAATTACTGTGGGCTGCGTAAAATCTTGCAGCGGGCCAGATGCAGCCCCTGGGCCATAGTTTGAAGACCCCTGAAGTAACTAAGGGCACAATCCTAACCTGGAGTGAGGCCGGCACAGTTAGGCCAGCGAAATTTGGCTGGCACAAGGGCCACCGTAAAGCGTGTTTTAGTATCTGATTTTTAAGAAACAGTTTACTCTTTTAGGGCACAGTCCTAATCTGGAGTTAGGCCAGCACAGTTTAGCCATCACAAGGGCCACCGTAAAGCATGTTTGGACCACTCTCGGAGACGGGGGGATGGTGCACGTCTGTGTGCTGGCCTCCCTGACTCCGAGAGCGGTCCAAACACACTTGACGGTGTCCCTTGTGCCGGCCAAACGTTGCTGGCCTAATTATACCAGCCTAACTCCAGGTTAGGATTGTGCCCTGTGGAACTCCTTGCCACAGGGTGTGTGTCTGTGCTGGCCTCTCTGACTCCGAGAGCGGTCCAGACACACTTGATGGTGTCCCTTGTGCCGGCCAAACGTTGATGGCCTAATTGTGCCGGCCTAACTCCAGGTTAGGATTGTGCCCTGAATGGCTCCCTGGTCCCAAAGTGTTCATAATCTTAAAAAAGTTGCAGACTCCCCACCAGCATACAGCCATTAGAAAAGATCTTGTGCTGGGGTGAGGGGGGACAGTTACCCCCCCCCAATAAATATAAGAGGAGCACCACTTGAAAAAGTGCCTCTTGCCCAGTTAGCAGAAGAGTCACGGTATAGAACGGTGAGAAAGGAATAAGAATGTTTGGACCTTTCTGACGTTCAGATGACAAACACTTTGGAAAGGAGCAGAGGGCGACTGGGAGCCTAATTCCCAGCCACGGGCAGAGGTGGGTGGGTGGGTGGGTGGGTCTCAGTGGGGCAGGGCAGAGGGCAGAATTCGGAGGGCGCTGGATGCTGTTCTGGGCTCCGAGGAGGAAGTGGTACGGACAGCAATGCTGAGACTGCGATGGGGATACCGGGGGGAATATCTTTCCCGTGGAGAAAGGCTGGGGGGGGGGACCCCCACCAAGAGCGCAGGGTGTGCTTTCCCTGATTCTTGTTGCCCACGGCTCAGGGTGAGCGACGAGAAAGAATCGCGGGGCTACCTGCAGGCCATGGCCTCGCGGATGATGGAGGAGGTGGAGAGCCTGAAGCGAACTGGGGCGCAGAGCCCGTGCCCCAAGACGCCGGTAAGAGAGCCCTCCTGCTTAGATCGGGGGTGGGGGGCGTTAAGGACCGTCCTTGCTCCAACCCACACCCCATGGCAGTGCTGGCCTGGGGGTGCCCCGTCCCCCCGAGCCAGGGCGATCCGCTGCCGTCGCCTTTGACGCCCCCCTGCCCCTGTCTCCTGTTCCTGCCGCAGGACAGCATCTGGAAGGCCCGGCGGCTGCAGAAGGTGGAGGCGTCGGCCAAGCTGGAGCTCCAGTCGGCGCTGGAGGCCGAGATCCGGGCCAAGCAGGGTGTCCAGGAGGAGCTGGACAAGCTGAAGGCGGCGCACTTGGCAGTTGAGCGGTGAGTAGGGCTTTGGGGGACTGGCCCCTTTTGCGCTCGCAGTGGTTGGATCAAGCCCGTCAGCCGCCTTTCCCCAAACGCAGCGTTCCACCCCGCCAGGCAATAGGGGCCAACGGCTGTGCTGTCTTGGTAGGTTTCTGGTTTGCACTCTGTGTATGCTCTGGAGCTGGCGCACGCCTGCTTCTCAGGTTGGATTTAAGCGACGTCGTTTCAGCCAGGAGCATCGGTGCGGGTGCCCCAGTGGTATTGACAGCTGCGGGCCTGCCTCAGCCAGCTCATATAAAAGCTTGCGTGTGTTTGTCGGTCGCGTTTACTAATTTTTCAGTATTAAAAAGTGAGCTCATGTAAGCAAAGAGGGCTAGGCCAACTCATTCCAGGGGACGGGGTGGAAAACCCGTCCCAAACGGCGGGCCGAATAGCGTTTTGTGAGGGCTGCTGAGGGCTGGAAGTGATGTCACGGAGCAGGAAGGGATGCCACGGAGCAGGAAGTGACATCATTAAGCAAGCTGTGACCAGAAGTGAGCGCTTTTTTCCGCACCTAGCAGCTCATGAGCTGCAAACGACAAGGGAAAACACGCAAATCTTGATCGTATCTTTCAAGACACAGGAGAGCCCAATGATCATGTGTGGGCTGTCCTTTCGGCAGTGGCACCTCAACACTGCTCAGCAGCTGAGGGTAGTCCTGGAAGAGCCCACCATAAAGTCTAGTTTCTCCTTCCCTTCCTCGCCCCCCCCCCATTCTGTGTCCCAAAGCCAGCTGCAGGAAGCAGAGAAGCAGAACCGAGGCCTGCGTCTGGAGCTGGAGAAGGTGAAAGGAGAGCTGAAGACCCGGTCGCTGGAAGGTGAGGCTCCACTCAAGCCTGCATGCATTGAATCGTAGAGTTGGCAGGGGTTCCACAAGGTCATCTAGTCAACCCCCATGGGGTGCCCCTGTGATGCGAGCCTCCCCTCTGTGTGCAAGGAAACCTCTGCCCCAAGAAGCTCCCAGAGAGAATGTTCTGTGAGGGGACGTAACACAGGCCAGCTTGGTGTTTTGACTGTAAGCTCCTTGGGGCAGGGATCTGTCTCTTGCAAAATGCTAGAACTGATCAAAATTCAAGGCCACCTCCAATTTTGTTCGTTTCCTTTGTTCTTCGGACAGGGAACAAGCACCAAGGACCCCTGATCCCCTTCCTCTCTTTCCGGAGTGCCAACGTAAGGCTGGTTTACTGTTTTGATAAATGAATGAACGACATTTAAATGCAAGAATGAGGCGTGGGGGGTTTTTTGGAATTTTTTTTAATCGGCACGATATGATTCAGAACGGAAGAGGAAATGTGACCATTGCAAAGAAACTGCTTTTGTTACCCGATGGGTAATGTGGAACTCCTTGCCACAGGAGGCAGTGCCTTTAAAAAGGGGCCTGGATCTATTTCTGGAAGAAAAGTCCATTGCAGGCCACAATGGGTGGTGCAACCTCATTATTTTAGAAGTTGGTGAACTCAGAATGCCAGGGGCTGGGAAGTGGCAACAGGAAGCAGGCATCTTGTGGTCTTGTGTGCTCCTTGAGGCACCTGGTGGGCCACTGTGAGATACAGGAAGCTGGACTAGATGGGCCTTTGGCCTGATCCAGCAAGGCTCTTCTTACGGTCTTATGACAATGGCTAGTAGCCGCTCTGCAGGTTTTCAGACAAGGTAGGCAATGGGGAGCAAGAATATAGATTCATATTGTAACCCCTTTGGGGCAGGGACCCATTCATCTATTTATTCACATGAACCACTTTGTGAGCTAGTTTTCGTTGGAAAGTGTTGTGTAGGTATTAATAACACTGCCTTGGATGAACACACTCTTGCCCACATCCAACAATGAGCTTTTTTGTGTCGTGTTGGTCAGAAGGATGCCATTGCTTTTGGGGGCGACCCCCAGGAGACCCCCAAGCCCACGGAAGAGGCCCAGCTGCACCCTGAAGGACGAAGGAGCCTGCGGTCTAATGTGAGTACCTGTTCCTGCCGCCCCATGTGGACAGAGGTGAGACACGGCTTAAACCCTCCTCTGTCCATTTCCGTAAACGTATAGGATCCGTCCTGATCCATCCAGGAACCACCTTCCGGGTTAGGCTCAGGATGAGGAGCAGTGGATGGCCCAAGGTCACCCAGGGGAACTTCATGGCTGAGATTCGAGTCTCCCTTGCTGCGGCAAGGGACTGGAGCGTTTGGGACTCTTCAGCCTAGAAAAAAGGCGCCTGAGGGGGGACATGATTGAGACAAACAAAATTATGCATGAGAGGGATAGAGTCGATAGAGGGATGTTCTTTTCCCTCTCTCAAAACACCAGAACCGGGGGGCAGCTGCTAAAACTGAGGGTGGGGAGAGTTAAAACAGATAAAAGGAAGCACTTTTTTACCCAACGGGTAGTTAATCTGTGGAACTCTTTGCCACAGGAGGTGGTGATGGCATCTGGCCTAGATGCCTTTAAGAGGGGATTGGATGGATTTCTGGAAGAAAAGTCCATCGTGGGCTATAGGCCATAATGGATTGTGCAACCTCCTTACATTAATAGTAGGCTACTTCAGAATGCCGGGTGCAAGGGAGTGGCAACAAGATGCAGGCATCTTGTGGTCTTGTGTGCTCTCTGAGGCACCTGGTGGGCCGCTGTGAGATACAGGAAGATGAACTAGATGGGCCTTTGGCCTGATCCAGCGAGGCTATTCTTATGCTCTTATGTCGCCCGACACTTTGACCACTGCCTCACGCTGCCTGGCAGGGAGTTTCCGGGGTTATTTTTTGCCCTGCTACACTGGGATGCGCAATCAGAGCAAATTAGAACAGGAGCGTCCAACGCAAGGCCCCAGAAGTTCTTTATCAGGCTCTCTCGGCATCAGTGGCTGAGCTGTGCTGGGGTGTCACTGCTGAGAGGGCAGCCCACATGATAATGGGGCTCTTCTGTTTGCCACAGGCGCCAGTTCCCACATCTCCAACCCAGACGGCAGCCCCCACCGACAGCTCCAGATCTTTGAAGGTAACCTGTTCGAATCCTGCACGAGGCTGTCCCCCCCCTTGCGAGGCTGCCCCCCCTTGTTCCCCAGGTCCGTTTCCAACAAGGCTTCCAGCAGAGGTTGCGCACAGGGGTTCCATGTGCACAGTGGTGTCATCTAAATGATTTAACAACAGGTACTCACTTTTGATCGGCACGTGTTGGGACCCGCCTACCGGAAGTGACATCATAAGCCGGAAGTGATGTCGTGCCAGGAAGTGACATGGAAAAAAGCCCTTTTTGAGGCCTCAGACAATTTTAAGCTGACCCAACAGTTGCAACAGTATTTCACAGCACCCCCAGAACATGTTAAGGAGGCCTGGCATCATGTTAAAGTGACCCAACAGTTCCAAAACCCCAGAGCAGCTCATTTTTCAGTGGCAAGGCAAGGCAAGGCTTCGCTCGCTGCCTTCCTGGCTCTCAGAATGTGCAGGCAACTCAAACGTGCAGGAAATTCAAACGTTGCAGGGGGCGGAGTCGGCGAGTGGGCGGGTGAATGGGCGGGGCCAGCTGTAATCCTAGAAACCGGTACTCGCGTACGCCCTGCATGACATCACTGCATGTGCATTCAAGGGGGGGGGCAGTACAGAGGCTGGAGGAGCCTTCAGGCTGGAGGGCGGACTGCGGGAGAAACCTCTGCTCCGAACCCCCCGTCTTTGTCTTGACCTTGCAGCCCAAGTCGCACAGCTTCCGGAGCCACAGCGTCTCCGTGCCCACCAAATGCATGCGCTGCACATCACTGCTGGTTGGGCTGGTCCGGCAGGGCTTGGCATGTGAGGGTAAGTCGAACTGTGTCGGATTGCGGGGCACTGGGTTGGCTCCATAGGTGGGGCCAAGTGGGACACATGCTGGGGGACCGAGCTGAGTGTTGCCAGACCCTGGCTGGCAGCAGCCACTTGCTCCACCAGCACTGGCCGGCAGCATCCCTCCAGGGTCTCCTTCTCAGATGGGTAGCGGCAGCAACGGAGGCCTCAGCTCATGTCTTCTCCTCTCTTTCAGTCTGCAATTTTGTCTGCCACGCATCGTGCGCCGGGAGTGCTTCCATCTGCCCCATGCCCCCCCGAACAGCTTCAGAAGACCCTGGGGGTCAACCCCACAAGTGGGACGGGGACGGCCTTTGAGGGATTTTTGTCGGTAAGAGCAGGGCAGAAAGAAGAATAGGAATGGATTCATTCAGCATTGCTTTATCGTTGAACAAGGCTTATCCTTCCTTTCCCCATATATCAAAAGGCAGCCCTAGTGTAATCAGTAGGGGTGGTTTCTTTTGGTGACATTTCCCCCCCAGATTTCTTGATTCAAATAGCAAATTGCGGTGTGGTGTGTTTTTATCCAAATTTTTATTGCAAATTGAACAAACGCTGCAATAGAAGGGACAAATTTGTCCTCGGCTGCCTCTGAGCGTAAAACTGGGTTGAATGGGTGCAAACTGCAAGAGTCTGGTTGGACATCAGGAAGAAATTTGTGACCATCAGGGCAGTTCAGCCGTGGAACAGATTGCCACTGGAGGGAAGTGGTGGTTTCTCCCTCACTGGAGATCTCCAAAAAAGAGGCTCTAGGAGGATTTCCTGCTACAGGCAAGATGGCCTTGTGGGTTGCCCTTTCAACTCTAGGATCCTAAGAGTGTGTGTTAGTGTCTTGTTGTGTTAACATCTTTGTGATGGACAAGGAAAAGGTGAGAAATAGCATTTAAAAGTTCTGATAAACTTAGCTGGGGAGGGATGGGGCCTTCCTAGGAGCAGCAGGAGCAGAATATTTTGGGTACCGCTTCTGCATAGGGGAAGATGTCATTGATGCTCACCTGTCTCCGCAGGTGCCCAAGCCTTCCGGGGTGAAGAAAGGCTGGCAGCGGGCCTTTACGGCCGTCAGCGATTTCAAGATCTTCCTGTTCGACGTGCCGGAAGGGAAGACATCGCAGAGCGACGTGGCAGCCATGCATGTCACAGACATGAGGTGAGCAGCTGCGGAAATGCGGGACGCGTCCTGTGGCGGGGGGTTCCACCGTCTCCTTCGTGTGGTGGCTCTCAAACCTCACTTTTTAGAATGACACTTTTTATGGGTGTTTTTTTTTTTTGGCCATAACATTTGATAGAATGAAGATATTACACTCCGGTTTGTTTGTTTGCTTGCATTCTCCGTTGAATTACTTTTCCAGTGACTTACAACGTGATGGTATTGTTCATACATACCAAGGTTCTCACCACTTTGGCCACTACTGTCCAGCTCAGCTTGTTGCCCCCCTAAAGCTTGTTGCCTGGGGCAAGTGCACCCCACTGCACTTCTTCAGCTACGCCCGAGTTTGAGAAACACTGTCTTAGTGGCTCTTTAAGAGGGACAGTGTTCCCTACACATCTAGCCTCAGAGTACTGCAAAAAGGTCATCAACTAGCAAAGGATCTCCCTTAAGCTCCCCTTTTTTTTTCTTTCTTTTTCTCCTGCCCGAAAGGGACGAGCAATTCTCAGTGGCGCCGGTGCTGGCCTCGGATGTCATACACGCCAACAGCAAAGATGTGCCTTGCATATTCCGGGTAAGGGCGGGGGAAGCATGACCCCTGAGCCACTGTTGCCACCTGTGGGCCAAGCCGCCAAGCCAAGGGTCTTCCCTGTGAAGATGGAAAGCTGCTCCCTGCTTAGCACAGTCAGGCACTGCTTTCCAGGGTTTCGGCTCAGCCTCAGTCTTCCTCGTCTGCGAAATGGGCATAACGTGTTCATAACAGAAGCCTTTTAGTATCGAGGTCCACATCTGGACTGCCTAGCTTGTCTCTGCCTGCCCTCAGGTGACCGCCTCTCAGCTGAGCTCCCCCGAAACCACCAGCTCGATGCTCTTCCTGGCCGACAGCGAAGGGGACATGAGGAAATGGGTTCAAGTCCTGACGGAGCTCCACCACATCCTGAAGGAGAACCGGCATCGCAGCCGTGGGGTCTACATCCTCAAGGAGGCCTATGACAACGGTCTGCCCTTCGTGCCCCATGCGCTCTCGGCAGCCATCATTGGTGTGTAGCAGAGCATGGGTTTTTTTTTTTTCACCTTTCCGGGCCAGAGTAGGTCAGGATCCGGCCACTGGTTGTGCAGATCGTGGCTCAGAGACTGAGCCACAAATAGGGACTCCCCTGAATTGAATCTGGCCACTGCCCACTTCCAGCCTCAGTCTTCCCCCTCTGCGAAATGGGCCTAACACGTTCTCACCGAGCTCCGTGGTTCTTGAACCTGGTCGCACCGGGACCCACTTTTTAAAAACAACACTCCATCGAGACCCACCTCGCTTTATCAGACTAAAAAAAAGCTTCACTTTATCAGCCGCTCAAGCCTCTATCGTTTTTACTATGGTGGGGGTGTGGATGGAGACACAGCCTTCTGGAACAGTGTGTTCAGCTCCACGTTCATGGGATCGGGCCCATTCCGGTGGCCTTGTGTCTCCCTTTGCCTGGCCCTCGATAAGGCCTGTTTGCCTACTCACAAGTAAATACACCCCATGGCTCATTACGCTGTCCTTGTCAGCTTAGAAGGGAGGAGGCTTCCTTCTGCGAGATTTTGTTGGGGCCTGCGTTCATCGGATCAGGACCATTCTGGAGGCGTTGTGATTCCCCCCCCCCCCTTGGCCTGACCGTCAAAGTGGATCACGAGTAAACACGCACGTGCTACCCCATTTCGGTTTCCATAGGGCTCAATTTCTTGAGCTCATTTCCCAATTTCCATAGGGCTCATTTTCCTTGTCGGCGGGTTGGCTTTGCGACCCACCCAAAATCAGGTTGCAACCCACAGTTTGGGAACCACTGGCCTAACAAGCTTGTTGTAAGGAAAACATCTGAACGACACACATGCTTTGCACGCTTGGACAGCGCTATGCAGCGCTTAATGATTAACCCGTGAACGTTCATGGAGGAGCTGCCTTCCGGTCTCCTACCCTGCGCACAGTCTCCGGGGCGAGGACAGCATCCCTCGAGTCTGTGTTTAATGATGGCTTTCTCCTTTGGCAGACCGGGAGCGGATTGCGCTGGGAACGGAAGATGGTCTGTTTCTCGTCCACCTCCGGACAAACGGTAGGGGGGGGGGCTCTTTTCCACGGCGGTTCTGGAGGGCTGGTGGGGACTGCGCCATTGCTCAGGGCAGCCCCTGTCCCCAAAATGGGGTGAGGCTGCCATGGGGTGGACACAGTGCCCTGACTGTGGGGGTCACAGAGGGAGCTTTAGCACACTTTTAAGTTACTCTGTTTGCCCCGGGATCAGGGCTGTATTATCCAATAGGCTGAGTAGGCTGAACCCTGGGAGTCCGGCAGCAGCTAGGGCCCATCAAGATGCCATGCCCGGGGGCCCAGATCCAGCCCCCGAGGACTCCCACTATAGCCCCCCAACCCTCCTAGCCGGCAGGCTACAGCAAGCCCGACTTTGCAAAGGCTTGAGGTTGACTTTGCAAAGACTTGGGGCAGGAGGTTTAGTCGAGAGGGTTAAAGCCTCCGTTTGCCCGAAGATAAGATCCGAAGGTCGCCAGTTCGAGAACACCGGACGTCTCCGTGAGCGGCAGAACTTGAGAACTGCGACTGATAAGAGCTGAGCTGTCTCCAGCTGCCTGTGAGAGGGGAGTTGTGCTGGGCCAGCTGTTTCTTTGGTGGGAGCAGAGAAGCCGTTTATCAGCCAGCAGGAAAGCAAGTGTGTGGCCAGAAAGAAGGACTAGACCACACAAGTTCCATCTGTATGTTGTTTGTAGTTCTTGAAAGATAGAACTTCTTTGTAATTTGTAAAAAAAACCCTTGGGGGGGTTAGAGAAATAAAGTCTGCCCATGTAAACCGCCTTGAATTAAAGCCAGAGGAGCAATCTAATGGCCAAAGAAAGGCGGTATATACATACTATTTATTATTATTATTATTATTATTATTATTATTATTATTATTATTGAGAGCTCCCACGCAAGCCTTGGTCCACTTGTGAGTTTTGTCGCCCCCTTTTGGGAATGACTTAGAAATGCCTGGCTTTCCCGTTTCCCGCCCCTCAGATTTCTGCCTGTGCTTCTGCTGTTTTAGGAGTAGGGGGTGGTTGGGTGGGTGGGTGGGGAGCTTCCGTTCACGCCTGGGCAATCCACTTCCTGCGCCGTAAGGCAGTCGCAAAAGGTGTTTTCCTTTTCTGGTTTTTTGGCTGTAGCCTTTGATAGAATGCGGATACTCCAACGCCGTTTGCTTCACGGCATTCCGCGGTAGATTCCGCGTCGAACGAGAGGCTGTTTGAGGGGCTGTTCGAAAAGATCGAGATTTGACCGTTGGGGGCTGTCGTGGTGTTGCACGCCCCAAGTGCCCCTGTTTGGGGGCACACCGACGGCAACCGGCTGCTCTGGGAGTTGGAGGGCTGCCTGCGGCTTTGCTGGCTGGCTCCGCGTCTTGACCCCCGCTTCTCCCCCTCTCCAGAGGTGCTCCAGGTGGGCGACTGCCGGCGGGTGCAGCTGCTGCTGGTGTCCCCGCAGGCCCAGCTCCTCTCGGTGCTCTGCGGCCGCAACCACAGCCTCCGCGTCTTTTCGTGGGCCGAGCTGGAGACGCCGGAGGCCCTGGGGACCAAAGTGGTCGAAGCCAAGAACTGCCAGGTGGTGGCCACGGGCCTGGTCTGCCGCAGCACCACCCCGGTGCTGTGCGTGGCCTGCAAGCGCCAGGTCTTCTGCTTCCAGCTGACCGCCACCCGCCCCCCTCACCGGCGCATCAAGGAGATCCAGTCCCCCGGCTACGTGCAGTGCCTGGACGTCCTGGGCGACCGCCTCTGCGTGGGCTACCCCTCCGGCTTCGCCCTCTACCCGCTGCTCAACGAGGGGACTCCTGTGAGCCTGCCCCACGCCGAGGAGCCCCTGGCCGCCGCCGTGGCCCAAATGGAGGCCCTGAAGGCCGTGGAGGTCAGCCTGAACGAGCTGATCCTGTGCTTCAGTGGCCTCGGCGTTTACGTGGACGGGCAGGGGCGCAGGAGCCGCCCCCAGGAACTGATGTGGCCTGCGCCCCCCATCAGCTGCTGTGAGTAGCTTGCGGTGTGGACGGGGGGGGGGGGAGGTAGACCACGGAATTGCAGTGGTCTTGGCTCTAGAAGGGTTGTCATCAAGTCAGAGGTGCTTGCGTCTGACTTGAGGCCGTGCCTCGCACTCATGGACAGGGCCCCACACGGTCTTTTCGTCTATTCCAGTGGTTCCCAACCTGGGGATCGGGACCCCCGAGGGGGGTCGCAAAATGATTTTCAGGGGGTCGCAAAGAGCTTGGAGCAGCCATCTTTAAAAGCTAGGCACCCCCATCTTGCAAGTTTCATTCTGGCCAGGGAAGAGGCTTCCCCATTGAATTCCCACTTCCCCAATGCTTGTGTGTTAGGGGGCATTCCCACCCAGTGGCGTTTCTACAGGGATGGCAAAGCTCTAAGTTTTGCAAGAAGCCTTACCTTGCAGTGGAAATCACTCCTCTCCTGCACCGTTTTAGCCAATCTTGGCGTTGCTTACTGGCTACAGCAGCAAGGGAGAGGAGGGATTTACACGACAGGGTAAGGCTTCTGGCAAAACTTAGAGCTTTGCCATCCCTGTAGAAACGCCTCTGTTCCCACCCCACTGCTGCTCTTAATGCCTGTGTGGCTTCTGTGTCTGCCCCCAGGTTACAACTCTCCGTATTTGTCCGTGTTCAGCGAAAACGCCCTAGACGTGTTCGACGTCCGGAAAGCGGAATGGATTCAGACAGTGTCTCTGAAAAAGGTACGTGGGGGCTGTCGATGGTTTTCCCCACCCCGAATGGCCCTTGGCTTTCATTTAAACTGTGCCGTCTGCTTGGACTGGAAGCGGTTTGGTTGCTGTGCCACAGCGACAGACAGAAAGGACACCTTTCTTTTGGCCCCACAACTACAGCTCGACGTTGGAGCCTGCAAGCCACTAGGCGACACATAATTCTTTGGCTAGATGGGGGAGAAAGACAGGCAGTGCCTTTTTGGGGGGGGGGGAAAGGATCTTTGGATCCCAAACTCTTTCAGCCATAAGGCCGGCTAAGGATCCACCTCACTGTTCAGTGTTTTCAATCGGTCAAAAGACTTTTAAGTCAACCGACAGATGAACAGATAATATTGGTACAAAGGATGAATTTTATGCTGGTTTTGCAGTGCTTGTTATAATGGGGGTGAAACGTCTGTGCAAAGTTGGGGCTTCTTGTTGCCAGAAATGATTGCGGGTTCCTACGTTTTTTCTCCGCTTGGGGAATTTGGGGTGGTGGGGGGACAGCTGGTAGAGGGAGTGCGCCACAAGGAGACCCCAAAGTCACGGGATAGGGTTCCGTTTTTCAAGGGGGGGAAACCTCTTTCACACGCAGAATGGGGAAATTGACTGGGGAAAAACGTGGCACGGACTCTTGTGCAACACAGTGGTGCACCACCTCTCACGTGCTATTATAGCCGTGCACAACCTCTCGTGCACTTCCCTGCAAGAGAATTTGTGGAAGAGGGTCAGCTAATTATGTTCCGTCTAGCTGGGGGTGGGGATGCTGTATCCAATTTTCTTGGGATCCAGCCCAGGATCTTGGGGGATGCCAGAAAGCCCCAATCTTGCTTCTGTGGCTTCCGCAGGTCCGCGCACTCAACCCCGAAGGGTCCCTTTGCACTTTCGGCAGCGAGAAGGTTCGGCTGACCTACCTCCGAAACAAGGCAGCAGGTAACAGGCTGAGGAGGAAGCAGGCCCAGAGTTTAGTCTAGCTCAGTGATGCTGAACCTTTTGGGCTCAGGGTGCCAACGCTTAAGAAAACGCCGAACTTGCCTTTGCTGGCCTGTCAACTCCCCTCCCCACTACAAGAGAAGCAGTTATTTATAGTCATTGATTTAAACAAAAAATACAGCCCTGTCCTGTGTGTGGATACCTATTTCATAAAGAAACATCTACTAATTAGAAAAATGAAAAATCAGTAAAACAAATTCAGTTTTTGTCGTGTCTTGGTGAATACCAGTGTGTCACCTTTGACACGTGTGACATAAGAACATAAGATGGGCCCCTATGCTGGATCAGGCCAAGGCCCATCTAGTCCAGCTTCCTGTATCTCACAGCAGTCCACCAGGTGCCCCAGGGAGGCATGAGACCACAAGATGCCTGCATCCTGTTGCCACTCCTTTGCACCCAGTAGTAGCCTACTACTAATGTAAAGAGGTTGCACAATCCATCATTGCCTGTAGCCCATGATGGACTTTTCTTCCAGAAATCCGTCCAATCCCCTCTTAAAGGCATCCAGACCAGATGCCATCACCACCTCCTGTGGCAAAGAGTTCCACAGATTAACTACCCGCTGGGTGAAAAAGTGCTTCCTTTTATCTGTTTTAACTCTCCCCACCCTCAGTTTTAGCGGATGCCCCCTGGTTCTGGTGTGTCGTAGGTTCCCCATCACTGGTCTAGCCTCACATCAGGGCAGTTCTCTTGCAGAGAGATTTGGCACCATCAGCCCACCGAGAATGTTCCATGTTGCATAGGGACAGAGCCCAAACTAAATGCATGCTTGTTTTTCACATTTTTTATACTTGCCTGTCCAGCAAGCAGCTCAGGGTGGTATCCAGTTTGTCCCCTCCTCATCTTATGAGGGTGCAATCCTGACCACCTTTCCAGCACTGCCATAGCTGTGCCAATGGGGCTGCATCCTACAGTGGGGGGGGGCAGTCATGGAGGCCTCCTCAAGGGAAGGGAATATTTTTTCCCTGACCCCAGTGCTGGAAATTGGGTTAGGACTTGCATCCTAAGTCTTTAGTTACTTTTCAGGGGGTAAAAATGTCAAATCTGGAGCACTTGGGGGGGGAAAAAAGCAGCAGTTCCCAAAAGGAACAGTTTAGGGGCTGAAATAAGTTTCGATGAATCGTGAAAAAGTGCAAAAAAATTATCATTAAAATGGAGGGGTATGTTTCCTTTGTCTCAAGCCATTTAATCCTCGAGTTTCATTAACGTTTTCTACCAATGCTGCACTGGAGATTGCCAACATTCTATGACGGAGCCTGCCCCTCCCCGTCCACCATTGGGAAATTGGTTTCAACCATTGGGAAATGGAGGCAACGTTGGTAGCAATGCCATCTCCAGCGCATCACTGGTAGAAAATGGTTTATTAACCAATTTTGCAATGGTTGAGGAGGAGGGGAAGGCTCAGTCATAGAATGTTGGCAATCCACGCAGCCCAGCTCCTATGAAAGGGAAGGGCAGTGGGGGGGGAAATTCCTGTGCCTCACAAGAGGCACAGGAAGCACTTGGGAGAATCAGCTGTGCCTATATGTCCACCCAGAGGTGGATCTACAGGGCGGGCAAAGCTCTAAGTGTTGCAAGAAGCCTTACCCTGTCGTGTAAATCCCTCCTCTCCCTTGCTGCTGTAGCCAGTAAGCAACGCCAAGATGTTGCTTTTCCCTGTGAGGATTGGCTAAAACGGTGCAGGAGAGGAGTGATTTCCACTGCAAGGTAAGGCTTCTTGCAAAACTTAGAGCTTTGCCCTCCCTTAGATCTGCCTCTGTGTCCACCAGGAGAGTAACTAAGAAACCATTTGGTTCCCTTCTGCTCCAGACCAGGATGAGTTTGAGATCCCGCCGATGACAGACAACAGCCGCCGGCACCTGATGAGAACCAGGCACAAGCGCAGGTTCTCCTTCCGCATCTCTGAGGAGGAGAGGCAGCACCAGAGGAGGTGAGGGAAGGCTTTGTCTCACTTATGGGTGGGATGATGGTCTTTTCCCTCTCGCACAGCACCAGAAAAGCTTGAACATCTCGGATCTAGTGCGTAGCTTTAGCATGGAACGGCAGGCAAAAGCGGGATGGTAGCGGAACGCAACTCAGGGCAATGTGCTCGGTGCGCAAGGAAGGCACAAGTAATATGTGTCTATTGTGCCTTGGGCATCCCAAGCTCATGCGGCTCATGCCCGCGCATCGCTCTGTGTCTTCGCAGAGAGATGATGCGCAACCCGAGCCTCCGTTCCAAGCTCATCTCTGGGCCCAGCAACTTCAACCACTTGGTCCACGTCGGCCCCAGTGACCGGCACCCTCAGCTGCAGGACCTGGCCGCGGTGAGTGTGGCGCCGCCCAAAACATTTGCGCCCGGAGGGCACTGCCGCAGGGTGGTTGTGGCAGGCGGAGGGACACATTTAACTGTGGGGGGGGGGGTTTGCAACGATTCCTCCTGCGCATGCTCCATAATCCATGAGCCATAATCCGCGTTCCTCCGCTTGACGGCGCTGATCTGTCCTCCCTCTTCTCCACCGCCACTTTCAGGCGCAGGAAGAGAAGCGGCAAGAGGCCCAGGCCCGGATGCGCTGCAGCAGCTTGTCCGAGAAACGGCGCCCTCTGTTGTCCAGCATTAACAGCGCACGGCCGAGAGACGACACCGCCAGTAAGTCTCACGGGAACGGAGGGCTTGATCCTCTGGTGTCCGTTGCTTCACGCACGTTCCGTCTCAAAACAGCCGCCGTTCGGTTTCTTCTCTCCCTGCAGTAAAGTGGAAGTCGGGCCGTTCGGTGTCCACGGATTCCTCCATGCCTCCGAGTCTCTTTTCCAGCATCACGACGCTGACGGAGGTAAGAGGCCTGTGTGGCAGCTGGAGGGATCCAGCCCTCCCCACATTCATCGGTCTAGCCGTCTCCCTCTCTGCCCCTTTTGGCTGCGTTCAGACAACACCACTTGGGTCGTGGGAGCTGTGTCCGGCTTTTAGAAGGCATCTCTCTTCTTCTCCCGCCAGATCTCAGATCGGACCGAAGGCCTTCCTCCCCAGCGAGGGAGCACCAGCTCCTCCTGACAGGGTCAGCATCCTCGCTCAGCGTTGGCTTTTGGCCACAAGGCCGCGCATGTCTTCAGCAATGCTCCGAGGCGCCTGCTTGCTAGAGAGTGCAAAGCCAGCAGCAATAACTGGCCTACAACCAGGCAACTGCAAGCACCCAGCCTCACACCTCTTCCCGGAGCCGGGAGTTTGAAGAACCGGCCACTGCCATGATTCTGCATCACCCGCGCACCTCTGCGCATCTCAGGGAAAGTGCCCGCGTGTCCCAAGCTGCTTTGACATCTGTGCACGAGCCCAGGGCCTGCCGCCCCCCCCCCCGATCATCCCCAAAGCTCCAGCGCTTATTGTCATCAACTTGCTTTGGCAGAGACACTTTACAAGACCTCCCTAAATTTTAATTTTTTAAAAAAGCCAACTTATTTCTAAGACCCCCTCCCCTAAATTTATTGTCCTTTTGGAAAAAGCCCACTTATTTCTAAGCAGACGATCAGACCACTCTGCGGAGAGCTTGAGTGAGATGCCCCAACTTGGGCAGGGGGAAAAAAAAAAAATCAGCCACAAGACGCCTTCTGCAAGTAAAGGGGAAAGCTGGATGACAATCACGGCTGCCCTTGCAGCTCAACGCACACCCCTTAAAAGTTCTCAGACCGTCACACCTCCAGCTTTTTTTTGGAGGGGGAAAAAAATCAATCAAAACCCAGATAAATTTTGTGTTTTGGAGGAAAGAAGTAGCCCTCCGGCCACCAGCAAAAGCAGCTGCCGGTCAGTGCTTGACGATACCACACACGACAGACCAACGGGCAGACTCAGCCGGCAGCGGCTTTCTGTGCAAGTCAGGTGCACCACAGCCCCTTCGGTTTGCGAGAGAGTTAATTTATTTGCGTCCCTTTCGGCGTCACGGACCAAGACAACACACACAGACACCACTTACTGTGAAACCTGCAGCCGACACAGCGTACAGAGGAAGCTACTCTATGGCGGGAGGCGTGCGGTGCCGTCTCCCCCCCTCCCCAACTTGTGGCTGGCATTCAAGTCTCCTTTTCTGTTGCAAAGGCAGAGGCACCTGCATGTGCTCTGGGAAGGCTGCGACTCTAGTCCTTTCGTGGCATGGGTGCAATGCCTTCTTCCTGCCTGCGAACAAAGTGTTTTGGTGGAAGAATTTAAAAGCAGTCCCTGCGGCTTTTGTGTCCCTTTTTCCCTCCAGCCAACGCAGGGCCTCAGTCCAACTTCCGAGCCCCCAACTTCATTGGGCCCTTAGGCGCTTTCCGCTCGGCTCTCCTGGCTTCCATCTCCAGCCGCCTCTCCTCCCGTTTCTTCCGAGCCAGCTCGGCCTTGCTGGGCCCTGCGGGGACAAGACAGGTGTTGGCGGACAGCCGAAGAGTGTAACAGCCCTGCTGGATCAGGCCAAAGGCCCTGCTAGCCCCAGCTTCCTGCATCTCACAGTGGCCCGGCAGATGTCTCCGAGAGCACACAACAAGATTCCTGCATCCCGTTGCCGCTCCCTTGCACCTGGCAGTCTGAAGGGCTCCTGTTTAAGTGATGACCAAATTGAATGAAAAAAAACAAAACTTTCGTTTCCCAAAAATCGTAAATGTTCACCCAATTTTAAGACCACCTAATAATCCTAAAGTGATAACCACCTATTGAGTTCTCGTCATTTTCATGAAGTATTTGACAGTAAGGAAAATGTTTGTCTCCCCAAAATAGTAAATTTTCATAACATATCCCAAAGCCTAACCCCACGTTTGGGGTCCATAATTCTGCTAGCTAAATAATAGTATTGTCGCCTAAATGTCATGTGATACATTTGGTGACCCTTTACTAAACTGGGTGAACATTTACTAAATTCAGTGTGACCATGGTTTGTTTTCGGACCACAGGGCTAGGGACTCGCAGTCTAATTTGGTAAATATTTAATTTGACCCCATTCTGAAGTAGCTCACTTTTAGAAGCTGGAGGTTGCAGGTGGCCATCATGGACTGGAACCTGTGATGGACTTTTCCCTCTACTCGGTCAATCTGCCCTATCCGCTTTGAAAGGCATCCAGGCCAGACGCCATCGCCACATCTTGTGGCAAGGAGTTCCACAGAATAATTGGCCGCGTAAGAATGTCGGCCTGACCTCCGATTCCCTCCCAGGGTGCTATGGAGAGGGTAGACTCACCCTGCTCTGACTCCACGGCCTCCCAGTTTTCCTCCAGGCCCCAGTCGCCCAGTGCCTCTGTGTTCTTCTAAAGATAGCAAGCAAGGAGAAAAAACAACAAGGTGAGCCACACACTTCTAGCCTAACTCAGCTCTTCCCTTTCCACCCCAAAATACAGCCACTGCAATTATGACGAGGGTATGGTCATGGCGAACCTAGACAACTTAATCAAAAGCCGAGACATCACCCTGCCAACAAAGGTTCGCATAGTCAAAGCGATGGTTTTCCCAGTAGCAATGTATGGCTGTGAGAGCTGGACCATAAGGAAGGCGGAGCACCGAAGAATAGATGCTTTTGAATTATGGTATTGGAGAAGACTCTTGAGAGTCCCCTGGACTGCAAGGAGATCCCATTGGTCAATCCTACAGGAAGTCAAGCCCGATTGCTCCCTGGAAGGACAAATCCTGAAGCTGAAGCTCCAATACTTTGGCCACCTCATGAGAAGAGAGGACTCTGTAGAAAAGACCCTCATGCTGGGAAAGATGGAAGGCAAAAGGAGAAGGGGGGCGGCAGAGGATGAGATGGTTAGAGAGTGTCACCGAAGCAATGACCATGAAATTGGGCAAACATCGGAAGCTGGTGGAGGACAGGGAGGCCTGGCGTGCTGTGGTCCAGGGGGTCGTGAAGAGTCGGACACGACTTAGCGACTGAACAACATCAATGGTCAAGCCATTGCTACCCAGACTTCAGGGGTAGACTGCCACTGGTTTTGGACAGTTTTCACGACTAGCAGCCGAAAATAGAGGCATCCAAATTTGTCCAAAACCCACTTTAAAGGGGAGAGAATTAGCAAAGGGTAATTTAAATGCCTCCACCTGTATTTGTCAGTCCAGAATTCCCCCACACTCCCTAATCATGAGCTCAAGTGCTGGGGGGAGAGGGCGGGGAAAGAGAGAGAGCCTCTTTCTGTGCATTCTTTCCAGACCATGTTTTACCAAGTGCCACCTCGTTCCTGACTAATGTCTGGCCTCGTCCCTCCCTCTCGTATTATTTTGTCTGTTCAGCCTTGGGTCAGATTAAACTAGGAAGGGAACCGATTCTCCCACCTGGTTCTCCGCGGGCTTTTCGATGAGAGAGGAAAATGGGTCCGGCTTGTCCGAGGCAGAGACGCTCTCCCAGTTGTATTCGCTGGCCAGCTTGGTCCCATCTTGGGCAGCCATTTTGGCTAGGCCGGAGTTGGAGGCCCCCTTGTGGCTGTGGACCCGGTTCTCGTCCAGAGGGGCGCCAGCTCCCTTCTTGCGGCTCCACGAGGAGTCCAAGTCCCACGCAGAGGAACTCCAGTCAGACTCCTGCTTTGTCTGCAAGAATGGGAATGGCTGTTACTGTACTTACGAATCTGGCTTTACTTGCCCAGAAAGGGCGGAGGAGCCTCCTAACTTCCCAGCAGTTGACTCCAGTTTATATTACACTGAAAGAAAAAACGAACCCAGTTCTAAAATGGACAGTTCAAAGTCAAGCCACTTTGGGTTCTGTTCTGTTCTTCCCTTCCAGTTCAGATTTTACCCCCCCTATGATCGGAGGGATCATTTCAGGGATGCTGAATGCATTTGATACACTTCTTGCCAAATACTATTTTTTAGAAATGCTTTGAACTCACAATGTAACTGGGGGGGGGAACCACACACCCAAATACAATGTAACTATTTAACAGTTGTGAACGTTGTATTTTACTGTATTTATTTTGTTTACATTCTTGGGACAGAAGGAAAAAGCAAAAAATTCCTAGTGTAAGCCAAGGGCTGGTTTTCAAGCCACTTGAGTTGAACAGCTGCTCCCTTTATTGGGTTCGGGGCTGGCTCTGGGCAAGGCAACAGCGAGACGTTAGATTCTGGTTCACTCAGACAAATTGCTCTGAATTGGTCCTGCCTTCCCTCCAGGGGTAGAGGTTAGGAATCTCAGGGCGTTCTTGCCCCTGTATCTTTTTCCCCCCATGCAAGCCCTTGAAAGGTAAAGGTTTCCCCACAACGAAATGGTCTAGTCGTGACCGACTGTAGGGGGCGGTGCTCATCTCCGTTTCAAAGCCTGTAGAGCTGGCGTTTGTCCGAGGACAAGCTTCCGTGGTCATGTGGCCGGCATGACTATACGCCGTAGGGCACGGAACGCCGTTACCTTCCCCCCCCGAAGTGGTCCCTATTTATCTCCTTGCATTTAGGTGCTTTCAGACTGCTAGGTTGGCAGGAGCTGGGACAAGCCACGGGAGCTCGCTCCGTCGCGCAGTCTTGAACTCCCAACCTTCTGGTCGGAAAGCCCAGCAGCAGCGGTTTAACCCGCTGCGCCACCACGTCCCTCTAAGCCCTTCCAAGGCGCTTCCAAAACAGCCCTACAGAAAAGCCTTCTGCAGAAGGGATGCTGACAAACTTACGGTCCTGCCTCCGGGTTTCTTGGCGGACGAGGCCGGCTCGGACCAGGCCGGGGTGTTCCAGTCGTCGGGGCTGCCCGGCTTCTTGGGCTGCTCAGACTCTTGCTAGAGACAGAAGCCAGACAAGTCCCTTCAACCGGGTCCGACTAGCCAGAGGACTGCAGGCCCCCACCTCTCCCCGAAGCGTTTCTGCCCTCCTTTTACCTCCAAGCTGCCCCAGTCGTCATCGTCCCACCGGTCTGCCGAGCTGTCCTCCTCCAGATCCCACTGACTGGACACCGAGGAAGCTGTCGCCTCTGGGCCTGGGATGGGGGCTTCCTTGGCACCTGGGGGGAAAAAAAAAAAGCTGGGGACCAAAAGCTTTCCATGTTTGAATCTCGCCTCTGCCATGGAATGCACTCTTTTAGCTTCCATTTTCTCCCTTTGCAGTATGCAAGGAAAAAAAAAAAACCCTTGCAGAGTTGTTGCAAGAACACTCTCAAGAGGTAAATTCTGAGGTAAATTTCTGAGGAAGCGATTTGCTCTGTTTTTTTTTAGTATAGATCCTTTATTGGCATAAGGCAGGCATGACATAGAACAAAAACAAAAGAACAAAAGCAAACACACACATTAAATCATCCAGGGCCTGATTCAGCAATTTACTCTGTCTTGACGCCCCGATTTTGACGTCGCCAGCTGTATACACAGACAGGGGTCCATCCCAGTGGCACAGCTAAGGGAGGTGAGGGGGGGGGTTACACGATTTGAGGGGCTGTCTTAAAAGCAGCCGTCTTCAAAGTCCTCCTTGGATTTTGAAGAGTTCGTAAGTTGTGATTGCGGCACTGTGGGCATTTGCCCTACCTTGGGGGGGGGGGTTGGGGGGATCCCAAAGGGTTGGGGAGCCCCGCAGCCACCTCCGCAGGTCTCCCCGATGCTAAGAACAGCTCCGTTGTGAAGTTGGAGGCTTACCTTCTGTACTGACAGGAAACAGGAAATAAGCTCCAACTTTACAACGGAGCTAGTTTCAGCATCGGGGAGGCCTGCGGAGGTGGCCGCAGGGCTCCCCAACATTGTGGGGCACCCCCTCGACCCTCCCTAGGTAGGTCAAATGCCCCTAAATGCCTGCAGCACTGCCAAGCAGTAATTCCTTGGGCCACATCCCTTAAGGGGAAATGGCCCAAGAGCACTGTCTTAGAGGCCTCTGGGAAGCACTGCTGGTTTTCGGTGAAAACCAGAAGTGCCTTTGGGAGGCCTCTAAGACGTTGTATGGGGGGTGTATTAAAAAAAATTGTGTCCCCAGCTGTCTTAGCTACACCTCTGGCCCATCCAATACAACACACCTGCTTTGGACTCTTTGCCCCATTCTGACAACCCCAAGCTTTCACAGGAGTTGTCAGCGGAACTCACAGCCTCTTGTTCCCTCTGCCGGATCACAACTCCGTGCTAAGAAATGTTCATTTCGCAGGTAAGGCTCCACTGACCTGTTTTCAGGGGCTCTGGCATTGTGCCGGTTGGGGTCCCTTCGGCCGCAGCCTCTGCCGCTACCGTCGGCCCAGCATTAGTCCGGATCAGCTTGGATGTGAGAGACGAGACTCCTGTCACGGCCCAGCCGGCCCAGCTCGCAGCCGTCCCTGGACTGGTGGAGGTGGCCTGGACATCCTTCTCTAAACAGACAGGAGAACATTCAGGGCGCAATCCTAACCTGGAGTTAGGCCTGCACAGTTAGGCCAGCAAAAGGGCCACCGTCACGTATGTTTGGACCACTCTCTGAATCCGAGAGGCCAACACACAGTCGTGCGCCATCCTCCCTGACCCCGAGAGTGGTCCAAACGCCACTCCCTTGTATCTGGCATTCTGAGGTAAATTTCTTGAGGTAAAATTCTGAGGTAAATATGAGGTAAATAAAGCATAGTTCGGCCAGCACAAGGGCCACCGTAAAGTATGTTTGGACCCCTCTCCGAGTCAGAGAGGCCGGAACACAGACGGGTGTCATCTTCCCTGACTCTGAGAGTGGTCCCAACATACTTGACAGTGGCCCTTGTGCCAGTCAAACTTTGCTGGCTTCACTGTGCCGGCCTAACTCCAGGTTAGGATTATGTCCTCACAGTTCAGGTTTTGTCTCCTTGCCTCAGGGGACCAACTCTCCCCTCCCCTCCCCGCCCAACCTTGTTCGCCCCACCACCGCCAACTCACCAAGCTCGGAGAGCTGAGTGGGGTCTTCTGAAACCATTTCCAGTTTGGTCATGAAGCTGCGGATGGCCTTGAATGCCTGAGGAAAAGAAGAGCTTATTCAATGAAAAAAACAAATAATTTAAAAACAATTTTGGGGCTGGGTGCCTCCATTTCTTGACCCACCACCGAACGTAAGGACATCAATATTCGAGCGCCTTTTTTCTGATGTGTGTTCCCCACCCCCACAAGTCCATCCGTGACAGGTAACGGGGCAGGTGAAGAAGGCTGGATTGTATCATTAAACCCCTCAAGCCTTGAAGTTATTCATTAGGGCTGCCTCATGACACGAAACGGATCAAGTTTCTCTGCAAATCTATATATATAAAAACGGACGTGTGTGTGTGTGTGTGTATGTATGTGGGTATGTATGTATGTTCCTTATACACGTCTCCATGCCTTGACCCACGGCCACGAAACTTGGCATACACGTTCCTTGCAGCCTGGAAAAGAACACTGCGGGGGTCAGACCCCCCTACACCCCACGGTTTTCGGGGAGGGGGCCCAGATCGTCGGGAACCAAGGGGATTGCATTGGGCTAGAGGTCTGCTGCCACCCTGTGGTCACAGACGATTCTGCAGGTTATGTAGGAGGGCTGAGCAGCTCAGCTACCAGACAGAGACAGAACAGAAAGTGAAACTAAACTGCTTTGCCTGCGTTGCCTGAGTGGCCCAGGGTGGAAAGAGCAGGATCCAGAGAGTTCCAGCACCCAGTCGGATCTGAGAGGGGCCTATGTCCAGGGAGCTAACTGGCCACCTCTGCCTGTTTCTCATACATCAGGGCTATCCTGCCACAGGACCTGCAGACAGTAAGTGGGACCTTCAGATTGCTCTCTTAGTTGATTGTGTCCCTGTTTCCTCATTCATTTCACAGTGATAGTGTGCATTTTGGGTTCCAGGTCATCAATACTGTTTTATTTCAGGGACGAGTTCTATATGTCTATATATGGATCTCACTATGTCATGCTTTTGAGGGAGGTTTGCCTATTTGTGTGTATGTTCCACCATTACTCTGGAACGCCTGGAACGATGTGCACCACACGTGGTGCACTGATTCCTTACGATCTGGACAGATATGCTGTGGGGGTAGGGCCCCCCTTACGCCCCCAGAGGTGGGGGTGCACTGCAGAACAAACTCATTCCTCCTCCTAATAGAGCCTGGGGATAATTTCTGCCCCCGGGCAACGCCGGGTCACAAAAAGCTAGTAAAGAAATAAAAATATTTCTTGGTAGTTCATCTTTTTTTCTTACAGCTTCACAAAGCTAGGTGGGTCCTGACTGTCATTTTTTAAAAAGTGGGGCCTGGTGCTTTTTTGTGTGGGAATCACTGATCTAGGCTGTAGCTTCGCCTAGCACTGCTGCCTGGCCCACAGTAGCCCACCTCCCCAATTCAGTCCCAAGTTATAAGGATCCTATAGGCCAGCCCCCTGCCCTATTATTTATTTATTTATGCTTTATCCCGCCTTTCTGCCCCATGGGCACCCAAGGCGGCTGACAACATTAAAATTATTACATTAAAAACCACAAAATATAACAATTAAAACTGCTAAAAAAAAACAATATTAAAACAGTTAAACATTTAAAATAAGCAAGCCCCGTGGATCCCATAATGACAACATTTAAAATGTAAGATGAAAAATGCCAGCCAGCCTGTCAACAGCTGAAAAAAAAAAGTCTTCAGGCCCTGCCAAAATATTGCCGAAGAAGGAGCAGTCCTTAATTCTAAGGGGAGGGTATTCCGTAGTCATGGGGCCACCACAGAGAAGGCCCTGTTCCTATGCCACCAGCCTTGTTCCTGCTCCATTAAGTAAGGCATAGCTGGAGCTTTTCTCCCCCCCCCTTTATTTATTTTAAAAAAATTTATATCCCGCCTGTCTCCCAATGAGGGCATTCAAGACAGCTTCCAATATGTAAACACAACAAAACATTGCAACACTTAAATGAGGGCCCGCTATGCTATTTCGTGCATCAAAAAACTCCCAGTGGATCACCGAGATTCCCCCTTTGCCCAGACCCAGATGCCCGCTTTGCTCCAGCAAGGCGGCTGCCCCCGGCCCCGGCCTCCGCAAGCTCGCCCCACCAGGCACCTGGTCGCGGACTGCCTTCTCTGCATCCACCGTCAGCGTACACAGCAGCGGCAAGATCTTGAAGGCACAGTCGTTCATGGAGTAGAAGTTGTGGGTGGCGGCAAAGCCCAGGACGCCCGCTGCCCGCGAGGGTGCAAAGGGGTCCTTGGTAGCGCGGCTGAAGGCCGATATCAGGACGTTCTGCCTAGTCTGCAAAGAAGAAGGCCAACAGCTCAGCACGGGGCCAACCCCAATTGTGCCCCCCAAAACTGAGGGGGGGGGGGAGAGGCAGAGAGTGTGCGCCTTGACGCCAAAACAACATCAAGCTTGTCATCAATAGGAGTGCCTTAAGAACATAAGAGCCCTGCTGGATCAGGCCATAGGCCCATCTAGTCCAGCTTCCTGTATCTCACAGTGGCCCACCAGATGCCTCAGGGAGCACACGAGACCACAAGATGCCTGCATCCTGTTGCCACTCCCTTGCTCCTGGCATTCTGAGGTAAATTTCTGAGGTAAAAATGAGGTAAAGGAAACAGAATTTGCTATCCTGTTGGTGGGGAGGGAGCTATAATAACTTGCAACCCAATCTGGGCTGTAAGTAGGTAAGAAGAGCCCTGCTGGATCAGACCAAAGGCCCACCTAGTCCAGCTTCTTGTCTCTCACAGTGGCCCACCTGGTGCCTGAGGGAGCACACAGGACCACAAGATCCTTGCACCTGGCATTCAGAGATAGCCTCCTTCTAAAAGCAGGAGGTTGCGCACACCCATCATGGCTTGTAACCTGGGATGGATTTTTGCTCTATCTGCCTGCCCAGTTCCTTTTTGAAAGACATCCAGGCCGCCGCCACCACACTCTGTGGCATGGAGTTCCACAGATTAACTACACATTGCCTTCGCTATCAAAGGCCAATCTGGAGTGGGACTGTGATGGTGCTGGGATATTCGAGCAGTTCCCCCCCCCCTTGGGAAATGTTCTGCTGCTCTAGTGCATGCCCACCCACCCCTCCCCAGGGGCAGGGAAGAAGCCTTCACTTACGCTGGCACTGAGGTAGGGCCCAATCTTGCCCAGGCACACAGTGGTGTTGCAGCGGATGGGTCCCTGCTCGTCCCGAGCTTGCAGGCGGGCAAAGTGCTTCATGAGCTCCACGTTGAGATTATTCTCGTTCAGCTTGGGAGCCAGAAGCAACATGGACTGCGAGGGTGGAAGGAAAAAAACAGCAGGGAGTTCCAAGGGTGAGACAAGCAGGCAAAAAAACGGAGACTGAGGAATGGGTGCAGGGGCAGAGGGGTGGTGGTCATGTCTCTATGAAGGAGCCCCTGTTCTGCATGCAGAAGGTTCCAGGTTCGAATCCTGGCAGCATCTTCAGCTCAGGCTGAGAAAAGGGCCAAAGCTCTGGAGAGTGGCTGCCGGTCAGTGCTCAGAGAGGTCTGGCCCAAGCCAGGCTTTGTAAGCAGCAGCTCCTCACACTCAGGGAGAGAACGAGCCAGTGAGTCATCACAAAGGCTATTCCCTGGGGAAAGGTGTATTTTTCCCCTGGCAGGACACTAGAGGGCAGTGGTGGGATTGTCTTGGCCTGGAATTTAAGACGGCCTGCCAGAGGTTTTGGACCCAGCTTTTATCCTCCGACATCTTCAGGCTTCCGAACAGACCGATCAGCTTCCCTTCTCCCCTACAATGGGGATAGACAGGCCTGGGGCACAGTGTACCTCTGGTATCCACAGATCTGACTCACAGTAGATGCTGCGGATACTGGAGGGAAACCACTTCCGGGTTAGTGAGCAAACAGGAAGTGGCAGCGGATTTGTGTATCCGCAGAGTTGCGTCTCCGCAGGAGCGGATCCACGTGGTTAAAAAAGGGCTGTCTGTGTAAGACCAGCCCCAGAGCTGGAGATGCTGCCAAGGCCGCCCTCCCCGGCCGAGCCCCCAACCCCAGCCCCCCTACCTTCACCGTCTGCTCCCGGATGGCTGGGTTGGTGTCCAGGAACCCATGCACGACGTGGGGGAAGATCTGGGTGTTGACGGTGGGCTCGTTCAGGTACTGAATGAAGTGCTCCATCTGGCGGATTAACAGAAGGGTCAGCACAGGTCTTGCCAGGGCAACAGCCCCCTGCTCTGCATCTTTTGTAGGAGCCAAGGGACCCTCCTTTCCCCAAGGCACCCTTTGTAGGAGCCAGGGGAACCTCCTTTCCCCAAGGCACCCTTTGTAGGAGCCAGGGGAACCTCCTATCCCCAAGGCACCC
>JAJKFI010000090.1:694445-787433 GCA_029204185.1 Lerista edwardsae
CAGGAAGCTGCACTAGATGGGCCTTTGGCCTGATCCAGCAGGGCTCTGCTGATGTTCACATGCCAGAGTTATGAACCCAGACGGCAGCCCTAGGCAATCTCTTCAACAAGTGTTGAAGGGGTTGAGGAAGGGGGGCAGCTATTGTCTTTCTCCCCATAGTCCTTTGGATCCAACCCCTCCCAACAAAACTCAAATGACAGGGATGCAAATCCAATGCAAAACAGCCATATGGCCACTTTGAACATGATGGCAGTAAGGCCCTGGATGTTCTTTTGAAGACGCTCACCATTTTTCACCAGCGGTTTTGCCGCTGCCGGCAAGCTCCGGGGGGTCGTACTTCTCCAACTCGGGGACCCCTTTCCGGGGTACGGCACAGTCCCCCTGAGCAGAGAACATGTAGTCCAGCCCGCCGAGCTTCCACTCGCCAGCACGATCCACAAACACGGCGGAGGTGCACACATTGTTGTGGACAAGATGGCAGTCGTTCACCAAAAAGCTGAGCGCTTTCTAGGAGGGAAAGAAAACAAAAAATCAGGAAAGACACCAGAAATTAGGAGCTGCAGGCAGACTTCCTCAAACCCCATTTTGTGTGCTTTGTGCTCCTGATCACAAATTTAGGGCACAATCCTAACTTAGGCTGGAACAGTTAGGCCAGCAAAGTTTGGCTGGCACAAGGCCCACTGTAAAGCATGTCTGGACCCCTCTCAGAGTCAGGGAGGATGGCGCACGTCTGTGCTTTGACTTAAAGTTGCTGTTTCCAAGAACCTATTGACAACCTTAAGTGAGGACTTGTTGTCCTCCCCCACAAATTGACAAGGCTTGCCTACAGCAATGTTTCACACTTGGTGGGTTGTAATCTGATGTCAGGTGGGTCACAGAAAGCTGGGAGCAGCCATCTTGGAAGCTGCAGACCTGACTATTGCTAGATTCCTTCTGTGAGTATCAACAGTTTGAATTTTCAAGTGAGGGATTTTTTCAATTGTTTTTAGTTCAGTGCTATTCACGTCATATTTTGTCTTGATCTTGCTTTTTTGTCAGGGGTGTTTCCTGGTTGTGTAGTTGCTGCCGTCCAATAATGCCAGTTTGCATTCCAGGAGTGTTGTTTGTTTATGTCACAATGACGCAACTTCCTGCTTGATGATGTCACTTTTGGCCATGACATCACTTTCAGGTTAATGACATCACTTCCGATGGGTCTCAACACAAGTGCCATTCTAAAAAGTTTGCTCTACAGAACCAAGGCCAGGGGCAAGCTTACAGCTCTCCCCCCTCCTCATTGCCAAGCCTTACCACAATCTGATGAAGACCCCAGGAGACCTCCAGCTCATTCAAGCCTCTCGAATCACTCCGGGACTCCAGGTAGGTCTTCAACGGCGTCACCGGCTCCGTCACCACGTGCAAACACTTCTCCGTCTGCCAAAGCAAACACCACCACGTCAAAAGCAATATTTGCAGTGCGGTGCCACGCTGGAGTCAGACTTGGGAGCTGAAACGTTACAGACTAGAATCCAGATCGGCTTCAGATTCAAGACAATGCCTCAATTTGAGACTCTGATTCCGTTGTGATTTCCTGAAGAGACCTACTCTGAATTAGTTTTGCGATTCAGGTTGGAACCACCACAAGTCCCAGGTTAATGCCCCAGCCCTGATTTTTACTGGAGAGATGGCTGGAAAAATCCCCATTGCAAGAACGCAAGAAGCAACTCAAAGTTTACAGGGAGCAGCCCTTAAAGACGACACTTTGAAGGCATTCCAGAAACGGTTCACGGCACTGAGATGGAGCAGGTGTCAAATCTACAAACCACAGAAAAATGTCTCATTGCTGCATCAGAGTAAAAAAATCTACCAAATTTTAGACTGGAAAAAAAATGGACTTAGGACTGAAAAAAATGCACTTACAAAGGTCAAGTGCATATTTTTCTAACATGGAAAACATGCAATCTGTTTTGGAGGGTTAGTGTGATCGTATGCATGCCTACTCAGATGTAAACCCTGCCAAGTTTAGTGGGATTTGCTTCCAAGTGTTTACAGGATTGCAACTTAAGTTTAGCATAGCAGTCAAGAGACCAAGCTGTGAATCAGGACTCACTCTGAAGTAGCCTACTACTAATGTAAGGAGGTTGCACAATCCATCATGGCCTATAGCCCACGACGGACTTTTCTTCCAGAAATCTCTCCAATCCCCTTTGAAAGGCATCTAGGACAGATGCCATCACCACCTCCTGTGGCAAAGAGTTCCACAGATTAATTACCCGCTGGGTAAAAAAGTATTTCCTTTTACCTGTTTTAACTCTCCCAACCCTCAGTTTTAGCAGATGCCCCCTGGTTCTGGTGTTGAGAGAGGGAAAAGAACATCCCTCTATCGACTCTATCCTTCCCGTGCATAATTTTGTAGGTCTCAATCATGTCCCCCCTCAGGCGCCTTTTTTCCAGACTGAAGAGCCCCAAACGCTGCAGTCGTTCTTCCTAAGGGAGGTGCTCCAGCCCCGTCATAATTTTTGTCACTCTCTTCTGAACCTTTTCCAGCTCCACTATGTCCTTTTTGAGGTGTGGCGACCAGAACTGTACGCAATACTCCAGATGTGGCCTTACCATCGATTTGTACAAGGGCATAATAATGTTGGCCGTTTTACTCTCAACCCCTTTTTTAATTAACCCCAATTAATTAAATGTTTGGTGAATCGCACTCACAACCTTCTGAAGGTGCTGCAGAAACCGAACCCTTGACGGAGAGTAAGGGCTGTTTTGGGTTCATTGGCATGGACTGGCATGTGCAACCCCCTTACATTAGTAGTAGGCTACTTCAGAGTACCGGGTGCAAGGGAGTGGCCACAGGATGCAGGCATCTTGTTGTCTCATGCCTCCCTGGGGCACCTGGTGGGCCGCTGTGAGATACAGGAAACTGGACTAGATGGGCCTTTGGCCTGATCCAGTGGGGCTCTTCTTATGCTCTTATTGCCTCTGGGCAGGGGGCAGAGCTTCCCCAAACGCCAGATTTCAGCCTTGGAATGCCTCCCGCAACTCCCGAAAGGAACCCCTCGTGAGCTTACCTCCAAGCCATCAATGTAGGACAGGATATTGGGGTGCCGGAGAGTCTTCAGGTGCTTGAAGGCTGCCTTGGCGACCTGCGTCTGCTCCTCCGAGTTGGGCTTTATGTCGTACACAAAGAGGGACACCTGCTCACCTGTCGCCTACAACAAGGACAGAGGGAGATGTGGAAGAGTCCGGGCAGGTGGCTTTGGAAGGTGGGCTGAATCTGGGGTGGAGCAGCTCCAAGCCAGGAAGGGAGGGACCCGAACCAACCCCTTGCCACGGAGAGAATAGGGCGACGATGCTCCCCTCCACTATCAAACTCGGAACACAATCCTCACCTGGCGTCAGGCCAGCAAAGTTTGCCTGCCACAAGGACCATCATAAAGCACGTTTGGACCATTTTCAGAGTCAGGAAGGATGGCGCACGCCTGTGTGCCAGCCTTCTTGACTCTGAGAGTGGTCCAAACGTACCCGGCGGTGTCCCTTGTGCCGGCCAACGTTGTGCTGGCCTAACTGTGCCAGCCTCGCTCCAGGCTAGGATTGCCTCCCCAAACTGCTTCCTCCAAGCTGCAGGATATCAGTTCTTCCTCCAACCAAGAAGGGGAGGGGGCCAGAATCTCTTCAGACACCCACCCCACATTTCAGGGGAGCAGAAGCACACAACCTGGGGCAGAATCCCCCCTCTCTTTCGGAGGGCAGCATTGCGCGGCAGGGCAAACACTGGGCACGCACAGAGTCCGGGCTAAAATCCCGGCAGCCTCCCCGGCGAGGGCTGAAAAAGACTCCCCCCCCCCCGCCCAGGGGGATGCTGCCAGCTAGTGCTTGACCATTGGGGACGAGCAGGATCAAGGGTCTGACTCGGTCTTGCAGCGTCCCGGGTTACCTTTGCGCCTGCATTGCAAGTCTCCTACCCGGGGGGCGGGGGCTGGGATCGGATCGGGGGGGCAAAGCCGCTTTCCAGCCCCCTAAATGGGGCAACGAGGGGGGGGCGGCAGGGAGGGAGCCAAGTGCGCGTCGTCTCCCCGCCCCCGCTTTGGGCAACGTGGCGGTGCCAAGACACCTCCCCTCTCCGGTGGCGCGGCGGCGACCCCGGCGCGCCCACCTTCCTCCGGCCGCGGTGCAGCTGCCAGGCGCCCCCCGCCTCCAGGGGCGGCTCCTGCGGGCTGGCCGTCTCGAAGGGGAAGTCGCGGATCGGGTCCCGGGCGAAGAACCACATCCTGGCCGCGGCTCCCCCCTCCGAGCAGAGGGAGGATCCGCGCCGGCCCCGCTGGCAGGAGACACCCCGGCGCCCAGCGCAGCGACCAGCTCTCCACCTCCTCCGCGTCGAAGGAAGCGTCCTGGCTCCGCAGGGACAGCCCCGGAACCGCCTGGCAGCCCCGGAAGTACTCGCCGCGGCGCACCGGCCGCGTCTGGGCATGTGCAGAGTGCCGGCTGCCTCCCCGCTGCGCCCGGGCCGGGGTGGCGCACCGGGAGCGAGGGAAGCCCTCCTGCTGCGCTCCTGCAGCCGCGGTGGGGCCCAGTGGCGTTTCTACAGGGATGGCAAAGCTCTAAGTTTTGCAAGAAGCCTTACCTTGCAGTGGAAATCACTCCTCTCCTGCACCGGTTTAGCCAATCTTGGCGTTGCTTACTGGCTACAGCAACAAGGGAGAGGAGGGATTTACACGACAGGGTATAGTAAGGCTTCTTGCAAAACTTTGCGGTTTGCCATCCCTGTAGAAACGCCTCTGGTGGGGCCAGATCCTGCTGGCAGCGTGGGGAGGGGGGGTCCCTGGCGTGCACAGCGCTCTGCAAAGCCGCGATCGGAAGCCCCCACCCCCCCCCGCCGCCAGGGCTCTTGCGCCAGCCCCGCGCAGGCTGCAGCGACCGCCCCGTCCCCCCGCAGAGATTTCTCGGCCCGCCACCGCGCCTCTCCAAGCACGCGCGCCCTCCCGCCATCCAGGGCCGCAGCAGGACCCCATCGCCGCTTTGGATGGTGGCAGGGAGTTCCGAGGGTCGCCCCCCCCACGCTTCCGGTCACGTTTGGAGGACGTCGGGAGAAAGAGAGAAAGAGCCCATCCCACAGACATCCATGTGACACCCCCCCCCACACACACACACCCTCCCTGCCAAGCACGCCAGTGGTGGGGGACAAAGTGACCGTGAGCCCTTGCACCGGTGTGCGTGCTCTCGTGCAAGGAGCAGCAGCATCGTTTTCGTTTCACTTCTCTCCTGCAGGGTTTTAGGGCACTGGTTCCCAAACTGGGTCGGAACCCACCAGTGGGTCGGGAAGCACCTACAGCAGCCATTTTGAAAAGATGGGATGATGGGATGCTGGAAAGGGGGGGGAGCTGCATGGTTGTTTTGCTTGTGTCAAGGTTGTAAATAGGCTTTTTCCCCCCCCTTTCTGATTCACTTTCCTACTGGAAAATGGCTGAGGAATCACCCAGCTTTATTGCTGCGTCCTCAGGAAAGCAGCAGGCTCTGGTGTCACAGTGATGGCACTTCCAGCCCTGACATCACTTCTGGTGGGTCCTGGACAGACTGTCATTCTAAAAAATGGGTCCCGGTGCTAAAACGTTTGAGAACCACTGTTCTAGGGCAAAGTGGGACATGGCCCATCTATGGGCAAAGGGGCCCTTTTTTTGGTGCAAAAGGGCCCTGTTGGTCGCAGGCTGGACACAATACGTAAGTCAAGGCCTTCTGGGTTATTGCCACAGATATGCCGCAGTCACCGAGCCTGAGTTGCGAGTCAGCGACCCCTCAACTTGCGAGTCGTAGTGCGCCTCCATGACAACTTGCGCGAGCAGAATGTCGAGTCTTTCGAGTCACGGGTCTGCGTCATTTTGAGAAATGAGTCGAGTCACGAGTCAAGGACTTGCTTGAGCAATACATCCTCCTCCCCTTAATGCTTTCTGGACATCTCAACTTTTTTCAAATCCTAAGTCGCAAGTCAAGTCCAGGTTAGTAACGTCCATTACTTGAGTCAACTCGAGTCATCAAAAATGGCAGCACCAGCAATTTCTACAGTGCTTAGCACAATCACAAGTCAATGACTTGCCCCAGGGTTTACAATCTGAATGCTGATAGTGAGAGAGAAGGGGAACTGAACTTTGCCAGCTGCCATGGTGGCCGACTTGCAATGGGGCCAGGAATTGCACTCTGGAGCTTGGCCTTTCTGTGCAGTCCTCTCATCAGTCACCAGAGGGGGCTGTAGCCACACAGACCATTCTACTTCCTGCAGCCAGCATTCCAGAATGTTCTTATCTAAAGACACTGGACAGGAGCAGCAAAACAGGATGTGTGGAGGCACGAAGCCTGCTGACGTCAAGCACGGCGCATGCCTGACCCTCCTGCGTATGTGTGTGTGGCAGCTGACAACAACAATTGTGGGGAAATGGAGAAAGAGGAAGCACTCTTGATAATGCCCCTGAAACCTGAATTCACAACCAGGTTGCAGGAGGAACAAGAAAGCTTGGTCTAGGGAGAACAATAAAGTTGTCGAGCCCCCAGAATTGGCAACTGTGGTCAGTAAAGTCAGGCACTCACCATATGCTCAGAGAATGCTCGTGCTAAGTTTATTTCACATTTTTCTTTTTCCAAGTAGCTCAGAGCAGTGCACATGGTTCCTTCCTTTGGTCCTCACAACAACTCTGTGAGGTAGGAGGTTGGGAGTGATTGGCCCAAGGTCATCTAGGAAGTTTCGTGGCTGGGCTGGGAAGTTGCCGGGTGCCTCTGTCACAACCCCATCACTGGGTAAGAGGACAGCTTGTAATTGTGGGAGCCCAGCACACCACCCCAAATTAACCTCCGGCTTTGCCAGAACAGAGACGGCCATGTTTTTCTTCTGCTATCCACTTTGCAAGCAGTACGTAACAACTACATCTTTTCACTCAGTGGGGGAGCAGCCATTTTTCTTTCCGAGGATGCAATCCTAACCTGGAGTTTGGCCGGCGCAATTAGGCCAGCAAAGTTTGGCTGGCACAAGGGCCACTGTCAAGTATGTTTGTGGACTACCCTTGGGAGTCAGAGACGGGCGCCATCCTCCCCGACTCCGAGAGTGGTCCAAACGTGCTTTACTGTGTCCCTTGAGCCGGCCAAACTTTGCCAGCTTAACTCCAGGCTAGGATTGCGCCCTTAATCTCAGTAGTTCTAAACCTAAAGGAGGGGGCCTAAAACTTCCTGGAAACCCTGTTTGAAACTCCTACTAAACCGCAAAGTTCAGGGCTGGTCCAGTGAGCCCACTTTTTATGTTCTCCCCCCCCCCAATTCTGCATACCATTCAACCTGATGTAAGATTCAGTGTTTACCATGCAACGTATTAGTCAATCCCACTTAAGGTTTGGCCCGGGCCATCTTGATTAGACAAGATATATTGAGTTGGGCAGACAGAACATTAGGATTGTTTTCAGTCCAGGCCTTTGGCACAGGGTGGTAAACAGGATCCAACCCTCACTGGGAAGTTAGTTGATGATGTGCATACACTTACTCCGAACATGAGCCAACCACCAAACCATCCAGAAGTCACACCTTAATGGGTCATCGCTGAAACTTATTTCCAGGGGCAGAGCTCATTGCTGGAGCATGTGAATGACAGAACTACTTGAGCATGTGCAGAATGCCCGGCTTGGAAGCCAGCTCAGTCCCATGAGGATGAGGTGGCAAGGCTTTCCAAACAGGTTTGAGGGTTCCCCCCCCCCTCGGAGAATGTTTCCAACAGAATGACCAGTGGGGAAAAAAAGTATTGCTCACAACTTGGTACGCTTCAAGAGTCGGACACCAGATTTAAGAATTTTTTTCCACTTTTATTTCAAGCAGCCACAAGCACAATGCAAAAGTTAATCACATTCCATTAAGAGGGCTTAACAGAGTGGGGGAAACATGCAGGTCACGTACATTTTTCTGGAGGGGGAAAAAGGGGGTATAAGACATCTTGAAGCAGAAACTTACAACGCTAACAGTCCCACATAACCTACCATAACCCACCATACAAAAGTTTCCAATGAAATCCTGGAAGCACTTTGGCAGCGAAGTGCAAGGAAGTTTGCCAGCTGTCTTTCTCCAAGCCCTGCAGTTTCCTCCTCCACCCCAGAAACGACTTGCTGGCTGGCTCAGCTTACTTTGGAGGACATGTAGCAAGACAGCGTACCTTTCCGTCTACATTAAGCAACAGATATGCAATTAAAAAAAGAGAGGAGGTGCCATTGCTTGGGATAGCTAAAAATACTTCTTAAGGGTTAGCTCTCTGCAATCCCACTCTGAAAATCAAGAGTGGAAAAAGATGGCTAAAGTAAAGTGGGCCCACAGGCCTTCAAGAGTGGGCCATCTGTGATAACCCTCCCCTCCAAACACAGACCAGTCTGGGTGCTCAAACCGCAGGCAGCAGAGTACTGTAGAAGGGGATCAGAAATGTGGAAGAAGCCCAGTGGTATGTGACAAGGTACTGTCAGAGGAATGGTGGCAGTTGCTGTTTTTCTGCTTTGGCTAGTCTACTCTTGCCAGTTGTTTCCTGGTTGGAGTTACCAGATCACTGACAAGCAACACTGTTAGCAGTTTCGTAATGAACCTCGATGCAGCCAAGAATCAACAGGAAATGAAGATATAATACACCAGTTGCATTAGAAGGAAGCAAGGACACCGCAGGGACTTGAACCCCGTCCTGGAGACCAGGAGTGCCAACCACCAGTGCCTTTTGCTTTTTTTGTGTGGGAATGCAACAAGGTGAAAAGCAAAACCTGAGACAACAGATCTGTTCTCTCAGGAAAAGAAAAACCTTGAAGAGCTAGGAAGGCAGCTGCTTCAAAAAGTTTCCACTTCTGACCACTCCCTTATTGCGACCTGCAAAAGTCTGAGCACAGAAGTTGCACACGCCCGCCCCAAAGCCGCCTACACTGACACCGCTCCCTGGCCAAGAGGCGCCCACCCAGTTATCACACAGGACACATTTTATTTGCAAGATACGGTACTGGTAAGATGCACTTTGCTGCAGGGACTTTTGACTGGTATGGTCTATTTGTTTTGCCATTTTGGTGACTTCCGCGTTTGGATAGTTACCTTCCTTCAACTGCGACGTGAACCATTACAGGCCAACTAAGCCGTCTTCCTAGATCTGGTTTTGTATGTTTAATGTGTTACCTTGAGAGCAGCAGCACTGGGCAGCATTCCACACTTTTAGCGCTTTTGTGTTGTCTGAGCTATGTACTGATTAGCCGTTTTCTGGAAAATTCTCAGAACAAAAAACACTGGTTGTGACAATCCCTGCCCACCTCCTCCCCGAGGAACTTGTCGGTTCAGGGATTTTAGGAAGGAAACCATGATTTAAGAGTTAATGTCATCATGGCTTCAGGCCTGCATTTAAATTTTGTTTGCCCATCACAGAATTACTGAGGGGCACATTTTGAGGCATAGATCATCTTGCTGATTATACTGAATGTTGCAGTTGTTTTTTTAAAAAAACCTCAGCATTAATTCTGCCTCTTCTTACATTGTTTCTTTTTTTCAGATATACATTTAAACTTATGTATTCTTGTGCTGTTTATTAATACAAGAGATACGGGAGATTCCCACAACACGCAGGCCTTTTAAGTGGGGAGACCTGGAAGTCTGAAACTGACCAGGCCTCAACCCACCTTGCCTCAACCCTAAATGAACCAAGGTTGGGCTTCACACTGCACCCATTTAAGCTGCAGTTTCAGCATGAAGCTGGGTAAAGTACTTTAAATACACTGGGAACAGAAATGGCGAGGTTGCATTGGTTAAGTCTCCCATTTCTGACAATTCTGGTTTGATACCTCAGTGTGGAAATAGGTAAAAAGATTGTTCACCTGTTCTTTTGTCCATTGAAGTGTGAATTCGTATTATGTCTGGCTGTTCCTTCTACTGGTCTGTGAAAAGCAATCTAAGAACACTGGTTTGTCCCCCGGTCCCACCCACTGTAATCCCATACAGTTGGTAAAATATCACTTAGAGACGGCTAATTCTTACTGCTGTGACTTCTGCGGCTCATCATGAAGAGCTGGCTTATTTGAGTGTTGTGTGCTCTCGAACAGAACTGTTAAAAAAACACAGAAGGGAGAGGCCCGCGCAAAATCGCTGCACTGGAAATGGTCGCTAGCTGGTAGAATGTGGAGTTCACTTGCCAGTTAAGCTTCTTGAAGGTTTGCTTGTTTGGAAGGTTTTATTTCCTCACTTTATGTCTTAGGATGCATCTGGAAGAGACTAAAGGCTTCAATACCCCCCTCCCTCTACTGCCAAAGAGGAACAAATAAAGCATGTTACCTAAAAGCAGCACAGTCAAAAACGCACGTGCCTCTCAGTCACACGACTGCTTACACGGCAGGGTTCTACACGTGAGATGGGCAACAGCTTCTTTCAGACCACAGGCAATTTGTCACTCAGCTGGATTTCTCGTTCAACAATCACTACTCCACTCAAGAGAAAAGCTGATTCATGTGCGCAACGCAAGCAGATCACACACACTGCCATCTTACTTGCCAACTGAACAGATCTGCTTCAGACACGGTAATCTCTGTGAGGTCTGTGAAAAAAGAACAGCTAGAACACAATGAGCCCCTCCCCCCACCCAAATATGTACTGGAAAAATAATAATAGTAATAATAATAAATAGCTGTTAAGTGTATGAGAGCATAACTCACTGCAATGACCTTCCTAGGATACACACAAAAGGTGTGGCAACAGGAGAATCAATCATCCTGGAGAGCTCTACAAATGGTGCGTTAGGATCTACGCGTATGAGATGGAAGTCTCTGAAACAAAACACTAAACAGGTTGCCCCCTATTTCAGCCACCCACAGCCCTGCCATGAGGTTAAACAGGAAGGAGATGGCATCGCTAGCGCTACAGGAAATGGAGGCAAGCATATTGACGTGGCATGCAACTTTCCAAGTATGCAGACTGACACGACAAGTGTTATTTTCCATTTTTTAACGTACACAGACATACAGGTGTACTAAGGCTTGTCTTTGTTTGCGCCTGGTTAAACCAAGGCTGAAGCTCGGGAACAGCCTAACTTCCTTCAGCCAAAATAGATTTAGTATTTTACTTACCCCAAAACTGCTAAGTGTGTGTGTTTTTCCCCCAGTGGTCTATTTTTAAGCATTTTATAAATCGTCCCTTGATCAGATCAGTTTCCTTAATTACAGGACCTCTAATGCCAAGTGCCTGGATCTACAAATTTGTCCCAGTGGAATGGGGAAGGGAAGAATAGCATTCTGCAAATATTTTCCTGCCTGATTTAGGGAGTCAAGTCTTCTGTTCAATTTCTGCTCTTGTCCGATAAAGATCAGGTGTTTCTGGAGAAAGAGTCTGAAAGATCAAGAAGAATGCCCCCCCCAACCAAATGCCCCAGATCTATTCACATAAAAGAAAACATCAACAGCACTTTTTATTTAAAAACAAATCAAGACAGAACTTTCTATTCTTAGACGACATGAGTAGTTTTTATTAAAAGGGAATTTTCAAGATGTATTAGCTCAGGTTTAATGTAAGTACTTGGATGGTACAACAAAAAAAGCAGTTAAATTTTGCCCGCAAGCTCCCTGACGCAAGGTTCAGAAAAGGAGCAGTTTAAGAGATGGCCTCCAAAAGGGAGGGTGCACACTGCCTGGCATTGCTGTTAGTGCCATGTGCAGTGGCTTGCACATATCAAATGGGCAGGGCTATCAAGGCCCAGATGCCCAGGGGATGGATGCTTATTAAGTAAAGCAGTAAGTTCTTATTAAGTAGAGAAGTAAGTTACTGCTTATTAAGTAAGCAGAGTAAGGCCACTGGGGGCCAAGGTCAACCCATCAAATGCCTCAAATAGCAAACAGAACTGCTGGTGCAGATGTCTCAGGTTCCTACTGCTTAGCCAACGCAAAAAGTTTTAAAGACCCACCTTTCCTTGACATGCAAGGCTAGAAGAATTGATCAGACTTATCTGTCAGATTCCTGCTTGTTTACACAGCTCCCAGATGAAACGAAGCAAAACTCCTCTCCTTAGAAGTGCTGAGCACCTGAGGGTAAACAGTGAACACACCACAAGCCGCCTCCTCTCAAATCCAATAGCTGGGATCCAACACTAGAGTGCTGTGCATTATTCTCTCTCTCTCCAACTTCATTAAGATTTATGAATATTCACATCAAATATTGGGATACCAGGTTTGGTAGAAGCACATTTGCTGATCTTTTTTTTTCCCCTGGAGATTTCTCTTTCAATATAATATTGTAGAAATAAGATCTCTCTCACTGCTTTAATGCTCATTCCTCATTGCACAGAACTTTGGAATTTTCACAGAAAATTACGGTATTTTTATGGCGTTATCATTCCAGATACTTCAAAATTTGCCTGTTTCATTGCTTATAGCTTTGTGGATTTTTTTCCCCCGTTTTGCAGACACTGGATTTTCACTTGTTAACATCTGGGATCACTTCCATCAAGCAAGGGGTATTAGGATTTTTCTGCCTTTACTTATCATTCACCAAGAATCATTCACCAAGAAGCTGTTCCCTCTGATTATACGATGCCATGCTTTTCCCAGGCTCCTTGAGGCTAGTATTCTGAAGATGGATCTGAAAAAGGTCTACAGACAAGAGTTGTTCTCCCCCACACCACCCCCACCCCAATACAAGACAGACACATTCAAACTAAAAGCATAACAAGGTTTCTCACTGTTTAATGATTATTAATTTAAAAATTGATCTTCTTACATTCTGCTATTTAAATCTACCATCATTAATATTTTGGGCTTTTTTTTTTAGTAAATTACAGAATCGTTCATACAGGAAAAGTGCATCAACGCATATCATTCCAAGACCCAAGACTAATTTACAAAACCATCAAAAGCAGAATCTTACTTGAAAATAACACAAGCTACCATCAGAAGGAATCACACACCAGGATCATTAAGCACCTTCTTTCTCCCTGCAGTCGCTACAGTAGCTTTAAGATACATTAAGCACCTGGAAAAAATGCCAAAAGAAAACCACAAGACCGCTGTATCTAAGGTGAAAAGATTTCAAACCCACCCACTCAACAGTTACCTAGGTAGAGCACCCCAAAAGCCCCAATATTTGCAGTTGTTTTGCTGAAAATCCATCTCAATGTGTAGGTTTATTTTCCCCAAAGGAGTGTTTTCCTTCTCCCTTTTTGAGAGCTTGTTCGAGCGTGCTGGTCATTTTTTATGCTCATTTATAGCATTTAGCTGCCTGGGATTTTTAATTATTTGCAGTTACTCGAAGAGATAATTTCTTCTGAACATTTTCAGTTAAGATAGTTGAGAATTACTTGCCGATCTAAAAGCTCAATATCCTTTTTTCTCCCCAAGACCTAAATTTGAGTACTATAGGAAACAAAATCCAAGAACATGTTATCGCACCCCTGCCCCTCCCCTCATCACATTGTCCAAGCAAGATGCCCCTCCCACAATGCACACCGACACGGTTTTCAGTTATCTGCTTTTTCTAGGAAAAACTTAACTTTCAAGTCTCCCAGCTCTTCTGAAACGACTCCCGACTCCTCAACACAAACTCCAACTTTAGGAACTGGCCTTTCTTCCAAGGAAATAGTAGCTCCAGCCTCTGGGGTGGTGTCCTTGCTGTACTGTACTGCAGGAACACAGTTCTAAACCAAGCCACCAGGGGATGCTACAGTATATCTGCAAAGAGTCTAGAAAGAAGCTGGTTTTATCCCCTTACCCACCCTGCTTCCAGTTAAGGCTAAGATCGGTTGCTGTAAAGTTGCATACTTAACACTTTGCGAGAAGACAAACGTGTGCAGTTTTAGACACAGTGTACTGGGCTTGCATGTCTCCCTGAGCAACAGCAACCGTTCCCCTGTTCCTCCACACTACAGGTGCCAGAAAAAGGCCACCTCTGTCTAATCTCTCCCAATACGCTTCCCTCTGCTTTTACATGGGATCTCTGGGATTCCTCTGGCTCTACACACACCTGAGGGAACAAAAAACTGACAAAAGATTTTGGTGCCCACCCTCTCCCATAAGGAAACATCCATGGCTACAAGAAGGCATTTGGTCTCACCCTTTCGCAGGGGCATTTGCAGCTACCTGTGGTGCTTTCTGTCCACCAGGCTCTCTCTCTCTCGACTTGCCCATTCTGGGGAGGGTTACAGCCACACAGATGCTAGCTACCATTCAGAACGCCAGACGGGGGAAAAGGCGAGTGTTTCTAACCTCAGGAATGCGGTACACAACGCCAGGCCTTCGCAGACTGCCCTTTAGCTTTCCAGCAAGAGTGCAAGTACGCCTGCAAAAAGAGAAACCCTACACCACCAAAATGCCTCCCCTCACCCCTTCAGGAAAACAAACCCAATTACAAGCATTTGCTAATAAAAGACTCCAGGTTGCTTTTTTTAGGTTACCAACTACACCCACGACGCTTGCGGTCTTCGCTTGTTATTGGAGTGCCCCCTTCTTGCTTCCCCCAACAAGGATTCTTGATCTAGAAGCATCTATGCTAAGATTCTTCCCACATTCGCTTGCTTGATACTCTGCCATCAGGGCTCTTTCTTTCCTTCTAGCTTCACCAACTTGGCTCCTCGAATTGCCTGTCTTCCTAGCTTCAGAACTTGACTCCAAAGGCCACCTTCGTTCGCCAGCTGCTTTACAGAGACTAGTTCTTTGCCAGCTCTACTGGCACCGCTTTCAAGACAGCCTTCCTACTGCATCCATCACACAGAGCGCTCGATCTTACACACAACAGTCCTCGAGAAGCTACCACAAAATGGCGTCAAGCAATTTCTTTTAAGCACAGCCTGAGCTAACTTGCAATCAGAGCTATGTATTTGCAAGTATTTGCAAATTCACAATCATATTGTCCTTTTTTTTTTCCTTTTCTCCCCTTCTGCTCTGCAGGATAAGTGATCTGTGCTCCTTTCTCCCCCTCCCCTTTTCTCTTCCTGGATCCTCTTCTGCCTTCTATCCTTCTCTTCTCAATCCTCTGAAGTCTTCCCAAATCTTGTCTTTATTTTTTTCTAGCTTCGGTTATGAAACCTAAAACTTTTCACTTTTTATTTTTCTTTTCTAATTGCCTTTTAAAAAAAATAAAAGCCTTGTTTTCTTCATTTTTCTCTCTGCTTGAAGCAGACTTCAACTTCCTACTTTTACAGCCAAATCTAGTCTTCAGTTTACTTCTCATTTTGAACAGAGCTTGAATTCTCATATCCCTAAATATATCTTCATTTCTATATCTTGATTTTTTTTGTTCTATCTTCAAAATATATTTCATTTTCTTAAAGTCTTCAGTAAAGCATTTTTCTGTTTTCAATTTAAAATTTTGATGGTTAGTTTTTTTCTATCTTGATTTTTTTTGTTCTATCTTCAAAATATATTTCATTTTCTAAAAGTCTTCAGTAAAGCATTTTTCTTAGTTTTCAATTTAAAATTTTGATGGTTAGGTTTTCTTTTGGGGCTCGTCAACAATTGACGGCCTATTTTCTTTTAAGTCTACTTCTTCAGTCTTCTATTTTTTTTCTTTACAAGTTCTCTGTAATTTAAAATTATTAACTCACCTAACTCTTTTTTACAGGTTCTTTTCCTTCTTTTTAAAAAAGCTCACACCTAATTAAGTATTTCTTTTTAGTTATGAACTATATATAATATTTTAACGGAGTAAAATCCCATTCATTTACTTTTTTAAAATATTAGCTATAGTTTTCAAAAGAACACTAAGCTGTTTTTAAGGCTTGTTCTCTTTTTAAACCTATTTCATCTTCCACACCCCTCCACACCACCCTCTCTGCCTGTTTCTGCCTACAGCTCTGGCAAGGGAGGGGCGGAGACCAGTATTTATAGCCAGAGACAGTCTCACTCACTGGAATGTGCTTGATGCTTCCGCCATCCACTTGCACAACAATGTCACAAAAAGTAGTTCTGGCAACATTGGCACAAAGGCTCAAAATAGGCCCATTTAAAGTGCTTGCTCATTGCAAGGGTGTTGGTGAGAACACATCATCCTGAAACACAAATTCTAGAAATAAGGATTGTCATTTTGTGCAACTTTTTTGGCTCATCTTTGTGAAACACTCCTACGTCAATCACAACAATTTAGTGAATAAAGCATCATAGGTGAATAAAGCATCAAAGAAGTAATTATCTGTTCGTGACTGATTATTTAAGGCTATGCGTACATTCCTGGGAATAAACCTCATTGAGCACAGTAGGAGCTACTTTTGAGTAAACTGCAGAGGATTGGGTTGTCAATCACATCCAACACAGGCGAAATTGACAGACTCTCCCATTGATGTCAGCAGGATTGAAAATAACTTAATGTTGGCTGAATTAACTTCAAATGCCTTAGGTCTCTTGGGCTCCCTATTATGGAGAAATTATTTATTACTATTAGTTACAAATGGGCCATCAAAGTACATAGTGCTCTGTGCAGAGTGAAAAAGACAGGTCTCTGCCCCAAAGGGTTTACAATCTAGATACACAAGGTAGACAATGGAAAATACGAAGGGGAAGGAGGCAGGGGTAAACAGAGCATGTAGGCATCCTATTTTCAATATAAGGGACAAATCCTAGCCCCAAGGAGCTTAGTCCAGATATTGATATAAGGGACAAGTCTTTGCCCCAAGGAGCTTACAGTCTAGATACTGAGACAAGGAAGACCACAAAGGGAGGCAAAGGGGATTTCTTCTATCTCTTCTCGCATTAGAAAAGGTAAAGTGAATTTAAGAGCACAATCTTAACCTGGAGTTAGGCCGGCACAGCTAGGCCAGCAAAGTTTGGCTGGCACAAGGGCCACCGTAAAATGAGTTTGGACCACTCTCCGAGTTAGTTGCTCTCAGCCTAAGCTATTTTGCAGAGTTTTTGTAAAGAGAACCCCGGAGAAATATGCGGACAAATGTTAATGTAGGAGCCATTTCCAGACCAAGTTTTTCAACTCAAGTGGAGCTCTTTACTTCTTCACTTCCCCAAAATCTGGCCCCAAACCAGCGACCAGTTGGGACAATACGATCTCCTGACCAGTCTCATGCATTTGACAAGGTACATGCATGTCCTGGCTCTCATTTTCTGGCGTGAATGGGCCAGTTTCCTCAATGGTGGGCAAGTGAGATTCGTCCAAACCACCACTCTGCACATGCTCCTGAACCCACTAGCAGAGGTTGGCTAGTCTGAATGAATCACCCCATGAAACTGGCCCAGATTCATCCAAACGCGACTGGAGGGCCAAGAACATGCGCTCACCATGCGCACACATGTTATTCAATGCGCGAGACCGGTCAGGCAATTTAAGTATCAGCCAAACCAGCACCATATGCTGGTGGCCAGATGGATACAGCGAGGCTGGGTGTTGCTGTTGAACCAAAGTGCAGCCATCTTGAGACTTTTGTTTAAAGTCTCTTGTCTAAAGTTGCTAAAGTATGTAACTTGTTGAATCTCGTACAAGCGTCCATCCTGCCAAACCTCCCATGAAAGGGAAAAACAAAACTAAAAGAACAAGTAACCCTGAACTCTGACGGCATGGCCATCTCAGGATTTTGCCTCCCAAAAGTGTCCCGGAGGTGAATCCCACTCAGCGGCAGACATTGCATTTTCCAACAGAACAGAGCAACACAGCAGCCATGTTTGTTTCTTTGTCCCAGCAGGCCTTGCAGCAAACCTGAGATTCGTCTCACGCTTAGCAAGGGCAAACTGTATAAGCCTAGGCAAGGTTACTCAGAAGTAAAGCCTATTGTTGAATTTCATGGGATTTACTCCCAAGTAGCAATGTCTAGGACTGCAGCCCTAATTTACAACTGCCTGGCACTCTTGCCCTCCATTTTAAAACCCAGTTGTTACACATGGCAGATGGTGAGGGGGAGCTTTTTCTGTTCCCAAATTGGGTCTCCTTTATTCTGCTCAAAAGCCAGCCTGAAGAAGCTGAACTCAAAAAGCTTGTTAGTTCCCTACTTTATATTTGACTCAGCTTTTAAAAATTGAACTTTTTGGAGGGGGGACTACGGTCCACCTCATCATGTGTTAGTCTGTTGAGGTTTCCATAAGACCCTTTGTTGCTTTTCTAAGGTGACACACAACAATTGTGGGACACCACAGAAAAGCGCTACTGAGAATCACAGAGGAACTCTTTTTCCTTTGAATAGTGCTCAGTCACGCCTGCGGCATCCATTTTGACAGTTCGGCGTCGCTAAAGAAGAAGGCGACACGCGGAGGGAGAACAGCGCGCGGAGGGATATCGCGCTCGGACTCGTTTTTGGGCCTCCCATCGGCTCTTGCAGTCGATGGGAGGGGGGAGCGAGAGACAGGTTTTATCCGGCTCAAACCGGTTCCAGCCTGCTTGCGCAAGGAGCTCCTTGTGCCGCAGTGACCTACCACGCATGCGCAGAGCACGCGCCCCTCCCCCCCTCCCCTCTCCTTTTTTAATCTCTGAAATCTTGATTTAACTTCTCAGGAAAATGGCTCTTATTCAGCTTGGAATTAGAAGCTAGAGGGGAGAAAAGTTTAAACTAACCACAACTGTGGAATGCATACTGTGAACCGAGAAAAACAAAATGGAAGCCTTAAAACATAAAATAAAATAAACTGGGATGCAGCCCCTTTAAACTCCTTTTGACGTTGTATACACAGAACCACACCTTAAGCACACAATTGCCCATTTTTATTCCTCTCAAGCATTATTTACAAGTATGTCTTGAGGAAACAGCTATGCACCCACTTTCCTCACGTTAACTAGGCACAGTAGTTATTAAATGCTGGCTTGCCCCCTTTTTCTTCCTAGCCAATGCTAATCAGAATATTTATTAAGGAGATTTATTATTATTTATTTAAGAGAGTTACATCTCGCCCTTCCTAGGCCAAGGCAAATGCAAAAGTGGTCCATGAACCAAAGTGACTCCATTTTGAAAAGATGACGCCATCTTTTCTAGCCAAGGATGGGGAGGGGAACGAGTTGCAGAAGCTTCAGGTGGGGGTTGCAGGTTGTAAAAGAGAGTGACACGCAAGGGTTGTGTTTTTTTTATCCAGTCGGTTGCTTAAAGACGTGCAATGGTTTTCAGTGCTCACACAGTGTTAGGGTTAGGCTTGGGCAGAATGCACAAGATATGGTTATGTGCAAAATACCAGGCTCAGCTTCTGGGGTCTCCACAGATAGAGTCATGTATAGAGGCAGTGGCTGTTGCGGGTCTGGGCAAGGGAGGCTTGGCCTCTGTGCAGGTGGAAAGCCCGCCTGGTTGTGTTGCCATCAAACCAAAGTGCAGCCATCTTGAGTCTTTTGCTTAAAGTCTCTTGTCTAAAGCTGCAAAAGTACATAACTTTTTCTCTCTTTGCTCTCATTGTCCTCATCCAGGGCTACCAGCTCTCACAATAGATAGAAAACTGGTTCAAGCCAGCAGAGCCTCCTTCCTTATCAAAATGGTCACAGCATATTCCCAAGGCCCGATTAACACATGTACCAGCCCCTGTGTAGTAATTTTCCACCAAGCAGGTTATAAAAATGCGGGTTATAAAAATGCTTGCAATCTGTATTTTTTTTTTTTTGCCTTTTTCCCTGCCTTTCCAGGGAGATTGGTCCGCCTGCGCAGGTGTAATGAAAATGATCCTCATACTCTCTCATTTGGTTGTTTGCCTTTTTAAATGCTTTTCCTGTACTGCAACAGAAACCATTTTAAGCCCATTTTTGGCAACAGTTGCTTTTTGGAGAGAATTAAGGGCGCAATTCTATCTGGAGTTAGGCGGGCACAAGTTAGGCCAGCCAAATTTAGCCAGCATAAGGGACACTGTAAAATATATTTGGAACACTCTCGGAGTCAGAGAGGCTGGAACACAGACATGCGCCGTCCTCCCTGACTCCGAGAGTGGTCCAAAAGTGCTTTACGGTGGCCCTTGTGCCGGCCAAACTTTGCTGGCCTAACTTGTGCCGGCCTACCTCCATGTTAGGATTATGCCCTGAGAGGAAGACGAGGATGGCACTGCTCAGCATACTGTGGAGTCACTGCAGCCAGTGACCCTTTGCCTGCAATCCCATGGACACTTTCCTGGGAGCAAGGCCCACTGAACACAATGGGGCTTGCTATGGAATAGATTGGATTGTGCTGTGAATGAATGAAAGGTGGTTAACAAAAGGGCACCAATGGAGAGAAACATCCCTATTCTACATAACCCAATTAAGCTCCCCACTTTCCCAAATGGGGTTCCCTTGTACTCACCCCACCACTATGTCTTCTTATGGGGCACCCCTGCAGGGAGAGAATATTTCGATGTCACTATTAAGATAATTGTGTGCCTTATAATAGTCAATATTATTTATCTGCCTTGATATCATCCTGGTAACACACACACACCTCTTTTTAATCTGCAGGCCGGCTGAGTCATTTTTACCGCATTGCAGGGGAATGAAACTGAACGGCTGTTGCAGGAAATCTTCCTCTTTAGTGCTTTGTCGTCGTAGGAGGTCTTCTCTAAAAGGCTGAGGATGATTCCTGTCCAGGTGATTCTCCCCGCCCCCACCTCCATTAATGCAGTCAGTTCTTTTAAAAATTAATTTTTAATTATGATCATTTCCCTCCCCCCCAAGTACATTTTAAATAATTTAAATTAAAATAAAGGTTAATGGCTTTGTACGAAAGGAAGCAATGACAGTGCATTAATAAATCCTTTTGGAAGGAATCCATTGTTATCCCCCCCCCCCGCCAAAATCAATGCTACTTTCAGGCCTGAGTGCACAAAATGAAACCCATGTATCCTTGGTATTATTATCTTGTATGTGTTATGTTTGGGAGAGACATGAGAAAAATAAGCAGACTCACCCTGCAATTTTAAACATCAATATTTATTTTTGTTTATTTTAAATATTTGTAACCGGCAGTGTCATTGTTTATTTTAAACAGCAGCATTACAGTAACATTGTATGTTACAATGACAGTAACATTAAGACCACGAGTACAAATACTGTAAAATGCTACATAAACCCACAAAAATAAACTGTAGCAGTTTAATAAATAAACCGGAGCCGCTGCCTCCTTTGTTTGGATTCTGCAAACAGAATCAAAACAAAGGAGGCAGCAGCTAACAGCCCAATTGTATGCATGTTTACTCAGAAGTAAGTTCCACCAAGTAAGTTTTACCCAGAGGGTAATTAAGGTATGGAACTCCTTGCCACAGGAGGTGGTGATGGCATCTGGCCTAGATGCCTTTAAAAGGGGACTGGACAAATTTCTGGAGGAAAAGTCCATCGTGGGCTATAGGCCATGATGGGTTGGGCAACCTCCTTACATTCATAGTAGGCTACTTCAGAATGCCAGGTGCAAGGGAGTGGCAACAGGATGCAGGCGTCTTGTTGTCTACTAAGCTCTCTGAGGCACCTGGTGGGCCACTGTGAGATACAGGAAGTCTTACCCCTCAGGTAAGTGTCATTTCCAGGGCAACACTTCCAGGGCAACAGTTTGCCCTCCGCACTGGGCTACACTTTCATTAGCTACGCCCCTGCTTCTAGTTATCACTAGGGGCTCAGTGCTGTTTCCCAGAGGCACCATTAAGTCCAGTCAGTCCAGTGTTGCCGTCTGCCAGTGCAAACATCTGCCCTGCCATTTAACTAAAGACAGTGGAGGGGAAATGGAGGCAAGACGTGCTCAGTACAAACTTGTTTGCTTTCCAAAGCTCCCTGTTGCATTCGGAAGGCTGAAAACAACTCTTGGGTCTTGGCTTGCACGAACGGAGAGGGAAGCAAAGAAAAACAGCTGACATTACTCTCTGGCTGCCATCTCATCTCTCTGGATCCTTCCGGTCACGCACAATACCTGCTTTAGAATCCATTCAGTGGGAGGCAGGAATGAGATTGAGAGCGCAATCCTAACCTGGAGATTGTTCGGCCAGTAGTTTGGCTGGCACAAGGGACACCATTTTTTGGACCACTCTTGGAGTCAGAGAGGCCAGCACACAGGCATGCGCCACTCTCCCTGACTCCGAGGGTGGTCCAAATGCGCTTTACGGTGTCCCTTGTGCCGGCCAAACTTTGCTGGCCTAACTGTGCCGGCCTACCTCCAGTTTAGGATTGCGCTCTGAATTGCAGTGGTCTGGGAGCCGTGCTGCTAGGCAAGCGAAACGTAGAGTCAATGGCAATGTTGTAGAGTGATATTTTTAATTACAGCGACGTGAAACCAACGGAACAGGGAAAGCACAAAATTGCAGCCTCTTTTTTTTTCCTTTTGATTCTTGCGTTGCTTGAGAAAAACGGGCTTCTCCTCCGAAGGGTCAAGCGGACTAGCTTGGCAGCCTTTGTTGCATAATATTATGTAACTGTATTGGGGGCAATTCATCGCTTAGCATCCTGGCCTCGTCCTGTTTCTGTTGCAGTCAGCACAACAAACCTCCCATCTGCGGTGCTTCATGGAGCACTGCGCACCGAGCTGGCTCTCGTTTTTCTCCAGTGGAATTTTCCCAGAGCCGGACACGTGACGGGCTGAGGAGGAAGGGGGGGGGAGCCGGATGCCACCTCTTTGTTCTCTTTTTAAGTTTTCTGACTCACCAATCTTTTGATTGGATCAGAAGTGAGGCTGTGGCTGCAGCTTGCACCCCCAGTGCCTGCAGAGATTGGTCAGTCTGTTGTTGCTATGCAAAAAAATAAAATAAAAAAAATAGCCTGGTTTTTTTTTTTTAATGTATTTTTGGTCCTGGAGGTAGGATGTGTCATAGTACTGGCTGTCTCAGTGTCATGCGCAGAGTAGAAAATTACAAGCTTCTAGCCTGTATACTTCCGCCAGGACCGTTTTGTATACAGAATTAGAGCCCAATTCTGTTTACCTTTCTAGCACTGATGCAGGGGGCGTGCCCTACATCCTGCGTGGGGGGGGGGCAGTTGCAGATGTCTCCTCGTGGCTGCATTGTGGCTGCATTGGCACTAGAAAGTTGAATGGGATTGGGCCCACAGAATATACTACATGGATAATTTTCCCCTGTTACTATATTCACATTTCAATATAATACACAGCAGGGCCGGCTTTAAGCCAATGTGACCAATGGCGTCACATATCGGGCCCCATGCTTCAGGGGCCCCCGCACGAGCAGGGTGAGCATCTTGCCTGTGGCTGCAGCTGGGATCTCAATGGGCGGCAAGTCAGTGGGGTGAGCAGAGCAGCTTGACCTTGGTCTCTTCACCTGCCTCTGCCTCTGAACAGCCCAAAATGGGTCACCTGGAAGCAGTTGGCGGAGATGTTATGGTATCACCACCCAACTACTTCCACACGCCATGCTTTGCACATGGCACGAACAGCGCTCTTCTTGGTGAGTGGGGGCCCCGCAGGGAGGGTGGGGGGCCCCACAGGAATGCCCCACTTTGGGCCCTGCTGCTGCTAGAGTCGGCCCTGATACACAGGGTGTGACTTTGGGCTTTTGACTGGGAGAAGCAGGTAGGAGAAGACTGTGGAATCTTGAACACGCCACTGAAACAAGGTGCTGGAATAATTCTTAGCATTTGTAGAGTGCTTTGAGTGCACCAGGCACTCATACATTGTCTTCTTGATTATCGTAGAATGCCAGGTGCAAAGGAGTGGCAACAGGAAGCAGGCATCTTGGGGTCTCGGGTGCTCCCTGAGGCACCTGGTGGGCCACTGTGAGATACAGGAAGCTGGATGAGATGGGCCTTTGGCCTGATCCAGCAGGGCTCTTCTTATGTCCTTATGATAGCAAATTCTGTTTACCTCAGAATTTTACCTCAAAATGCCAGGTGCAAGGGAGTGGTAACAGGAAGCAGGCATCTTGGGGTCTTGGGTGCTCCCTGAGGCACCTGGTGGGCCGCTGTGAGATACAGGAAGCTGGACGAGATGGCCCTTTGGCCTGATCCAGCAGGGCCCTTCTTTTGGCTGTCTTTACAACAACCCTGTAAGGCAGTGGTTCCCAAACTGTAAGCTGTGGGGCTCCGGGAGCGGTATGGTAACACAATACCTTTTGAAAATATATTCGGGGGATTTGACTGATTGATTCTGCTATTGGCCTACAGGCGTGCCCTGGCATCCACTGATTTGGTATCCACGGTTCAGTTATCCACGGATATTATGGATACTGGGACTTCTATTTAAAAAGTAGGGGAAAAATACACAAATTTATTTTGTTTACCTGGTTGCAGCAAAATAACTGATGTTCTCCTATCTTTAAAAAGGTGCCCCCAGTATCCACGGTTTCAGGTATCCACGGTGAGGTCCAGAAAGGAACCCCAGCAGGTACCGGGGCATGCCTGTATTTTGCTTTAATATATTCTATTTCTCCTCTCTTTGTGCTTCCTAAAAAGTACAAGAACAGCGGGGTAGACATGTTAAAAGACATAGTGCGACTGTCTCAGTGACCTGCGCCGAGCAGAAAAGTTTCCAGTTTCCAGTATTAAAAAATTGAAACCCCAACAAATGCTCTTAAGGCCTTCCACGGAACGGATTCGAGAGCTTCCGACAAGCCTCATGTCTGTGTAGTTGTGTCTGTGTAGCTGTGTTTGTTGGTTTAAAGAGCATAAACTCGCTAATAGTGATTGCTTTGCTGTTTGTTTTCAGGGCGAGGCCTCAGGACAGCGAGGATCAGGTCAGTGCCAAGGAAGAAACTTCCCATTGTTTGGACCTGCCCTTTTGCAGGACAGGAAGGGCAGGCTGTGAAGAGTGAGTCACTCACTGGCCATGTAAAATGGCTGAATCGGGTGGGGTGGGCCGCTGAGCTTCGGTCACCGCCGTGTGGCTCAGGAGCCCCGCCCACACCAGCAATGCAGGAATAGGCCGTTGGCTGGCTGTGATTAAGCAACACTGGCAGTTGGCTCAGAGCTCTTTGGAGCTGACCCGCTCTCATACACACATGTAATTGTCAGTGTGACCCGACCAGCCTGAGTGTCTATTGGGAATGCTGGTTGTGGTATGACGGTCACTTTCATGCCACAAAGGCAGTGGTGGGATTCAAATAAATTAACAACCGGTTCTATGACATCATAGCCGGAGCCAAAAAAAACCCGAAGCCAGCTGAGGTCAGCAAGTGGGCGGGGCCTGGCCATTTAACAACCAGTTCTATAGAACCTGGGCGAACCCCCTGAATCCCACCACTGCACAAAGGTCACTAAAAGGTAAAGGTTTCCCCACGACCGAATGGTCTAGTTGTGACCGACTGTAGGGGATGGTGTTCATCTCCGTTTCAAAGCCTATAGAGCCGGCGTTTGTCCAAGGACGAGCTTCCATGGTCATGTGGCCGGCATGACTCTACACCATAGCGCACAGAACACCGTTACCTTCCCCCCGAAATGGTCCCTATTTATCTACTTGCACTTAGGTGCTTTCGAACTGCTAGGTTGGCAGGAGCTGGGACAAGCGACGGGAGCTCACTCCGTCACGTAGTCTTGAACTCCCAACCTTCCGGTCGGAAAGCCAGCAGCAATGGTTTAACCCACTGCGCCACCACATCCCTTACACAAAGGTCATTTTCATGCCACAATTAGCAGCGGGTCTGTCCAAAAGAGGCACTCCATCTAAAGCAGTGATGGTGAACCTTTTGAGCTCATAAGAACATGAGAAGTGCCCCGCTGGATCAGGCCAAAGGCACATCTAGTCCAGCTTCCTGTATCTCACAGCGGCCCACCAGGTGCCCCAGGGAGGCACGAGACCACAAGATGCTTGCATCCTGTTGCCACTCCCTTGCAACTGGTACTCTGAAGTAGCCCACCACCAATGTAAGGAGGTTGCACAATCCATCATGGCCTATAGCCCACAATGGACTTTCTTCCAGAAATCTGTCCAATCCCCTCTTAAAGGCACCAGATCCCATCACCACCTCCTGTGGCAAAGAGTTCCACAGATTAACTACCCGCTGGGTAAAAAAGTACTTCCTTTTATCTGTTTTAACTCTCCCAACCCTCAGTTTTAGCAGATGCCCCCTGATTCTGGTGTTTTGAGAGAGGGAAAAGAACATCCCTCTATCAATTCTATCCCTTCCGGTGTGTCAACACTTAGGAAAATGCTGAACTTGACTCTGCTGTTGTGTCAACCCCGCCCTCTTTCAAACAAAAGACAAACGATTCTTTATATTCATTTATTTAAAGAAAACGTTCAGTTTAATCAAGTGCGGTGCTGTGTGTTATATAAAGAAACATTAAACAATTACAAAAATGGAAGATGAGTAAAATAAGCTCGGTTTTTGTCATGCACTGGTGAATGCTGTTGTGTCATCCCAAACGTTGTGGTGTGTCACCTTTGACACGCGTGTCATGGGTTCGCCATCACTGATCTAAAGCATCCTGAGGAGGAGAGGGTCAGAGAGATAATGAGGCCCCGTGCGCGCCTGCCATTGTGGTGACTCAACGTGGCCCTGTCTGCACAAACACCCAGAGAGCATTCTTTAGGAGATCAAAGGTTATTTGCAGAACATGTCACAGCCACTTGGTGCGCCTGGTGGCATCTAATGACACCCGTGCCGCAGTGTGTCAGGAGAGGAAGCACATTGAGTGGAGGGAAGAAGTGCTTTTTCTGTTTTCCGAAAAGGTGTACAACATAGGCATTTGATAGGCCCTCTTTTTGTCTGCGAGGGACAATCACATAAAGTACATGTGACAATTGTCCTTACTGACTAGGGACCAGTCCCTATTTCCTAACCCACGTCCCTGGCAAATCACGGCTCCTGCTTTTGCCTTAAAATCCATGGCATTGAGCTGCTTGAGTTCTTTGGGGGCCCACTTCCTCCCGCAGGTTTCTGGAAATGAAATGCCTCAATAAGGAGTGGATGGATAATCTCTAGAGCGAATGAATATCACGGGGGGTGTCGTAGCTCACAGGAAGAGGATCTGATTCGCGTGCTGAAGGTCAGTCTTCACTGGGGAGAAAAAAAATCCCTGTCTAAAGTACGTATCATGCGATGGCCCAAGGTCTGATTCAGGATAAAGCGCCTTCCTATGTTCCTATGTGGGACGTGGTAGCGCAGCGGGTTAAACTGCTGCTGCTGGGCTTTCCGACCGGAAGGTCGGCAGTTCAAGACTGCGCGACGGAGTGAGCTCCCGTAGCTTGTCCCAGCTCCTGCCAACCTAGCAGTTCGAAAGCACCTAAGTGCAAGTAGATAAATAGGGACGATTTCGGGGGGAAGGTAATGGCGTTCTGTGCGCTACGGTGTAGAGTCATGCCGGCCACATGACCACGGAAGCTCGTCCTTGGACAAACGCCGGCTCTACAGGCTTTGAAACGGAGATGAGCACCGCCCCCTACAGTTGTTCACGGCTAGACCATTCGGTCGTGGGGAAGCCTTTACCTTTACCTTTTTGTCTGCACTCTGAGTTTTCCCCCCCTCCCCAGGGGCCAAGAGCTCAGAGTTCTGGGCAGTGCTGGTTCCAGGCTGATGAATGTGCTGGGACAAATCCCTGCACGGACCCACCCACCGCCAATATTGTCCCCTGAAGCTGCACTGGGTGTCACCCCTGCCATCAAACTGAGGGTTCAGGGGTCACCCTTGCTGGCTAGACCCTCTGATTAGGGTTACCAGATACCAACGGGGACAGAGTGCCTCTACCTTTAACCATTGTGTGGAAGAGGGAATTTGGGCAGGTGCAGCTCATCAGGGAAGGGCTTTAAAAGCTGCACCTGCCCAAATTCCCTCTTCAATCAATCAATCAATCACTAGTATTTATATACCGCTTTTCAACACAAAGTTCACAAAGCGGTTTACAAGTAAATAATAACATTAAATTTAAATGGTTCCCTGTCCCTAAAGGGCTCACAATCTAAAAAGAATGGAGAACACCACCAGCAACAGCCATGAGAAAGACACTGCTGGGGTGAAGAGGGACAATTGCTCTCCCCCTGCTAAATTTAAGAGGACACCACTTGAAAAAGTGCCTCTTGCCCAGTTAGCAGGGCCTAACAATGGTTAACTTCCATACAATGGTTAACCTCTTCCATACAATGGTTAAAGGTAGAGGCACTCTGTCCCAGTTTGGATCTGGTAACCCTACCTCTGATGGGACCTGGTCAGAGGCTCACTCTGGCCATTCAGAGCTGGTTTCTACTCCTTTCACCCTGCTAGTCCATAAGCCTATTCCTTGGATGATATCAGTAGAGACTTACAAGGCCGGGTGCAAGGGAGTGGCAACAGGATGCAAGCATCTTGTTGTCTCATGCCTCCCTGGGGCAACTGGTGGGCCGCTGTGAGATATAGGAAGCTGGACTAGATGGGCCTTTGGCTTGATCCAGCAGGGCTCTGCTTATGTTCTTATGGCAGTGCGGGAGTCTGTTCTTTCTTTTTCCTTTCCTGGCAGAACAGGGCTCCAGTGCTTTAACAGGAGCCCGACAGGCAGAAGTTCAACCGCTGCAGCATTCTCCATAACTGCATCTTATGCCAGGAAAATCTGTACCTTTTAAACCTGTTGTGCTGTTAAACCTGGTTTTAAGCCTGTCATTACACTACTAATGGTACAAGAGCACCAAGGAGGAAAGGAGTCATTTAATTCTTCCTTACCGCAGAGACGGTGGAGACTGATGTTTCATAAGCGGCCAGCTTCCCTCGCTGATCCCAGTGAATGAAATTCAAACCTGATAGTCATTCATAGGGGTGTCCAGTAAGGATGTAGCATAGGAGACAGTGAGGGTCTCCTTTACTGTAAACTGGCAGCTGGAAACATTTGGCCAGATTTCCACTCTGGTAATGGCTGACAAAGACAAAACAATCAATTCTCCTGCTACTCCCAAACCTTTCCTGCAGTCTGTGGCCTTCCAGGAAGGATTGGGGGTTGGGCTTTGTGTTTTCCAGGATGTGGAACAGTTCTTTGAGTGGCTATGAACAGAGAGAGTCTTGTTGCACTCGGGAGATCACGTGACTCGCTGCCTCCCATTGGTCCGGACCAGAGGCGTCTCGGGCAGGGTGAAAGCATGTGAGTTGGTTGTAAACCAGTCGGCAAGAACATGCAATCGCTCATATGTCAAAGGGCAGGAAACTGGATTTGCAACACACACTTCCATGCTTATGCACGTCCCTCTCTGATTCCAGTGCCCTCGGTGTTGTGTAATACCTGCAAAAGCTTGAGACACACCCTGCTATGCAATAGTAGCAATATAGTGTAGTATTGTGGTGTGAGCTACTAAACATGATGGCGGCATGCTACCTCCAATCTCCCACTTCTGGGCTTTCCGGAGTGTTTTACCGAGCCACTGTGGGGGAAATAGGATGCTGGTCTAGAGATGCATTGGCCTGATGCAGTAGGGCTCTTCCTGTGGCTATGCTTCACAATAGATTAGAACAGTACTGACAATAAGAGTGGTTACTTTTGATCACAGAGTAGCTCAACAGGAAGCCATTCTGAATGTCAATGTTGGCATTGTGGTCTAAGAGGATTTTGACACAGCTGGACCTTTCACGGATAATGGCCAGTTGAAGTGGTGTCGTACAAGATTTGTGGGTTGCTGATTTTGTTGCTGGCGGTGGCTACAGGCGTTCGATTCTCGGCTCTCTCTGGGGGTCTAGCCCTCCTGGAACTTGCGAGTGCAGGTGGGAGATTCTAGCCCAAGGTTTGCTGTTGTAGGGTACTCTTTTCCCCCTTCTGCTGTGGTCCCCAGTTCCTTTTTGAATCCAGAAGAGGAAGGGAGGTATGCCACTGGACAACAAAGAGGCCGTTTGACATCTCATTATATTTATAGGAACATAAAAAGGTAAAGGTTTCCCCACGACCGCATGGTCTAGTCGTGACCGACTGCAGGGGGCGGTGCTCATCTCTGTTTCTAAGCCTGTAGAACCGGCGTTTTGTCCGAGGACAAGCTTCCGTGGTCATGTGGCCAGCATGACTCTACGCCATAGCGCACGGAACGCCGTTACCTTCCCCCCGAAGTAGTCCCTATTTATCTCCTTACATTTAGGTGCTTTCAAACTGCTAGGTTGGCAGGAGCTGGGACAAGCAGCGGGAGCTCACTCCATCGTGCAGTCTTGAACTCGCAACCTTCCAGTCAGAAAGCCCAGCAGCAGCGGTTTAACCTGCTGCACCACCGCGTCCCACATAGGAACATAGGAAGGCACTTTATCCTGAATCAGACCCTTGGGCCATCGCATTTAGTGTTTCAGTGATACATACTTTAGACAGGGATTTTTTTTCTCCCCAGTGAAGACTGACCTTCAGCACGCGAATCAGATCCTCTTCCTGTGAGCTACGACACCCCCTGTGATATTCATTCGCTCTAGAGATTATCCATCCACTCCTTATTGAGGCATTTCATTTCCAGAAACCTGCGGGAGGAAGTGGACGCCCAAAGAACTCAAGCAGCTCAATGCCATGGATTTTAAGGCAAAAGCAGGAGCCGTGATTTGCCAGGGACGTGGGTTAGGAAATAGGGACTGGTCCAGTGATGTCATGCAGGGGGTACACGGGGGTACGCGAGTACCAGTTTCTAGGATTACGGCTGGCCCCGCCCATTCGCCCGCCCACCTGTCGACTCCGCCCCCTGCAACGTTTGAATTTCCTGCATGTTTGAGTTGCCTGCACGTTCTCAGAGCCAGGCAGGCAGCGAGCGGAGCCTTTCCTTTCCTTGCCACTGAAAAATGAGTTGCCCTGGGGTTTTAACATGATGCCAGGCCTCCTTAACATGTTCTGGGGGTGCTGTGGAATACTGTTGGGTCAGTTTAAAATCATCTGAGGCCTAAAAAGGGCTTTTTCATGTCACTTCCTGCCACGACCTCACTTCCGGCTTATGACGTCACTTCCGGTGGGCGGGTCCCGACACATGCCAATCAGAAGTGAGTACCTGTTCTTAAATCATTTAGATGACACCACTGGACTGGTCCCTAGTCAGAAAGGACAATTGTCACAAGTACTTTATGTGATTGTTGCTGCGACAGAAGATTAGGCTGAGGGAGAATCCGGGAGCAAGGACACCGCAGGGATTCGAACCCCGTCCTGGGAACCAGGAGTGCCAACCACCAGCGTCTTTTGCTTTTTGTTTTCTTCCCCTTTTTTTTTTGTTCCTGGAGTCCAGGTAAAAAGCAAAACCTGGGACAACAAGCTTGTTTTCCCAGGAAAAGAAAAAACCTTCTGTAGCAGACAACAGCACTGACTTCCCCTTTTCTCTGAATTTTCTGACTGCTTATTGAGATGGTGCAAGAGGTGAGGCCCAGAAACCAACAGTGAGTTAGTATCAAGCTATTTTAGCCAGACTGTCAGTCGTTCAATATTGTTTAAGTTGAATACTTCCAACAGGAGAGGAATTATTAACCACGTCACAGCAAAATGCAAGCATTACATTTTGCAAACATTATGCAAACATTACGTTTTGTTGTATCTGCAGAAGAGAAGGCAAATGAAGGGCAGGAAATGGTATGGATTTGGAAGAGAAATGTACAGTTGTATCATTTATAAGATAAGTTGTGCTGGCCGAACTTTGCTGGCTTAGTTTATGCTGGCCTAACTCAGTTTAGGATTATGCCCTCAGACTGTGCTGAAAACAATGTATGGAGATCTATACATCCCATAATTTCAGTTACTCTCTTATAGCACATATTCTAATGTGTGTATTTATGTAGCTTTAAAAAACACCTTAATTAATACACTGACTTCCTTCTGGTTTTTCAGTATGTCTCCTTGATGTTAACTGGATAGTCATGGCATAACTGAGTATTCAAACGCAGTGCCACAAGATTTGTGGTTTTAATGTAAAAAAAAGAAAAAAAAGAATTTGGTTTGGGAAAGAGTAGACAACTTGGAGAACAAAAGGGCCTGGAAAAATAGATGGTGCATTTTTGGAGGGTGTGTGTAGCTATCAGAGCTTTGATAAGCAGAATTTATTGGCCCTACACTGAGAGTGCAATCCTAAACGGGAGCTAGGCCGGCATAAACTAAGCCAGCAAAGTTTGGCCGGCACAAGGGACACCATAAAGCACGTTTGGATCACGCTCAGAGTTAGGGAGGATGGTGCACATCTGTGTGCTGGCCTCTCTGACTCCAAGAGTGATCCAAACAGACCTTATGATGGCCCTTGTGCTGGCCAAACTTTGCTGGCCTAACTCAGTTTAGGATTGCACCCTCAGACCGCTGAAAACAATGTATAGAAATCTCGACATCCCATAATTTCAGTTACTCTCGTATAGCACATATTCTAAAATGTGCATTTATGTAGCTTTAAAAAACACCTTAATCAATACAAATGCAAGAAGTGCTGCATTTCCTATCAAATTTCCTGCATTTCCCATGCGGGGCAAGGTTGTTTGATAGGATTAATGCAGTGGGTCCCAATCTGTGAGCCACAGAAGCTCGCCAGGGGAGCTGCGGACTCCCCACAAAAAACCTGCCACCCTATACACCTGACTTAATGGTGAGCCCTGGCCAATGGCCAACAGATCAAGGGAGCCACTAGTCGAAAAAAGTTTGGGATTAGTGAAAACCTGAGGGGACCATGTTTGGCTGGCAGAGCAGTGTTTGTTGATCTGGATGTGGGATCTTTGTAGATTCATCGTGCAATGTGGATTTTTTAGCTTTATTTTTCCTGGCCTTTGCAGCCTTAATATCAAGTGAGGAGTCCTGGGCTTTCTGGATGTGACCGTGCTAGAGTAGCTTTATCCGTTTACAAAGCAAAATTGACCAAGGCCACTCAGCGCAATGCCAGGGCAACCCATCTAAGCTCTGAACACAACATTGAAAGAGAGACAAGCCTGAATCCGTTGCTGTGCCCAGCAAGTCCAAAGGGACCTCTAGGAGCTGAGGGCACCCTACAATGAATGACCACCATCACCATTGAATTGCAGTGATTTTTTTTTTCCAAACTGCCGGAGCTTTTCATGGGTTCACCTTTCAGGAGTTTGGGGTCCAAAGACCCGCAAACTGACGAAAGGAGAACGACTCCTAGCGCTGTTCCACAAATGCACAGGCCAGAGCTCCCATGAGAGTTCATGTTGTGCTGCAATAGATAGAGCTTGTAACAGTTCTGCTCGGGCGACAGAGCTTGCACAAGCAGAACACCATCTTTGGATTGAGTTTCACTTCTCCCGCGCAACATTTGAGTGCAAGGAGTTAAGGAGCTGTTCCATGACTGGGAGACGTTCCCCACATGTGGAAGGGCTCCGACAGATCCAACAAGACACATGCAAAATCCACTTACGTGGATATTATCGTGAACAAAGAAATCCCCTCCTAGTTTTCTTTCCTTCCTACATCACTGCTATTTATTGAAACACACTGATATACTTGTATCATTGTCAAGCATTGGTTCTTTCTGAAGGGTCGTTGGAGCACACTGAATTTCGGAACTCAAGGTAGGTTTGTATTCATAACACACATCCCATCAATTTTCTTATAAACTGTTCTGTTTAGCATCTTGGATTAAGTGACGGCAGCAATGTCCTAACATTTCTTTACGCGTGGAACATTCTCAGCGGTGGTGTGTGCTGGTACCAGGGGGCTACTTCAATTCATCAGGGGATATGCAGCAAAAATATTATGCGGTCAACTGTACCTCTTCCCACCCCCTTTTTAATGTACAACCAACCATTTTTCTATAAGTTGTGCTGGAATGGAGAGACTAAGGTACACAGGCCTTGGGGATTTTGGGAATTGGGGGTGGGATTGAGGCCACATAATTGCTGAGAACATGGAGGCAGGGGTTAGAGCACCCTTGTGAACACCATTTTTTTTTGGGGGGGGGAGAGCCTGTAAGAGCCTGAAATGCTAGATGATTTTGATGCGTGTAATTTGACAGCCGGGACTACGGCCCATGTTTCTTTGCAGAATTTCAACTTAAAACTCTCTTGCTTTTTGATCGTCGCTGAAAGTTTCAGTATACAAATTTTGTTCGTGCTCGTGAAGAAAGCAAACAGAGGGCTAATGCTCAGTTAAGAAGTATACAATACGTTAACATGTTAAGAAGTTCATGGTATTTTCTTGGGCCAAGTTAACCATGAGCTAGAAGAGGGATGCTAGACTTCTTATAGTATATTGTTAGGCACTATGAGATCCTGTAAATTACAGCCATTATGTAGGGACTAAAGCAACGTATTACTTTGGTTTCTATAATTGTGAAGCTCCCCTAACATAAAACACACAGAGTAGCTGTGTTTTTCTTTAACCTCACTCCTGCCCATTCTAGTCAAATTTTGTACGGTACTTAATGATCAGGTCTGTTTTACAGTACTTAATAATGATTAGGTCATTAATAAAGAAACCCCTTCCTGCTCTAAATACTGATGCAAGGAAGCTCCCAAGCAAGGTCCAATTCAGACTGGCAGTCGTTCCCCAAGATGAGTTTGTCGCTCCTGTTATCGTTTTGTTATTTCTGAACATCACCTATTTTTTTTAATTGACATCCACACTTGTTTTTAGGTGTTAATAGTCTCATTTCATCTCCGGAGCAGAGCCAGTTACTGAACGGAACTGGTTGAAATTCAATTCAACAGTGGAACCCATGTCATACGAAAAGCTGCTTTCAGTTCATGCAACTAAATGGAGAATTAATGCCATTCAATTCAGTAACAACATAATTCACATTTTAGGGCACAAGATCCAGCAACCTTTCCTATTGGGGTACGGAATTAAATAATCTAAAATCCTCTTAGAAGTTTAAAAATATATGTATTTATTGAAAAAAAAAGTCATATGAAGCATAGACAAATCATACCAATTCATCATTCAACAATTTAAATGGTTTATATAATTCTAATTACTATAAAACAGCCTGTGTAGTTTAACATTGTCATTCAATCTGTCATTTTTTTAAAAAAAGGCATGAACACAGACTACCTTATAATACATTAATTCTGTAACCACTGATTCTTTTGTCTTTGCCCAAAATACATTAACGCTATCATGATTGCTAAAGCAATGTCACAGTCCCAAGATTCCCCACACTTAGAGTACCAGTTAACCCAAGTTGCTCTGAAATTAAAGTTCTGCTCATTATGCTCATATTTACGCCATTCAAAAGCTATACACATAAGACCCGTCAGCTTAGATAGATGCAAAGCCAGTATTAACACTTTAAAAAAAACAAAACCCAATGCTGATCAGACCACCAATAAATCAAAATACAAGAATTTTTTTTAAAAAAAATTAAAATAATTGCATCCAGAGTGCAGTGCTTGCAGTAGCCATCTTACCCTCCTCTCTGTCATAGCCCCAGCCACGACTGAGGGTCAGTAAATATGACAATAACCCTCAGCAGTAACATGACAATGGCATTCAGCCTGAGGTTGCAAAAAGGTGGGATAGACAGTACTTGAAATTTGGGAGGAGACCATGAGTGTTGCCTCCAGCTTTTTGGAAGGTTTCAAGAGGGAGGGGAAGGTGGCTTCTGTGAGCATCATTTCTGGCGCTAAGCTCTTGCTGCTATGCAATAATATTTTTCACAGACCGCTGTGTCCAAGAAAAGCCAGCCAGCCTAGCTAATGTCATACTGTTTCATACACAACATAGCCAGCCCTTTCTCTTTGCAAGTCATATTGTTAGTCTTTCAAGCCCGACTTTTGTTCTTTCTTCTACATTCTCTTCCTCTTCTGTGGTAAACAAATAAAGGAATTAAGACATCACGCCACAGACCCAACAACCTCACGTTGTTCATTCGGTGCGTTTACCAAGTGCTTACGGAAAACATTCCTAAATTCACTCCCCCACCATTTTTTACTGCAGTTAGCCATTGCAAAAAAATTGATCTTCACAAACGTTTATCTGAGTTTTGTTTGGCTTAAATAATTCCTGTCTTGACACAATTTTTTCAAACGCTATGTAGAATTGCTGTTTTCACAGACATGCTTTCAGGTCACATATTTTACCCAAATTAGATATTCTAGTCAACAGAAAACAAATGAGGAATAATTACCTAGCGACAACACAATTGCCTACTACTGCACTTCAAATTGAATTTCGTTTTGCTAATGAAGATTACCAATCTTCGCTACTCTTGCTTTCTGCCTTGCAAGAGTGCTTCTGCTAGTACTGGACGTGAAACAGAGGAATTGCTAGATTTAATATTTTGTACAAAGAGAGAATAGCCATTCTTGACCCTGTCATCCCAGAAGCCCTAGGCACAGCCCAAGATCCTGTCTGAGTGAGAGGAATCCACATGACTTATAAACATACTGCAACTTATAAACATATTGCAACTCTTACAAACTGCCATTTCTAGGAGTATTACACCATCCTCAATCCTGCTCCCTCATTTTTTGCTTTGCATCAGATCCGTGTTGATGAAGAGTTCTGGAATACTTTGAAGCTATTTTTCCCGATACAGTTGTTGCCATCCTTTGATTTCTGGATCTTTCAGAATCATTATGAACTAACAGGAATATGCAAAAGGGTAAAGCCAGACGAAACTCCTCATAAACAAGGTATGCAAACATTAAGAAAAAGAAAAGACCAGCAAATGAAGGCAAGGCAAATAATACTGCTTTCTAGAACCTTCAAAAGATAAATAGGTTTAAAGAGCTTAGGGAGAGCAGATTCTGATTATATTCTAATATTCTAGTAGTATTTATTTATTTATTTATTTATTTATTAGATTTATACCCCGCCTTATTTGCCTAAAGGCGCTCAAGTATTCTAATATGAAGGAAAAGATATCAGCTAAAATACTGTAGCTGTAGTTCCCAATTTATATGCAGTTAGACAAACACATCCTGTGAAAGCCAATCGATGGCACATGAATCTGTTTTCACATTTTAAAATCTTGCAAGTGGTCCAAGAATTACACGCTTAGGCACTTTCTTCACACAGTCCTCAACTGAGCCCAGAACTAAGACAGGGTCCAGTGGTAACGAACACCTCAACATACCCTTGGATTAAGCTAGTGTGTCCTTCCATAATTCTTTAACTTGAAGACAACTCCACCATATATGAACTTCTGCTGGCTTGACACTGCCAACATTGGTCAGAGAATAATCTTCTGGGTCCCCCCCCCCCGAAATAGATACAGTACTTAGAATCTGTGCCAAAGGAATGCTAAACCAAACAGGATAGCAAGGGTGAAGAAGGGGAGCATTCACAACACCTGCTGAGTGACATACAAGAGCAAAACAGGCAACTGGAAATAGATTTTCCAGGGTTTAGAAATATGGGATTCATTGGTCATCTGCCTTGGCAGAGGAAAGGCGGGGTAGAAATTTCTTAAATAAATAAATAAATAAATAGTTGACCAAACGTTTGACAATCACCCCGATTTCCTTCACTTTTCCCTTACTTCAGAGTGAATTTAGAACCGATGTGTTAGAGGAATTCAACTGAGTGTACCTTGCAAATGGACTCCTGATTTATCAGTACAGCTTATAATATTCAAAGTTTAACTCCTAACTAATTCAACAGTTTAACCCCGTAACGGAACTACTGAGCAAGCTCTTTCTTGCTTCCTTTGTGTCCTTTTGCAATATTTTTGTTCTTCTCTACAAAGAAAATTTCCCAGCCCAAATCATCAGCTTTTACATGGTTTTTACACGAGAAAAAAACACACCAAAACTAGTTCTGTCACACGTCTTTCAGATTCTGTAAAGGCCATATGTATTTTCTCTTGTTCCTTCTGTTTTTTTAGCTAGCACCAGAGGCCCCTTGTACATATTTTACACCGGGAAAAGTACTGTACATGCCAAGGTTCGTTGTCCGTGGAGGAAGGGCAGTTACTTTACTAAACAGAATTCGGATAAAGCAGAGAAAGATAACAAGACATACTCTGATGAGCAGAGACGGAGAAAAGAAAGCAGCAATTTACTGTGTGCAAGTGGGTTTGAACTGGTCGACCTTATAACACGCCCTCTCCCAGTAAAAGATGAGTTTTTCAGCTAAAAGCGAGACCTAAAAATGGTAGATGCATCAAACAGTTTTTGTATTGCACCAGAGAGCCGGTGTAGCATAATGGCTCAGAGACTGAGCTGTGAATCAGGTTCAGTCTTGTCTATGCTATGAATTAACTGGCTGGCCTTAGGTCAACCACTGTCCTATGAGCCTCAGTGATCCCTATCTGCAGTATGGGGATATTTACTAAGAGCCCAATCCTATCCAACTCTCTAGTGCCAATGCAGCCCCAAGGCAAGGGAACAAATGTTCCCTTACCTTGAGGAGGCCTGTATGACTGCCCCACCATCACAGAATGCCACACACATACACACCCACACCCACTGGGATAGCTAAACTAGGGCTAGAAAATTGGATAGGATTTGGCCTTTAATCTTACAGAGTTATTGCAAGGCTGACATCAAGATAATACGCTCAGAAAGGATGACACAAATACTAATTATTGTTTACAATGTCACTACATCGCTCTGTTGGGAAGAAGTTAAGATATAAGTATTTTAAATAAATAAAATTGTTTTAACCAGGTGACTAAACACAGGCTAACAGCTTAACGTATATAATTTTCAGTGGGGTTCCATTATGCTATTCTTGCTTGCTGGACCAGAGCAGATGGAGCACTTAATATTGTTTACCTGTAGAAGTAGTTTGTAGGAAGAAAATAGAAAGTAAACTTCCATCGAATCCAGATCCGATATAGTGTCCCATACAGTTGAACTTATTAAACAAACCCCACACTTACTGGAAAAAAAAAATTCCGAATTGTTTTATAAATGAACCTGACCCTACTGAAGCCTGATATTTGGAGAGCTATCAGCAATTCCTACTTGGTTTAGTCCAATAATCAATAATCAATAATTATGTCCAATAATTAATAATCCCCCCACACCCAGTTCTTTTCCAGTGTGTTCATTCTGTGGCAGTTTTTCAAATGACAATTCTTCAAACAGAAAAACTTCAGGAGGAGATTAAAGGCTTAATTAGAGTTTATTATGGAACTTAATACTATCACAGCGCAAGGTCTTTAATCAGGATAGGGCTTTCATAGTACATTACAGAATTAATTAACTTCACGGCAGTAGGAGGTTGTTTTCACCAATTATGGATTGTTAAGATTCTTGCGTAAGTTAGGCTTGTTTCCAGAGAAGATGGTTTTAAAAGAAATCCACATTCTACATTTACATAGACACCTGCCTATGGAAGATTTCACTTCGTGCATCTTTTGAAATAGACCATAGTCCACCTGAACTTTTGCTGAAATAATTTTCCCCCCACATTGCTACAAGGCTTCTTTTTTGAATTTATTCTGAGTAACCCCAAATCTAAGATTTAAGACTCTGCCTGTCCCCAAAGGTTTCATCCTCCAGCGCCACAAAGACGACACAAAACAGAGAGCAATGATCCAGTATTCCTACAAGTCCTTCCCAATTCTTGTTTTACCCATACACCCAATATGCAGAAGCCACCCAAGAGATCAAGGTGAAAAAAATATATAGTCAGAATGTGTTGGTTGCTATACAACATTCTCCCACTGGGTTGTTAAAACAAAACAAAAACCAGAGCTGAGGCTGTGATTCCCAAAGTTGGGATGCTCAGACATGACCAAAAAACCCCCCACGTTTCTGTATATTGTTGACAGTACTAAGACAATGATGCAATTTTAGTTTTGTAACCACTGGAATTGCTTTGCTTATGGCCCAGTTAAGACAATGCTAGTTACGCCCGTAAGATGTAATTTTCCAGACAATGCTGGAAAATTTCCAGACAATGCTGGAACCTACTGCAAACATTTAAGAGGAGACCAACTCAAGACCCAAGGGGACATTTATTGCACCGAACCAAATGCCAGGATGAAAAAAATCAGGCCTAGTATTTGCTATTTACCCTGTGCAACACCAAACCAAATAGCCTCATGAGAATTATTAAATTATTAGAAGCCAAGTTATCATGAGTTGACCCTTCAGCATTTTATTTAGCATGATCCGAAAACACAGTGCCTCGTTTTAATGCTATTGCCTGGTTTAGAATAATTTTTCTCATTAGCTCTTCTCTGCTGGTTCGTCCCCAGCTTATTTCTTCATTAATTTAAAATTATCCATCATTAGCAGACACGTTGAAAAACACAGAGGTGGCAGTAGAACCAGGGAGACTGTCTTTGTAACTGAAGAGGGACATCTCACCAGCCCAAAATACGTAGCATAGTTTAAAAGTTATTCATAGCCCACTGCAGAGCCGTAAATACCATGATGACTAATTAAACATGAGTCTTCTGTTAAGTTAGCCAATGAGAGGTTGCCACTTGTACCATAATCCCTGACAGATGTCCTTTGATTTATAAAGTGATGCATAAAATCACATGCCTAGCCACCCTGAAAATATCTTTGACGTAACAGTGCTGAATGAATTCCATATTATTTATAGTATGTCAAAATAATCCCCCTAGCCAGGTACTTGAATTCACCATCTGTTCTTAGAATTAACTACGGTTATCGCATTAGGTGTCATCTCTCTTAGCCACAACAACCTATTCCTTTTCAGAACTGGAAAAAAAAAACCCTTATATAATCAAAGAAAAAACAAAAAAACCAGTCAATCACTATTGCACTGTTGGTTTTTTTATTACGACGGTAAAAAAGACTGCGATGAACTTTATTTATTTAAAAAGAAATAATCACATCTACAATTCACAGGAGATCCTGCCTCCAGTATAGAGGATTTTTGCTGTGGTGGAAAAAAAAGGAATGCTTCATTTTTGTCTATAATAATGGATCAAGAACCTTCTGCTTTGTTTCACCCAAATGGAATAGAATCAAATTTCCCAAATTAGCAGTTTCTCACTATAATACTATCAAGAGTGATATTATCAATATGCTGCCAAGAATTTTGCTGCCAAGAATTATCAATATGGTGCCAAGAATTATCAATATGGTGCCAAGAATTTTTTTTTTTCCTCAGAAGACCACGGCATTCACAAACTTGAGCTCTTCAGAGCATGGACCTCCCCTTTCCAACCAAGAAAGCCTCATATACACTGAGGGTGCGGTTTCTCTAGCAGTATAAAGAAAACCCAAACTTTTAGCATCATTATGAATGACTGTGCATCAGCCCATTAGCCCTGCTAGGCTAGACTCTTAGCCAAATGAGTAACTCCAGTTTTAAAACTCAAGAATGCAAATGCATTCGGGGAGACAAGGAAGGTTTAAATTAGATATGTTACAAATGTGACTTCAGAAAAGGTTAGTCATCACTACTCCGGACCCAAAGCCGCCATCTACAAAGGTACTGTTCGGAGGATCAAAGTGTGACCATGTTTAATGCTTGAGCTTCATAACAGGTCAGGGAATAGCAGAAGGAAAACCATCTTGCGATAAGCTACTGCAAAACGAAGGGCTATTGCTTGGCGAAGGTTTGAAAATCACGCTGTTTTCTTTCTGGAATGCTGTCCGCTGGCAAAGGCAAGGGTTTCTGACACACACACGTTACGTTCCTTTATCACCTTGATTCCCCTTATTTTCAGACCATCTTAAAGGACATCGTGTGACTCGGTTTTTATCCCCCAGCAATGAAACACAAGACTGCAAATCATTTATTAATAAACCCAAGACCCTCGCTGCCTAGAAGGGTGACGGCATTGAGATGGGTAATATGATTTCAGCTATTCAAAACAACGACGAAAGGCAATTTTGGTATAGAACAAAATCCAGTGGCAACCTGATACTGTAGAGTGATGGCTTCTTCACAGATTTGTTCACACTCCCCTCCCTGAGATGACGCCATTATTCCATTAATAGTTCCATATTCCCCAAGTATAAGACACAAGATGCAACTTCAGTTATACTAAAGCATGAGTGATGTGGAAAAGAGAGAGATGCACATCTTTGGCAGCATTTCCTTCAGGTTCCCTCAACCCAGCACGATTCGGAAGGCAGTATCCCTGGCACCTAAACAGGTCATCATTCCCCTTTAGAACACCACCGTGTTAGCTGATTCTAAAAGGACATTTGTCCACGACTCAGTAGATTTACAAACTGCTAAGGAACCAGAATATGAAAGACGATTGTTTTATATCTGATAGAGCTGCTCATTTTTTTTAAAGCTCGCATTTACGAGGTTTTTACTAACTACAGTAGTATTAGAACCCTCCCTCGCCCCAAACCTGAGAAGTTCAATAAGGTGTAGCTGGGGAGCCTGCAAAAACAGCCCATAAATGCTTTGAAACGAGATCGAAAGAATAGATACAAAGATGGTTTTCCTGGAGTGAGGTATTATGTTTTTAAACGTGATTTGACGATGCCTCTTTTTTTCCCCCCATTGGCTGTACGTTTGCTGGTTCAGATGGCCTTGCCCAGCCCTCTTCAGTACTAATGATGCTGAAACCAGCTCACCTTTATGACATGACCTTGCACACTGAAGACCTAATGAACCTACTGCTTTCCAAGCACATCTGTAGAGCCCAAAAAGAGGCGGGCAGCACCTTCAAGTCTCAGCCAAGCCATCAACGGCAACGAGCCCCTTGCAACCAGCTGTTAGACCCCCGTCCCCTTAAATGAATCTTTAAAACAGCCTCCGTGCCCCACTCATCTCAAACACATGGTAGGTACTCTGATTTTTGTAAAATTTCAGAACATTTGCACCCGTGAATGCCAGGAAACGGCCCATCAGCGCGCAAGGCACAAGCTAGAAGGAATTTCAAGTCCAAAGTTCTCTTTGATTACGGTTTCACAGCTTTCACATTCTAGGGCTTTCACATTCTTGCCCTGTATGCCAGGCACAAGGGCTGAAGTCTCTAGAGGAAACCAGAGTCCGACAAATGCTCTTCTACATTACGAGAAATGCAATAGGAATGTTTATGCCCATTTTTTTTTTTGGATTAAGTTTTTGGTCCTTGTTTGAAAAAAGCAAAAGCAAAGTCTTCTTCCAGCCATCTCCCACGCTGCGAGTCAAGTCAATACAAGAGGATCCACCACTCACCCTCCCCATCCATCCCTGTTTTGTAGCACAGGCTGAGATGAGCTCTGTTAAATGGGGCAGACCCTCCTCCCCAGCATTCTCGCACCACAGGCCCCCACATTTACAGGCCCCCACATTTATCGTAAACACTTTGGCGCTGCCTGTAAAAGGGTGTGGAGATTCTGGGGGAAAAAAAAGCAACTCTGGGGTTGTTTGCCATTTTGCTGGAGGACTTCTAAAAGCACAAGGGGCTTAAGAGCGGAGACTTGCTTCTAAAAAGGCTCTGGAACCTTCCAAACGGAGCTGGCATCAGATCTACGGCGGGTGCGTTGCCGTAAGCGCTCATTTGCTCACTCTCTCTCTCTCTCTCTCTCTTTCTCCCCCCATCTTTTCTTATGGTCTCCCTCTGGCCAAGAAGCATCCAAGGTCTCGAGTCGCCGTCGGGAGGAAGACGCACCACATGCTACGTGGGATCGGATCATGCTCCCAGGAGGCTTTTAAAACTTTACGCTTTATGGGTAAATGCATCTGGAAAACAAGTCTAGAGACAGCGGGATCATCACTCCCTCCCAGCCCCTCCCTAAGAGGCCCAGACGGCCACTGCAAACCTACCCACCCAGGTACGAGCAGCGCTACGTTCAAGCTTTACTCTGCAGCAGTCGCACGGAACAGCTCGTCTTGGGAGAGGCACCCACGATGTGAAAGGAGGAATCTGGGGGGGCTTCTGCTGATCCCACAACCGCCGAGGTCACAGAACGTGAGCGAGAAGGACTCAGGCACCCCCTTACCCATCCTATTGCAAGACCCAGGGCGGCGTTTCCAGGTGGAGAGGAAAGCAAGCAACCTTAGGGGTTTTACTGGCAAGAGGAGAAGGAGCAAGAGACAGGGCCTCTCTCTGAATCCAGGGCATGACCTCGGGAGAATGAGAGAGGAGGAAACGCCCTCTGCCACCTGGAAAAGAAAACTGCACAAGGGTTGGCACATACACCCTCCCCGCCCCACCGGCCCTCTTCGGTCAGTGCCCGCTCCATCTCACCAAGCGCCCTACTTTCCATCTGCGACTGTGGTCAGAATCCGATGCACATTCATGCACATTCCTTGTCTTGTCTCCAACCACCCCCCTGCTCATCACCTGGCCAAATGCTCCTCTCCCACTTACCAGGGAGAGAGCTCACACGCCACAAGCACCATGCCCATATTACCCTCCTGCAGAGTCAGCCTGGCTGATCGCAAGCGTGGCTCTCCGTCCCCCAGCGTCGACTGTCTTCCTGCATCTTCCACCAGCTTCTCTCTCCCCCTCCCTCCAGTTCCGCTTCTGGGGCCCTCAGTGACATGACCGCCACTCTCCCCTCCCTCCAGCCTACACTGACAGCACTGACAGCCTCCCTGCCCTTTATATAGTCCACAAAGAGCCGCATCACTTCCCCTCAGGAGCTCAGTCGCATCGACTCCTCCGCCAAGGGCTAGGAGGAGGCGGACGACGAAAAAGAGTCCCTCCATAGTTTTCCCTCCATAAAAGTAAAAACAACCACTGTTTCCCCTCCCTTTCCAAATCCAAACCCCATCACCAGAATGCGAAACATTAATTTTTTTGGGGGGGGGGATGATAGGGGAAAGGTTTTTTTTTTTCCCTACTCTCTTTGCATCAGCAAAAAAGATTCTGGAAAGTTCTCAGCAAGGAAAGGAAAAAATGGCTTCTTCTCAGGCTTGCTCACAGAGATGACACAGCAGCTCAAACCCCCCAAGTACAGTCATTCATTTCTCCCCCCATCCATTACTGGAGCATGTGGTTACCGGAAAGAAAGGCTTTTAAAAAAAATGACATTCTTGTTTTGAAAACACGAAGAAGACAGAGCCATATTGCCGGAAAATAGACCGTAACTACCAAGTAAAGGGGGAAAAAAAAGATTTTAAAGGCACAGGATTCTTACAGATGGACATAAGGCATATCGCCGACCCAAAGCCAAAAGAAGGGTATCTCACTTGGCAGTGAAAGCTGTTCGGAACCAGAAAACAGAAGGAAAACACACATTTGGATTTGGGTGGGATCATTTTCAGGTTCTTGCTTTCAGCATAAGACACGAACCAATAGCTTGGAGGGCTTTTCTTCGTTTAATGTATGTGAAGCTACGAAACTGCTGTGCACTGATCCTGACCCTGGGTCCACCGGTAGCTGCCGACTCTTTCCGACAGGGGTCTTTCTCAGCCCCACCTGGAGGGGCTACCAGAAATGGAACTTGCAACCTTTCCGCATTTAACACCAGGTCTCGGTCACTGAGCTCAGAGCACCAATATAGGTTTGTCATCAGTCTCCGTAAAGAGAGCCGTTCCTCATGGGCTTGCCTCCATCGGTCAGTGACAAAACAAAATGGAGAACCAACAGCTGAGCCCCAGGAAAACCAACAGGGGGAAAAATGTTTGTTTTTTCACTTCAAATATCTTTAGGATGGGAGCATTAATGTGAACATGCGTTCCTTTCTCACTCAGAGATCAAGTATGCAAGGTGCGCGCACGCACACACGCACGCACGCGCACGCACACACACACACACCCAAGCGCACTTTGGTCCTTTTGTGTTTCCCTTTGCAAATATTTTTCCTTTTCTGGGGCAAACACTGACCTCAGCAGCAGAACGCATTACATAATTAATTACGCTTCCTACATTTATCGCCTGCCTTTCTGCCAAGGAGCTCAGGGCGGTGTAAGTGGTTCTGCCGTGAATCAGCCACTTACGTACATGGTCACAGGACAGGCTCAAACAGGCTTAAGAGTGCAATCCTCACATGGAGTGAGGCCGGCACAGTTAGGCCAGCAAAGTTTGGCCAGCACAAGGGACACCGTCAGGTATGTTTGGGCCACGCTCTGAGACAGGGAGGGTGGCGCATGTTTGTGTGCTGGCTTCTCGGACTCCAAGAGTGGCCCACCCATACTTTACCATGTCCCTTGTGCCAGCCAAACTTTGTTAGCCTAACTGTGCCGGCCTAGCTCCAGGTTAGGATTGTGCTGAAAGTCACAGGAGGGGAAATTTTGGTTGAACATTGGGAGAAACTTTGTCACGGCAAGAGCAGTTCAACAGGGGAGCCAATGGCCTAGGCTGTGTGTTGGGCTCTCCTGTCCTGGAGGTCTTCACAAAGAGGCTGGGCAGCCATCTGCCAGGGGTGCCGTAGGCTCTTCTGCATTGATAAATACATTGGATACATGGTCTTCAAGGCCCCCCCTCACGACTCTACGATTTGACCTCTTTAAAAAATGCAGTTGTCATCCCTTGTCTATTTTCTTACACCACCATCCTGCTTTATTTATCCCCGGTATGAAAATGCGTAATCTTCTGGGCATGGATGTGTCCGTCTATATTGGTATATGCCAGATATAAGCAAATGCAAACATTTATTTTCCTTTTACCTTCATAAGAACATAAGAAGAGCCCTGCTGGGTCAGGCCAAAGGCCCATCTAGTCCAGCTCCCTGTATCTCACAGCGGCCCACCAGGTGCCCCAGGGAGGCACGAGACAACAAGATGCCGGCATCCTGTGGCCACTCCCTTGCACCCGGTACCAGTAGTCCACCACCTTTGTAAGGAGGTTGCACAATCCATCATTGCCTATAGCCCACGATGGACCTTTCCTCCAGAAATCCGTCCAATCCCCTCTTAAAGGCATCCAGACCAGATGCCATCACCACCTCCTTGTTGGAGCTTTTAAATGTTCAGGATTAATGTGTACGACCATCACCAACACACACATATCCCCAAAATAAGAAACGCTTGCTTCCTCTCCTATGCAAATCTGGCTGGCCAGTCTCTAAATCTGGTGGGGAGAGGGAGGGAAGAGTGGTGGGTATTCGTGTACATCTTATTTTGCTCCGTTTTGGCAGACCGAGGCCTGGGTGGAAAAGCTGTCAGCGGAGGGGTTTCCGCAGAATTCATTTGTATCTAAGAGGACGCAGGGGAAGGAGGTGGGGGCCTAACGGGGAAAGAGGCGCCTTGACATTAAAGAAAAGCTGCTGCTGCTTCCTTGGCTCCCCCCCCCCCCGGCCCTTGCATGGGGGGGGGGAAGCAGCTCTGCAAAACAGGGCACCCCACCCCTATTAAGTCCCTTTTTGATCCAGCTGGATCCAGTTGCCACAAACACCCTCCTCTCAATGAGGCAAACACAAGTGTGGTCTGGAGGTTGAGCTGTTGCCTTTGCCCGAAGATGCTAAGCAGGATCAGCCTTGGACCGGCCTTGGATGGGAGACCGGAAGTCACTGACAGAGCTTGTAGAGGAATGGGAGGAGTGTGGAGGAGTTGGCTGACAAAAGAACTGGCCAAGGTGGTGGACTGTGAAGGCTCAGAAGGTGCAAGAGTGCAGCCAGGATCATGACCACACACCGAAAGGGAAACATCTGAAGAAATTGAGGGTTCTGTGAATGGTACACAGAACAATAGTTGTAAAAACCCCAATTGAAAAATGGGGTTTATGAACAGCCTTGCCCATGTAAACCGCCTTGAGTCCAGTGAAATCTGGAGAAAGGCGGTATAAAAATACATAAAAAAACTAACTAACTAAATAAAAAATACACATACCCCAAGAAGAAGGGAGCATTGCACAGACCTCCCCACCCCACTCTGTTCGGCCACAGGTTATTTTCAGGAGCCTACGCTCAGCATGAGAAGTGTTGCTTGAAACATGAGAAGTGTTTAAAAGTGTCTCTCGAGTGGGCAGGGCAGCATTTGGCCGTTGCCTGGGATGCCAACAGCAAGTTGCTGCATGGAACAGATGAAACCATGCTTAGTTGGAGGGCCATTGTAGTATTGGAAGCCCAATCTTGTCGGAATGCTGTGTTCACTTCCATCCAATGGCCAGCCTTGCCAAAACGAATGGCAGGCGTTTATCGAAGGGACAAGGCCATCTTCCATCAAATGCACCCGATATGTTTTTGATTAAAAAAAATAATGAAATGAATCGATTTGCACAACCGGATCCACCAGGTACAACATCCATTTTAGGCTGCATTGCGTGGGCATTGTCGACCAACTGCTTCTAGCCCACAGTACAGTACGCACTGCTTTTGTACATTAAAAATACCATCAAAGCAGCAATCAGAGTGTCTGACCGTGTGCAGAGTGCCCAGCTCCTATCAGTGTATGTCTGTAGCAAGTCTGCCTGCCCACCTGGATCTGGGATTGATATGCAGAAGGCTGGAGAGGGAGGAGGCATCACCTATGTTAGCAACTGACCATGGCTTACAATTCTGTCCTGCCAGACAGCCCTTTTTGGGATTTGGTGCCCAAATTTGTAACTCCTCACCTTGCCTGCCTTTGGAGAGGGGCCATAGCTCACTGCAAGACCAGGTGCTTTGCATAGGGAAGGGTTAATCCCTAGAGGCATCTCCTCTAGGGGAGGGCATCTCCAGGGAGGGCCGGGATCTCAAACATCTCCAGGGAGGGCCGGGAAAGACCCCTCTAATTAAAACATTAGCGCCACTTTCAGGCAGTGTAGCTAACAATGAAGGGAGGTGGTAGCGCTGCGGGTTAAACCGCTGCTGCTGGGCTTTCCGACCGGAAGGTTGGGAGTTCAAGACTGCGCGACGGAGTGAGCTCCCCTCGCTTGTCCCAGCTCCTGCCAACCTAGCAGTTCAAAAGCACCTACATGCAAGTAGATAAACAGGGACCACTTTTGGGGGGAAGGGAACGGCGTTCCGTGCGCTACGGCGTAGAGTCCTGCCGGCCACATGACCACGGAAGCTTGTCCTCGGACAAACGCCGGCTCTACAGGCTTTGAAACGGAGATGAGCACCGCCCCCTATGGTCGGTCACGACTAGACCATTTGGTCGTGGGGAAACCTTTACCTTTACCTTAGCTAACAATGATTCACACTGAACTAAGGCCTGGCCCCCCAGGTAGCAGTTTTTGTTAATGCTCCTTTCAAGGACGCAGTTTACAACATAGATGCCTGCCTACGTCTGTGATCAGTGTTCCTCTCTCCCAGGAAGTGCTTGTTCTGTGTCAAGCTCTTCTTTTTGTTTTTTTCCTGGAGCCAAGAACACTCTGCTCTCTCCCCGCCCACCTCCAGGCTGTTTTCTCCCAACTCTGGCGCTTGCCGTGGCATGTCTGTTACCCACTGTGGGGAAGTAGCTGGGGTGAGAAAAAGAAACAGGAGAGTCCTTAAGACAAGCCTGCCTAGGTTGGGCTGTTATTTGGAGGCTTATTTACAACCACAAAGGAGTGAAGTGCAAGGGAGTGGCCACAGGATGCAGGCATCTTGTTGTCTTGTGTGTTCCCTGAGGCATCTGGTGGGCCGTTGTGAGATGCAGGAAGCTGGACTAGGTGGGCCTTTGGCCTGATCCAGTGAGGCTCTTATGTTCTTATGAAGGGCCAGGGAGGAGGGGAACACAAGTTGTTTCTATCACAGACCCCTCTTTAAGTGTTCTTGGAGAGTAGCACCCAATATAGATTAGTTACCTCTTTTATCACACTGCCAACTGTTTAAACTAGGGTGTGTTAACCTGCTTTTGCACTTGTGCTCAACCCTGGCACGGATGCTAAGATTCCACAGTGGTTGCAAGTTAAAAGCTTGGCCTAAAGGAAGCCAAGGGGACATGGTGGCGCAGCGAGTTAAACCGCTGCTGCTGGGCTTTCCGACCGGAAGGTTGGGAGTTTGAGACCACGCAACGGAATGAGCTCCCGTCGCTTGTCCCAGCTCCTGCCAACCTAGCGGTTCGAAAGCACCTAAGTGCAAGTAGATAAATAGGGACCATTTCAGGGGGGAAGGTAACGGCGTTCTGTGCGCTACGGTGTAGAGTCATGCCGGCCACATGACCATGGAAGCTTGTCCTCGGACAAAATGCCGGCTCTACAGGCTTTGAAACGGAGATGAGCACCGCCCCCTGCAGTCGGTCACGACTAGACCATTTGGTCTTGGGGAAACCTTTACCTTTAAAGGAAGCCAAGGTGAGACTTGCAGTCTGAACCTGGAGTTAGACCAGTGAAGTTTGGCCAGCACAAGGGCCACTGTAAAACATTTTGGACCACAGAGAGGCCATCTCTGTACCCATAGATGTACATCATCCTCTCCGACTCTGAGAATGGCCAAATGCACTTGACAGTGTCCCTTGTGCTGGCCAAACTTTGCTGGCCTAACTCCAGGTTAGGATTGCGCCCAGATAAGGGTGTCGCGCACATGCCCAGCCATACATTTGTCTGACACCCATCGCACTGGCTTTACAATGCACGTAATCGCCGGTCCCAAGTCTGAATTTACTCTTTCAACACACACACCCAAGCACAATGCATTTGTGCTAGCTGCCCGTCTGCACACTCCTGTCTCCAAGCAACACTGGCTTCCAACCCACACAAACACAGCCCAAGACAGGCCTCGGCGGCCCACACACTCCTGGCTGAGCCGAGCCAAGATGGAATTTTCCACTGCTTCTCTCCAAGCACCAAGCCCTGAACAACAAACTCCGTGCCAGTAATCATGTCACCGAGGCTCGTTGCCGCCCAGGAAACTTTTTCCAAGATCTCCCTGATGGCATTAAAACATCATTCTAGGACAGTGATGGCAAACCTTTTGGGCTCAGTGTATCAAAACTTAGGAAAATGCTTAACTAGACTCTGCTGGTGTGTCAATTCTCCTCCCAAAGGAAAGAGAAACAGTTCTTCCTATTCATTTAAACCAAAAATTCAGTCCAATCATGGCTGATGCTATGTATTACAAAAAGAAACATCAAATAATTACAAAAATGAAAAATGAGTAAAATACACTCAGTTGCTATCATGTATTGGTGAATGCTGGTGTGTCACTTCAAATGTTGCGGTGTGTCACATTTGACACGTGTCATAGGTTCGCCATCACTGTTCTAGGACATGCTAGAAATTGCAAGGGGGAGCCAGAAGAACATTTGTTCTGGCACGTCTCCCCTCTTCCTAATGCTCACACAGAAAGATATTCAGGGTGCAATCCTAACCTGGAGTTAGGCCGGCACAGTTAGGCCAGCAAAGGTTGGCAGGCATAAGGGCCACCGTAAAGCGTGTTTGGACCACTCTCTGAGTCAGGGAGGATGGCTCACGTCTGTGTGCTGGCCTCTCTGACTCCCAGAGTGGGCCAAACATACTTTACAGTGTCTCTTGTGCCAGCCTAACTTTGCAGGCCTACCTGTACCGGCCTAACTCCGGGCTAAGCTTGGGCTCTCAACCTCATGAATCAGCCAACTCTGGCCAGAAGCAGCATAGCCACTCTCCTTTTGAGGAGCTGCTGTGTTTACTTTTCCTGCAACCCCTAAAAACCAACACACTTAAGCAGGCTATAGCCCCGAAAACACTGCTTCCCAAACTGGTGGCTCCTTCGATGTACCGGCCCATTGGCCAAAGCTGGCGGTAGGTTTTTCGTGAGAATTCCACAGCTCTCCTGGCTGGTTGCCGCGGCACCCCAGGGAGCTCCCCATGGCTCACAGTTTGGGAACCACTGCCCTAAAATGGGGCGTAGGCCAGTGATGTCATGCAGGGGGTACGCGGGGGTACGCGAGTACCGGTTTCTAGGATTATGGCTGGCCCCGCCCATTCGCCCGCCCACTCGTCGACTCCGCCCCCTGCAACGTTTGAATTTCCTGCATGTTTGAGTTGCCTGCATGTTCTCAGAGCCAGGCAGGCAAGCAGGCAGCTCTGGGGTTTTGGAACTGTTGGGTCACTTTAACATGATGCCAGGCCTCCTTAACATGTTCTGGGGGTGCTGTGGAATACTGTTGCAACTGTTGGGTCAGTTTAAAATCGTCTGAGGCCTCAAAAAGGGCTTTTTTCATGTCACTTCCTGCCATGACCTCACTTCCGGCTTATGGCATCACTTCCGGTGGGCGGGTCCCGACACATGCCAATCAAAAGTGAGTACCTGTTCTTTAATCATTTAGATGACACCACTGGCGTAGGCTCCAAGGTGGAAGGAGGCTTTGCTTTTGAAAACACAAAGACTGTAAACTCCAAAACGTCAATGACAGTTTGACTCTGCCTTGAACGCACACGGTCTCTCCTGGGGCAGAGCACGCAGGCAGCAGAACTGCAGTAATAAAACCACACATGGTCATCCTCTTTTAACCAGTATTAGCAAAGCATCCAGCATGAGCAGCAGCTCTGTGGCGGCCTCTGGTGGCGCAAGAACAGGGACCAAAAAAAACACCTTACCACTTCTTCCTGTGCATGTTAAGTCATGCTGAGCATGCTCAGTAGCATCAGCGGAAGCCTCTGTGCCCTTTCTTGAAAGCAGCTTTCCTTATTCAAAATATGATAAGAACATAAGAAGAGCCCTGCTGGATCAGGCCAAAGGCCCATCTAGTCCAGCTTCCTGTATCTCACAGCGGCCCACCAAGTGCCCCAGGGAGGCACGAGACAACAAGATGCCTGCATCCTGTTGCCACTCCCCTGCACCCGGTACTCTGAAGTAGCCCACCACCAATGTAAGGAGGTTGCACAATCCATCATGGCCTGTAGCCCACGATGGACCTTTCCTCCAGAAATCCGTCCAATCCCCTCTTAAAGGCATCCAGACCAGATGCCATCACCACCTCCCGTGGCAAAAGAGTTCCACAGATTAACTACCCGCTGGGTAAAAAAGTACTTCCTTTTATCTGTTTTAACTCTCCCAACCCTCAGTTTTAGTGGATGCCCCCCGATAGGGGGCCCCCTGATAGGAGGGGAAAGCAGTTATCTCATTAACATTCTTAATATTTTAATTGAAATTTACTACACCGAGAGAAAGAAACTACGTGACAAACCAGCAGAGCCTAAATGTCTGCACCAAGCATCTTTTATTCCTCCCCCGCCAAAGTGCTGTGCATTTGCATAGGTTTAATTGTGGGGTGGATGGTCCGAGTTAAAAACCATTTTCGACCAATGATGCGTTCGAGCAACACTGGTAGAAATACAATTGCCAGCACATCATTGGTAGAAAATGGGGTCTACTGAAAGCTGCCCTTCATGATTTTTCATGTATTTCCCTTAATGGTCTGTGAGGACAAGCAAGCAGTTTGCTCTCAGGTTCTCAGCTCCAGACCCAAGATAAAAATACGAAAACATGCCACATATTGTCAAATCGGGTGACTTTTATTTGCCACAAAGAATCCCAGTACAAAGTTAGCAAGAATACATGCCTCAATATTATGTACAGATACACACACACACACACACAACACACACAGAGCCATACACTCTCTCTGAATCCAAGCCTAATAGAAGTCAATTGCATAGATTTGCTTTGGAAAAAAGCACTTTGGCAATACATGGAGTTTGGAGAACTGGGAATGAATCTTTGTTAGCAAGATGCACCGACTCCTACAACAGATCTCTCACCAGCACGCCAAACGATGCTCGCTTTGCCCAGCGATGCACCAATCCTGCCTTCAGCCACTCCTCTTTCTCCTGGATTAAGAAGCAGGAGAGGACGATGCCCTTGCCCACTGATCTCTGCCCCCTAAGGCAACTCTCTCCATCAGTCTCATGGACCCCAGGAGCAATTAAGCTCCTTAGGATGCCCGGAACAGGGTGGAAAGCGTGCAGGTTGTGAGCCCAGCATCAGGGCACCATACCCAACTTTGGCAAGGCCTGCTCCTTAAGACAAAGACCCCCACTGCCAGTTTAGGCAGCCAACAGCAGGTGTCGCAAAATGACTGAAAATGCAACAAGGGGGTGATTTGTTGTCCAAAGTACTGAGCTTCCAAGACGTTATTTGGATTTGAAAAAGCTTCTGGAAGCAGAAGGCACTAACATCTGACTCCCGTCCATACCTCCAGGCCACAACGGATCCCTATCACCACCTTCCACCCACCCACCCCGCAGAAGGACCCACAACAGTCAGCTGTGGGTCCTCTCGATAGCACCAAAGTGATCGCACAACTTCAGGAGGCCAGGCTTTATTGCTTTGCCACAAAGGTACTGTCCACGCAGCTGGATTCTTAAGACTGTAAGGTGAGAAGGCAAGAGCAGCATTCTCTCGGATCGTGGCCCTGACTGCCCTGCAACAAACACCAACCAATCAAGGAGGGCCAGAAGGACAAATAACCAAGTGCGGAGAAATGTCCTTAAAGGGAATTGTCCCCATAATGCCCCCCCCCGAGGTGCCTTTGCAGACATCCAAGCTACAAGAGAAAGAAAAGCAGGCTAATCCTCACCCCCAGGACACAAACTGAACGTGCCTGGAGCGATTTGTGTCCAAAAGGGACGTGGATCCGGTAAACACTCTCATTGGATCAGCATTAAGAATTGGGTTCAGGCTGTCTCAGGAGGAAGAAACACTGAGCCCAGAAGGCACTTGCAATGAGAGCAGGAGAAGGCATCTCATGGGGGAAAAACAGGCAGTTTTACGCAACAGCAGTGGTGCACGCCGGCATCAGAGGCTGAGGGGATGTGTGCTGCAAACGCAACCAGGATCTCCCTTTGCCACACTGCCGGGCCAACATGTCTGCGCATGCAAGCAGCTGTGCTAAGTCACCCAGTTTGGGTTGCTAGGCAGCCACTTCTGCAAGACACCTTTTTTGTGTGTGTGTGGAAGGAACGCTTTAGCCACAGCGGTTTTTTTCCCTTCCTCCTTGGCTTTAAAAGCCCTTGAGCTGCACAAAAGAGGAATCCGCCAAACCGACACCCCTTTCAGAGGTTTCCTCTCTAGGCTCCCTTGTCACCAAATTGTGCACGCAAGGTGAACAAAAAAAACACACCACAAAACACCCACACACGTTTGGATGACTAGAAACAAAGAACTGCAGCTGCTTGTCTGCAAGATGCAAACAGGACCTGGCGGCAGTCTGGAATTCAACTTGCCACACAAGGGCAGGAATCCCTCTGCGGCTCTTCAGATGCTCTGCAAGCAACTGTGTGTTGTTCCCCACCCCCACCCCAAATCTATTTTGTTCTGTTCCAAATTGAGCACGCAGACTGGAAGAAAGAAACGCAGAGGCACTTTTGGGCTGGCCACCGAAAGAGGCAAAAGCTGTGGCCGTCGAGAGTCCGACAGCAAAAAGGGAGGGTGAGCAAATGCAGAAAGCAAGAAGGCACTTCCTGGCCCGGAGCAGTCTGGGAGATTCCCGGGTATCTCTGCAGCACGGTAGGAACAAACTCAGGAAACAAGGCACTCTGTGGTTAGCTCCAGCCTGCTCCAACGTAGGGCAAGAGCCAGGCTGGATCAAGCCTAAGCAAAATAACGTGGTTTACTTGAGATCAGTTTCAGGAGAGAGGGAGAGCATCCGACCCCAAAAAGAGAGTCGGCAATGGGGTCAGCACACCGGTCCCATCCTCAACGCCCCCTGCCGGGAGGAAGTCAGCCTTGCTCCAGGTTCTCAGTGCCCCGCACGGCCGAGTAAGAGGTGGGGGCGTTCGAGAGCTGGCGGCCGAAGAAGGAAGCCGTCCGTCGGGGCTTCACCCTCCTGATCTCTTTCCCTGGAGCAGGAGAGACAAGAGGGGAAAAACCTGATTCAGCCACACGTTTGGGCAGAGAGGGTCCGTTGCTCAGCGGCACAGCCCAGAGCCCCGTAGCCGGCAATACCTCCAGGCAGGGATGGGAAAGACCCACCTCTGAAGACCTGGAACGCGGCTGCCAGTCGGCAAAGGGGAGGCGGAGCAAGAAGGACCAATTGCCCACTTTAATAGGTGACAACTTCCCATGGAAGCAGCTGGTGGCTTACTTATCATCATCATCATCATCATCATCACCATCAATAATAATAATAATAATAAATATTAAGGTTTTTAATATTAATGTCAATATTAATTAAAATAGTAATACTAATAATATTAAGGTTATTAATATTAATAATATTAATATTAATAATAACTTAATTTATATCCCGCCTTTCTGCCCCACGGGCACCCAAGGCGGCTTACAACATTAAAATACAATAAAAATCACAATTTGACATTTAAAAACAGTAATTACAAACAGGATTAAAATAATTGAAATTTAAAACAACAAGCCCCGTGGATCCCAAAATATACAAAGAGAGTATAAAAAACCAGCCAGCCTGTCAACAATTAAAAGCTTGTTGGAATAAAAAGGGCTTCTGCCCCCGCCGAACAATTGCCAAGGAGGGAGCAGTTCGCAATTCTAAGAGGAGGGTATTCCAAAGTCGGGGGGGGGGCCACCACCGAGAAGGCCCTGTTCCTGGCCGCCGTCCCTCTCACCTCTCCTGGTGGCGGCACAGTCAGAAGGGCCCCCCCAGATGACCTCAGAGTCCGGGCAGGATTATATGGGAGGAGGCGGTCCCTCAAATACCCCGGACCTGAGCCGTAAAGGGCCTTAAAGGTCAAAACTAGCACTTTGAATCGGGCCCGGAAAGGAACTAAACCGGCAGCCAGTGTAGCCGCCGAAGCAACAGCTCAACAGAGTCAACCAACCTCTCGAAAGGATGCAGCTTAGCATCCCTTAGCAATGCCCTGCATGGAAACGGGATGCTGAATCCAAACTGCCTTTTACGCAGCGGAAGACTGTCCTCTTCTGCTAGCTTACCGTCCTCCACGTAATCGATGGTGGAAAGGTGCTGGATCCGGCTGCAAACCACGCTGCTCTGCCGCTGCAGTTTGGCGCGCTGCCTCGCCACCGGAGAACGCTGGGGGGCGGAGGAAGGCGCCACGCTGGCAACGGCTTCCTGCCCGGTCCCCTCGGCGGCCGCATTCAGCTCTATGCAATATTCGATCAGGCCGCTCATGAGTTCCGCCTGGGAGGAAAGGAGGCACCTTTAGCACCACGCCTTGGTCCCTACTCTGCACTATTCTCGAGTTCAAGCACACGGCGCTGAAACGATCACAGACATAAGAACCTAAGCAGAGCCCTGCTGGATCAGGCCAAAGGCCCATCTAGTCCGGCTTCCTGTATCTCACAGCAGCCCACCAGAAGCCTCAGGGAGCTCACAAGACAACAGGATGCCTGCATTCTGTTGCCACTCCCTTGCACCTGGCATTCTGAGGTAAACTTCTGAGGTAAATAAAATATAGTTTGCTATCCTTCAGTTCAGCCGCTTCTCTGGTGGGAGCAGGGAAGCTGCTTATCAACCAGCAAGAAGACAAACGGGTGGCCAGAAAGAAGGACTAAATCCAGAAAGATCCATCTGTATGTGTGTAGTTCTTGAAAGATAGAACATTTCTGTATAAATTGTAAAAACCTTCGGGTTTCTGAATAAAGTCTCCCCATGTAAACCGCCTTGAGTTATAGTCATTAGAGAAATCTGGTGACCTAAGAAAGGCGGTATATAAATCCAAGTATTATTATTATTATTATTATCCTAAGAATATAAGGGAATTACCTTTTACCCGCTGGGTAAAAAAAATGTTTCCCCTGTATATATTTCCCCTGTATATGTCCCCCTTTCCTTCCTTCTCTCGCCCCCCCTTGTGCCAATATTGGTGCTTCCGACTAAATGCACCTCTGCTGCTAGAGAAGTTAATCTGTGGAACTCCTTGCCACAGGAGGTGGTGATGGCATCTGGCCTAGATGCCTTTAAGAGGGGATTGGACGGATTTCTGGAAGAAAAGTCCATCGTGGGCCATGATGGATTGTGCAACCGCCTTACATTGGTGGTGGGCTACTTCAGAGTGCCGGGTGCAAGGGAGTGGCCACAGGATGCAGGCATCTTGTTGTCTCATGCCTCCCTGGGGCACCTGGTGGGCCGCTGTGGGATACAGGAAGCTGGACTAGATGGGCCTTTGGCCTGATCCAGTGGGGCTCTTCTTTTGTTCTTAAGCATGTGCGCTTGCTCTGTGGAGAGCACAGAACCCAGGTTCCCTTGGTGCAAAGCATGCATTCACCCTCAGGTAGTGGGGGGGGCGGTTCTCACATTTGTGGCCACCCCCCCACCCTATCCTGACAGTCAATCCTGGAGCACAGCATCGCTGGGATGATCGGTCCCTGGCCGATGCCTTCAGACCAGCCTCCCAAGCCCACCTGTTTCGAGTAGACTTTCAGGAGCTTGTTGACGGGCGTGCCCTCGGTCTCGCCGTCAAACTCCAGCCACAGGATGTGTTCTTCCTCGTCGGGAAACGTGTGGTCCCACGAGAGCTCGTGGAAGTGGAGGCCAAGCAGGACACACTGGTGGGAAGATGGATGAGCCACATGGCAAGAGAGGACAGGGATAAGAACATAAGAAAAGAACATAAGAAAAAGCCTTGCTGGATCAGGCCAAAGGCCCATCTAGTCCAACTTCCTGTATCTCACAGCGGCCCACCAGATGCCTCAGGGAGCACATAAGACAACAAGATGCCTGCATCCTGTGGCCAGTCCCTTGCATCTAGCATTCTGAGGTAAAATTCTGAGGTAACAAACAGAATTTGCTATCCTACGAACGTAAGAAGAGCCATGCTGGATCAGGCCAAAGGCCCTTCTAGTCCAGCTTCCTGTATCTTGTAGTGGCCCACCAGATGCCTCAGGGAGCACGCAAGACAAACAGATACTTGTGTCCTGCTGTGTCCCCTGCATCGGGCATTTAGACTATTACCCTTGCACCACCCCCAAGGAAGACACCAGACTGAGGTTGGGGTTGTCTGGAGTAGGCAAAAAAAAAAAAATTGCCATCCATAATTGGCCATAATTTGGATGACAGAAAAAAATTCCTACCCGGCCCTCATGATGTATAAGGTAAAGGTTTCCCCACGACCGAATGGTCTAGTCGTGACCAACTGTAGGGGGCGGTGCTCATCTCCGTTTCAAAGCCTGCAAAGCTGGCATTTTTGTCCGAGGACATGCTTCCGTGGTCATGTGGCCGGCATGACACCACGGAACGCCGTTCCCTCCCCACCGAAGTGGTCCCTATTTATCTACTTGCATTTTAGGTGCTTTCGAACTGCTAGGTTGGCAGGAGCTGGGACAAGCGACGGGAGCTCACTCCGTCACGCAGTCTCGAACTCCCAACCTTGCGGTCGAAAGCCCAGCAACAGCGGATTAACTCGCTGCGCCACCACGTCCCATGATGAGCGACCAGCTAATCTCAGACTGGACATACCCATCATAGCTAGTAACCTGTCATGGAGTTTTCCTCCATAAATCTATCCAATCCCCTTTTAAAGGCATCCAGGCCCAATGCCACGATTGATAGCATTTCAAGGGCTCGTTCCAATCATTTTGAGAGGCTCAGACGGGCCTTGTAAACGCCGCAAGGCCTTTGCCCCCCCCGTCAGGGACAGCCTCTCCCCCCACCGCCATGTTACCTTCTCCTTGCTGTCGAGGATGTAGACGCCCTCCAGGCTGACGCCCACCAACACGGCTTTGCGCCCCCCTCGTTGCAGGAAGCTCTGAGCCGGCTTGTCTATCTCCCCAGAGAAAAAGGCACAGCTTTGGGGAGAGGGGGAGAATCAATCAATCCATCAAATAGCATTTATATACCGCTTTTCAACCCAAAGTTCACCAAGCGGTTTACAGGCAAATAGTAATAACACATGGCTCACCAAGGAGATCACCAACTTACAAAACACTAACAGGGCCACAAACAAGGTCAGCAGCAAGAGTTTGAGGACAGCTCCAGGGTGGCTCAGGTTAGGAGTGTCGCCGCGGCCACAGGTCAACGACATGGCCTCAGCCAAGTGTCATGAGCAGCAGGGAACCAGGCCCGGCTCCGATCCATCTTGAGGCCTTGGCCTGTCCTTTTTCCCATCCCCCTCTCTGGGTTTCTACCGGTGAGAAGAGTTCGTTTCCCTGGAGTCTGTTTCGTCTGGCTACCCGGCCGGGCAAGATAAGGAAGGCCTCTAGCCGAGAAACGAAACCAAGAGCTGTTTTGCTTCTAGCTGGGAAAGAGTAAAAGTCACACCTCCTTCCTGAGGCTTGTGCAGAGTGGAGGGGGACCTTCTGCTGGCATTAACCCGGTATAGTATGTATCCACCTTCGGTTAGGCCATGGCTTGACTCCATTTGGTAAAACACGGCTCCAGAGTGTGGGAAAGAGCTGCAACTACATGCCTATCTCCTTTGTGTTTGCAAAAGGTGTGAGGTCATACCTGGGGTCAGGAATGCAAATCTAATCAAGAAGGTTCCATTCAGCTAGTAATGCAAAAAGTAGGATGTAAAGAAAGAGAGAGAGAGAGAGAGAGAGAGAGAGAGAGAAGTGGGTGATGTATGTTTGACGGTCTCAGCAATGAGAAATGTTTGCTTCGTCATTGGATCAGCCTCAATTAAACCTTCAAGGAATTCCCCACCATTTAAATTGGTATTTATCTGGGCCTCTTCCATTACAGGGGTTTTAGATAAAAATAACGCCGCCAGTCGGCCATTTTCTACAGAGATCTTATCACAAAGTCCATTGCAAGCAGGGACCGTAGGTCTATTCAGGGGTAGAAAAAAATCATCAAGCCTTGATTGCTTCATTCTCCCTGTCACACTCTTGCTCCCCCTCAGAGAAGTTTCTTTTCCTTCCCATGATAAAAGTGGCCGGTGGTAGGAATATGCTTATCTCCGACACGGCTCAATAAACAAGGCAGCCCAGCTGAAGCCTCGGCAATTAAACGCTCGTTTAAAGAAAATAAAACCCTTCAAAGGCTGCCTTAATCCTCCCACGAGCCTCCCGCAAATGCTATGCAGCTTAGATAAAAAGGTCAGTTTTGACTGGACTATTTAGGGATAAAAAAGAAAATATAAAAGAGCTTGACTTATCGGAGCCCTAATTTCATGTCTTGCCGTTCCCACTCCCACCGGAAGTCCTTCGGTGATGTATGTGTGTTTCAGTGCATTAATAAAGTAGGATGCAAAGATCAATGTTAGAACCAGGTGGATACATACTGGAGTAGACGAGTGCGTCTCCAGCGAAGGTGGATACACACCGGGTTAATACCCCTTTTGCCCTATTCGCAACTGGTTCTGTCCTTCTGCTGGGCGAGTGTTAGGACAGTGTATTAGCTGGGAGGTAGATGCTTTCTTATCTATATATATAAAAATGGACGTGGGTATGTATGTTATGTATACACGTCTCCGTGCCTTGACCCACGGCCACGAAACTTGGCACACACGTACCTTGCAGCCTGGAAGGAATCACTGCGGGGGTCAGACCCCCCTACAGCCCCCCGTTTTTCAGGGAGGAGGCCGGATCGTCAGGAACCAAGGGGATTGCATTGGACTACAGGTCTGCTGCCACCCTGTGATCACAGGCGATTCTGCAGGTTATGTGGGAGGGCTGCAGTACCTCAGCTACTACACAAGAACAGAAATGAAAGTGAAACTAAACTGCTGTGCACTGCCTGAGTTGGCCAGGCTGGAAAGAGCAGGATCCAGAGAGTTCCAGCACCCAGTCGGATCTGAGAGGGACTTATTTGCAGGGAGCTAACTGGCCACCTCTGCCTGTTTCTCATACGGCTATCCTCCCACAGGACCTGCAGATACTGATCAGTGAGTGTGCCAATTGCATTATGCTCCTTTGCGTGATTCTCTCCCTGTATTCATTCCTTCTCCTAATACAAGCTGGGGGTACTTTGTCCCCCGGGCAACGCCGGGTAACAAACAGCTAGTTTTTGTATAAAGCATCATGTAGGTCTGCTTTGAAAGTCTTTCTTAATCAATCAATCCTTATATACATACCGCTTTTCAACACAAAGTCCACAAAGCGGTTTACAGGCAAATAGTAATAATAAGGTTAAATGGCTCCCTGTCCCCAAAGAGCTCGCAACCTTAAAAAAAAATGCAGAACGCCAGCAACAGCCACTAGAGAAGACACCGCGCTGGGGTGAAGAGGGACAATTGCTCTCCCCCCTGCTAAATATAAGAGGAACCACCACTTGGAATAAGTGCCTCTTGCCCAGTTTGCAGGCTTTCTTAAGCCTCTATGCTGTAACTTGTAGTTAATAAATCATTACGTTTTGCTCCATGGCGTGCCTTGTGTCCTGGAAGCGGGGGTTGGCCAACTCCAGTCTCGACGCCGGGCTACACTCAGTGGTGTCATCCAAATGATTTAGGAACAGGTACTCACTTTTGATTGGCACTTGTCGGGGTCTGCCCACCGGCCAACCAGCTTCGAGTGGGCGGGGCCAGCTCAACTTCTAGGAACCGGTACTTGCGTAGTGGTGCGTAGTGGGTGCATGACATCACTGGCTACGCTACTGGTTGGGCTACGGGAAATGCCGCCTGGGCCGCTGAAGGTTGCTAGTGGCCAGGAGGGGACCACAAGCCCACGATGCCTGGGGGCAGTCTGGAAGGGCCAGGCCCCCGGGGATCGTGACACCAAGTCAGCCTCCCCCTTCTCATGAAGTGATCAACGCCAAATCCCTTGCGCTACCAAGGTCGGTTCCAGGCGTGCCCAGCCTGGCGACAGCCGGCGCACCTACCCGTAATAAGGCAGCTTGTGGCACTTCTGGAGATAGGCATGGTACAGCTTGCGCAGGACGGCAGGCTCTTCACAGGCGCCGTCCTCAGGCACCCCGCGGTAGGTGCTCAGCAGGCCTTGTTCGTGGGCAGGCAGCCGGGCCCCCCGTTTCCACAGACCGGCCAGGAGCCCGTGGCCTCGTCGACACAGGTGGGAAGGCAGGAACGAATCCAACCTCTCCCTTCGGGAAGGGAAAACAGAACAGAGAGTTGCCGCCTATCGATGCCCCACTTTCCGGGGGACAGACGTTCAACAGGGCATCAGCCTTTCCCAGCCCTATTCGGAGAGGCTGCCAGGAATTAAGCATTTGGAGAGGCTGCCCTTGGCATATAAAGCAGGCTGGCCGCCCTTCTAATTATTTTGATCAATTACGCAACCCAAAAAAAAGACGAGCCTTCATGCTTGCAAGGCTCAACATCTTTCCATCTGCAGCCCACTTTGGAAGATTCACTAAAAAACCCCGTCTCAATAGACTGTGTCATTTTTGCACCCTTGAACTTGACTCTCTTGACCATATCCTGTTGCGATGTCCAGCTCACTCTATTCCTCGCAATAGGCTTCTGGGGCCGCTTCTTTCCTCCCTCCCTTCTTCTCTTTCTGACCCACTGCCAATACTTCTGAGTGATTTTTCGACATCTATTACCAACCAAGTAGCTAAATTTCTATTTACTGTTATGAAGATTTCTCCCAAATTTTATTACAAACGTTAAATTTATTTCTTTCTCCCCCTACTTGAGTTGGAATGTGTTTTGTTCGCGCGCGCGCTTGTATTATATATTTTGTAATGCCAATAAAGGTTTTGGATACTACTACTATAAAGCAGGCATTTCCTGAACTGAGCTGTGGGCACCACACAACACTGGGAGAGCACCCTGGAAGCACAATCCTTTGCACTGCGCTTCAGGCCTACATGGTATCCAACACACGTTGGCGGCTTCTGGAGCTCACCGCAGGGCAGGCCCAGCCTCCCAGCCAATGGGCATGCTCAGATTTGCGCCCGCTGTTTAGCAGGGGCAAGCATCAGCACACCGCTGCGGCCACATCCAAACTCCGCCCCCCTCCCAGCTGCCCCGCCTGCGGGAACGCCCTCCCTCTGCCCCGGTCCGCCCCCTCCCAGAAAAGCCCCGACGCTGGCCCAGCTCGGCCAGCACAGGAGCGGCTTCCGGGCCGCCCAATTCGGTACACCTGTGTCGACACAAGTGCTTGCTTACGGCACTTTCCGAACAGGCTGGGACCAAGCCACACACCTGCAGCGGCCCAAGCACACTCTTGGCCTGCGCCCGAAAGAAACTCTGCATACGCGCATGCAAATGAAACCATCGTACATGCTCTCCCCGTCTACCGTGCGCACCCTAAGAATTCCGACAGGAGCATCTAATGCTCTTTTGAAGTCAGGTTTCTGACAGTGCCCTGTCCACTTATTTCCTCTTCCCTCCCCAACCTTTTAGGGTATGTATCTTTTAAGATCCGCCCCAACTGTAAGCCAGTGCGTGCTTTCAAAAGCTGCAGAACTATTTCAGAACATCTGCACTCAGGCACCCAGATACTGCTTGGCAGCAGGCGTCACTGGAAGGCACAATGGACGATTGTACAGACCCGCAAATCCCAGCCAAGCTTGCATTCCTCCAGGGCTGCCTCACATTTCCCAAATCACTCCACCCCCCACCAGCAGCTGCCCACATCACTCCTCTCTCCGAGCAGGCAGCGGGCAGGGGGAAGCCCACGGCACGCAAAGCCCACCGAGGCATGGACCAGAGAGAACGTCTGGCAGCCACAGAAGCACCTTGTGCTTGCGAGAGACCGGCCACACCACTGGCTGGGCGTGAAACCGACAACGTCCGCGCGTCAGGAGTGAAACTGACAATACCAGTAGCATGTGCGCAGACCTCCCCTCCCCCGAACCTAACATGCTCGCACATACGGGAGCTTCGGTATTATTATATCTGCATTGCCTTTAGTAGAACAGCTCTTGATGTTTCCTCTAATTCAGGTGCAGATGCACTGCTCAACTGACATCATGAGAAATCATCTCGCGCCCAGTCGCGGATCTGGGGGGGGCACGAGCCCTGGGCGCCATCTTGGGGCCGTCTAGGGGGGCACCAGTGGCCCCCGCAACATTGCGTGGGTAGATCTGGGCTCCGGAGTAAATCTGTGGGTAGATCTGTTTCTACCCATTAGAAACAGCCGTGGGCTTCCTCTAGGGAGCCCAGGTCTACCTGTGGCTGCTTCTGGTGGGTAGACCTGGGCTCCCGTGGGGGCGCACTTCTATTGGGTGCCCCGGGCACCATTTTGACTAGGTCCGCCCCTGCTCGCGCCCAAAAGCATTCGACCAAGGCCATAAGGAGCTTTGCCACGCGGTTGGAGTTGACCTGGGAAGGCCACTTAGCACTTGCAGATCATCCCATCGTGGGCATGCCAAGAGCGCTTGAGCATCCTCCGACATCTCCCTTTGGGCCTTGCTCCCCGACTCCTGGTCTCCTTCCCAGCTTTTCTATGCCCTTGCCTGCCTCCATTATGTTCCGAGTGCACCGCCGGCGCCAACGCACCCCAACTCCCCCTTCCTCGCTTACTTCAAGAAACAGGCCGTGTGGCGCTCCGGGTCGTAGGGGCCCAAGTGGATCCGGCAGACCAGGCCTCCCAACGCCTCACAATCCTCCGGGTCACACGGATAGCGCCCTTCCAGGATGTTGTATTTGGCCTCCTCGTACAGAAGCCGCAGGACCATTTCGTCTTGGATCTGGAGGGGAAGGAAGCAAAACGCACACATCATGGACACGACTCCGAACGCAAACAGGGAGGCTCTGAGCGTTGGCGGAGGAAGGCTCCCTCGCCCTTCCTGAGCGAGACGCCCTTTCAAACCCAGGGAGCCGTCGCCACGGCAAGTGGTGCGCTGTCAGGTAAACAGAGGTGGCATCAGGTGTGCCGTTTCCAGCACCGGGGGGGGGGTCCCTTGCAAAGCTTGGCAGGGCCCACCCTTCCTCCCTAAATCCACCCATGTCGTGGTGCTTGCATCAACACCGGCATAAGAACATCAGAAGAGCCCCGCTGGATCAGGCCAAAGGCCCATCTAGTCCAGCTTCCTGTATCTCACAGCAGCCCACCAGGTGCCCCAGGGAGGCACGAGACAAGAAGATGCTTGCATCCTGCTGCCACTCCCTTGCACCCGGTACTCTGAAGTAGCCTACTACTAATGTAAGGAGGTTGCACAATCCACCGTGGCCTATAGCCCACGATGGACCTTTCCTCCAGAAATCCGTCCAATCCCCTCTTAAAGGCATCCAGACCAGATGCCATCACCACCTCCTGTGGCAAGGAGTTCCACAGATTAACTACCCGATGGGTAAAAAAGTACTTCCTTTTGTCTGTTTTAACTCTCCCGACACTCAGTTTTAGCGGGTGCCCCCTGGTTCTGGTGTTTTGAGAGAGGGAAGAGAACATCCCTCTATCGACTTTATCCCTTCCGTGCATGATTTTGTATGTCTCAATCATGTCCCCTCTCAGGCGCCTTTTTTCTAGGCTGAAGAGCCCCAAACGCTGCAGTCTTTCTTCCTAAGGGAGGTGCCCCAGCCCCGTCATCATTTTCGTCGCTCTCTTCTGCACCTTTTCCAGCTCCACTACATCTTTTTTGAGGTGCGGCGACCAGAACTGTACCCAATATTCCAGGTGCGGCCTTACCATCGATTTGCACAAGGGCAACTTGCCTGCAACTCTTTCCTCCTTGAGAAAAAGACGTTCCTTCGGAACTGCAGCGACGGCTCATCTGTTGGTGGAAAAGAAACGCCAGGAAACAGGGGTGCCGCAAGAGCCTGGCTTCCTCCTGGCACCGCAGAAGCTACCCAGGGGCTCACGGCAGTTGCGTGTCACCAGAAGCAGGAAGTGAAAATCTTCCCTGTCGGACACGACAAGCCACGCTGGTTCCAGAGGCTGGCACCCCTCTTCCAAGGGTTTGTGACAAGGGTCATTTCAGCCCCTGCCTGGAGTGGAATCTGGGACCTTCTACATGCCCAAATGAGTTCCACCACGGAGCTCTCCCATATTGTAGCCCCACACCCTGGCCGCTTTCAGGGCCCGAGTGGTGGAAGGGGGTCAGCCGCTGCCCAGCGCCGAGAACGGAACTTGGCTCACCTTCGAAGATCTCGTCCTCGGAGCTGCGGGTGAAGCGGAGGAGGAGGTCGTGCCACTGCCGGCAAACTTTGTAGGGCTGGTGCTTCGGTTTCAGCTGCACCTCTGCGAGACGGAAAGCAAAAACTCACAACCCCTTGTTCCACCCGGCTCAGCACTGTCTACGCTGGCTGGGAGTGGCTGCCTAGAGTTTTCGGCAGGTCCCAGCGAGAGATTCTGGGGATTAAACCAGAGATGGTCCGCAGGCAAAGCAAATGCTCTAGCCTTTCTATGCAGGAGGTTTAGTTGAGAGGGTTAAAGCCTCCGTTTGCCCGAAAATAAGATCCAAAGGTCGCCAGTTCGTGAACACGGGAAGTCTCCGGGAGCGGCAGACCTTGAGAAGTGTGACTGATAAGAGCTGCCTCCAGCTGCCTGTGAGAGAGGAGTTGTGCTGGGCCAGCTGTTTCTTTGGTGGGAGCAGAGAAGCCGTTTATCAGCCAGCAGGAAGGCAAGCCTGTGGCCAGAAAGGAGGACTAAAACACAAAAGCGCCGAGAAATGTCTGGCAACAAGAAATGTTGTTGTTGTTCTTGAAAGATAGAACTTCTTTGTAATTTGTAAAAACCCCTTGGGGGTTTAGAGAAACAAAGCCTGCCTATGTAAACCGCTTTGAATTAAAGCCAGAGGAGCAATCTAATGGCCAAAGAAAGGAGGTATATACATACTATTATTATTATTATTATTATTGTGCTGAAGTACAGCTTTTCCCCCCAAAGCTGACCAGGCAGTTGGGGTCGGCATCAGGACTAACCCAGAATCTACAGCTACATACCCAGCTACTTTTTGGGAGTGGGATTACAAGTGAACTCGGTTATAAGCGAAAGGCACTCTGCACATGCTCAGGCACACTTAAGTCCAACTCAGCCCAGGTAGTGGCCTCCCACCGAGTCAGAACCTCGTCCATCTAGCTCGGTATTCGTGACACAGACTGGCAGCTGTTCTGCAGGATGCCAGGCGGGCTCTTTCAGAAGCCGACCCTGAGACTGTGTCAGGGGTTGAATGTGGGACTTCCTGCATGCACGGCAGGTGCTCTGTGCACATTACGGAGCTTCTGTGCCTCGCGTGGAGGAAGAACCGAAGTGCTCACTGAAGCTGTTGCTTAGAAAATATAATGTAACAATAATATTTGGTATTTATATACCGCCTTCCTTGGTCATCAGATTGCTCCTTTGACTTTAATTCAAGGCGGTTTACATAGGCAGGCATTTTCTAAACCGCAAGGGTTTTTACAAATCACAAACAAGGTTCTAATCTTACAAGAACAACTACATGCAGATGACACTTCCATCGTCCAGTCCTTCTTTCTCGCCGCACAATTGCCTTCCGCTGGCTGATAACCTGCTTCTTTGCTCTCACCAAAGAGCAGCTGGCCCAGCACAACTCCCCTCTCACAGGCAGCTGAGCCAGCTCAGACCTTATCAGCCGCATTCTCGAGGTCTGCCGCACGCGGAAGCTTCCGGTGGTCTCAAACCGGCGACCTTCGGATCTGATCTTCGGGCATTACTGCGGCTTTAATCCTCTCGACCAGACCTTCTGCCCTAAAGAGAGAGCAAAGAGCTTCTCCCGTACTCTCCAGTGACCTCAGGGCCTTACCAAGCAAGGGGGAGATGAGCCACAGGGAAAAGACCTCCATGGCGTACTCTGGCAGCATCAGGGTCTCGCGGATGATGCGATGCAACTCGTGCGCCGTGACCGAGTGCAAGTGGTCCACCGTCAGCCGCACCACAGTGTCATTGACGAGGTACACCAGGACGTCCATGCCTTGGTGGAGGAAGAAGAGAGAACAGCAAGAAGGTTGGCCCCATGGCCGTCATCCACTCCCTCTACAGCCAAGCAGAGATCATGGGTGTTTCAGGTCCTTCTTGGAGCTACACAAAGGCCTGCCTCCTATTCTCTCCAGTCTTCTCAGATCTCTGCTTTATAAGGCCCAGAACTTCTCCAGCCAGCATCCTCCTCGCCAGTGCCCCGCCACCTGCCTCTGGGAAGTCCACACACCAAAGCTGAAAACATACCCCTCCCCTGCCCCTGAATGTGGAGATAGCGTATAGCTATCAGGACATGGTGGCGCTGCGGGTTAAACCGCTGCTGCTGGCCTTTCCGACCGGAAGGTTGGGAGTTCAAGACCGCGCGACGGAGTGAGCTCCCGTGGCTTGTCCCAGCTCCTGCCAACCTAGCAGTTCGAAAGCAGGTAAAAAATGCGAGTAGATAAACAGGGACCACTTCGGTGGGAAGGGAACGGCGTTCCGTGCGCTATGGCGTAGAGTCATGCTGGCCACATGACCACGGAAGCTTGTCCTTGGACAAATGCCGGCTCTACAGGCTTTGAAACAGAGATGAGCACCGCCCCCTACAGTCGGTCACGACTAGACCATTCAGTCGTGGGGAAACCTTTACCTTTATCAGGACTGTAGGCCTAGATAGCCTTACCCGCCTTAAATCTGTCGAATCCTCCTTTCAGGCCATCTCAACTTGTGGCCATCACATTCTGTGGCAGCCTCTAACTATGTGTATGTATCTGTATCAGAGCCTACCAAGATGGGCATTTTTATTTTCAGCGCTAGGAAAGCAATTCAAAATGCAGCACCAAAACCGCAGGCGCGGTTTAAAGCAAATTTAGCACTGACCCAGAAACATTCTGTCTCCAGCATGCAGCAAGGATGAGGCGCTCGAGGCTGGGTTTTACTGGTCCTCCAGACTTCCCCTACCCTAGCTCTGGGAACCTGTGACTCTGTGATTGAGACATACAAAATTATGCACGGGAGGGACAGAGTCGATAGAGGGATGCTCTGTTCCCTCTCTCACAACACCAGAACCAGGGGACAGCCGCTCAGATTGGGAGAATTAGAATGGATAAAAGGAAATACTTTTTTACCCAGCAGGTAAAAATCTGTGGAACTCCTTGCCACAGGAGGTGGGGATGGCATCTGGCCTAGGTGCCTTTCAAAGGGGATTGGACAGATTTCTGGAGGAAAAGTCCATTGTGGGCTACAGGCCATGATAGGTGGTGCAACCTCCTTACATTAATGGTAGGCTACTTCAGAGCGCCGGGTGCAAGGGAGTGGCCACAGGATGCAAGCATCTTGTTGTCTCGTGTGCACCCTGAGGCATCTTGTGAGCTGCTGTGAGATACAGGAAGCTGGGCTAGATGGGCCTTTGGCCTGATCCAGCGGGGCTCTTCTTAGGTTCTCAGGTTGGCAAATTCTGTTTTAGTTACCTCAGAATTTTACCTCAGAATTTTACCTCAGAATGCCAGAAACAGGGGAGTGGCCACAGGATGCAAACATCTTGTTGCCTCGTGTGTGCCCTGAGGCATCTGGTGGGCCGCTGTGAGATACAGGAAGCTGGACTAGATGGGCCTTTGGCCTGATCCAGCAGGGCTCTTCTTATGTTCTTATGTGAAGGAAAGAGACAGAAGTTTCCCAAGGCTTGTCGTTCTCACTTACTTCGGGGTCCCGTGGAAGAAACACTGCTGCGTTGCGAGTGTGTATCGTTGTTGCTGGGCACGGTGAGCCGATCCCCCTCCATCTGCAAAGGCAAGGAGGTTGCATGGCTTGCTGTGCACCAAGCTTCTCTTCGGGTCCGGATTCCCAGCACCGCCCCCAGCACTTAGACGATACAAATTCGTACCCCATGTTCAGCCTGTCAGTAGGGCCGCGTGTTTTGGATAATTCCCACCCCCCAAACTTCTTGATTCAAATAGCAAATGGGGTTAACGTGGTTTTATTCCACTTCCTCATTCCAAGTTCTCTGTTTTATTAATTTTAAATGCTCTCAACATGTACCAGGTAGACGAACTAGACAATACAGTGTCAGCCACAGTGTTATTTCTAATTGGAAAAGTCGTCTATTTTCATTTCTGGAAAATAAACACCAAAATGCGGTGTTTTGTGTTTTTCTTCAGATACGTTTACTGCCAAAAGGCAGTTTTCAACAACAACAACAACAACAGCAGCAACCTCTACCTATAAGGGCCCCCCAAAGCAGTCTATGGATGTCGGTTCCCAAGCAAAAACGAACGCCCTGTTACAATAACAGATTTCAAACAGAAAGCACCAGTAAAAAACAGAACTAAGGAGCAGTATTAAAGTAATGTAATTCCTATGGTTGAGCTGCTTTCAGGGTACCGAAAACACAGAAATGCTTTCATCAGCCACCAAAGAGGCATTGATCAGCATGCCAGGCAGGCCTCAAGGGGCAGGGAGTTCCTATGACCGAATCTTCCTAGCTGTGATCAACAGATTGCAGAGGACAGGAGACTGCCTTCTGCTGAATCAGTTCATTGGACCATTACATCCAGTTTGGCACTGTTGACAATGACGGGCAGCCGGTTTTCGGTCTAAGTCTTCCCCAGCCCTATCTGGAGATACCGTCAGAAATGGAACCAGAAAACCTTCCTCCTCCCTCCCAGTCCCCAAATTCCCCGCCCGAGTTGAAGCCGGAAGGACCCGGGCTCTCGTGTTGTTTACCTGTCTTCCTTTCCTCGCCTCTGTTGCCAACGGTTTCGATTGCAAGCCCCTCGGGGCAGAGACCTGCGGTGTTTGGAGTCTCTCCTTCGCCTCCTTTCCGCAACGCGCCACCGCCAACGCTGATGGGGCTGTTTGAGGATTGGGAAAGGGAGGAAGACGATCTCCAGCAGGCTGCCCTTGACTGAGCTCACCGTAACCCGGCGCAGGGACGGTGGCAAGAAAGGCGCCTGAAAGAGAGAGGCGTGGCTGGAGCGCACCGTGGGCAGGAGCCCTGCAGGAACTCGGGCACGGGGCGAGTGGCAACGCGCTCAGGTCAAAAGCAAAGAGCGCGCACAGCTGGGCTGCCCATAGGGAAGGGGGGTGGAAAGGATTTAGGCGCACAGCCAGCCATTCCTACCTGCCTGCCTTCTCCCCAACAGGAAAAGCCTTGCTCCGGTTCCACTCCCGGTCCCACCCAGTGCCCGTCCGGCGTCACTCCGGCTCCGCCCGCCGAGCTCGCCCATTGGCTCCGACGCGTCCTCCTCCGACTCGCGGGGCTCTGCGGGGGCGGGGAGGGAATGGAATGCGCCGCTAATAGAGGCGGAAGGAGGCTGGGCGAGAGGGCGAAACTCGCGCCTTTGTCCTAGTATAGGGCAGAGTGCGGCCAAGAGCTGCGGAACGGGCGGCCACTGGACGAAGCCTCGGATGGCCTGCGCAGGCAGGAGTTGGTGCATTTTCGAAGGGGGAGAGTCTCCCCGGATTGAGCTCCAGTTTTTGCCCTTGAAGCCTGCTGTAAAGTCATAATTTGGATTTTTGTCCAGGGTTTTTTTTTTTCTTTTGGGCAATTTAATTTCAGATGAAATCAAATCAAGTTATAATTCGAAGGGGACGCGGGCTGCAAACATATATGCACACGCGCTTATCTGGAAGTCAGTCCCATTAACATAAGCAAAGCCCTGCTGGATCGGGGTAGACACAAGACCTGACCTCTAAGAGTTCGGCCAATTCCCTTTTAAAGCGGTGGCGACCACCACCACATCATGCAGCAGTGAATTCTACATGCGCTTTATGTGCTGCGTGACGTTTTGCTGTCTGCCTCGATTCCCTTGCCACTCAATTTCATCAGACGGCCCTTGAGCCTTCTGTTGTGAGCGTGTGGCTACAATCCTATATGCACTTCCCTGGGAGCAAGCTCCATTGAACACACCGGGACTTGCTTCTGAGTAGACATGCATAGAACGGCACTGTAAGCCTGCCTTCCTTGCAACAGTTTGTAAGCCTAAATCTTACAAATCTTAAAGCTTTTAACTGTTGACAGGCTGGCTGGTTATACTTTTATATTTTTATATCTTATGATCCACTGGACTGGTTGTTTTTAAAGTCTATTGTTTTGTTTTAATTTTGTTTTTTGTATTGTTTTAATATTGTTTTTAAATTGTTTTTAATCTTAAATTTTGTATTTTATTATATTGTTGTAATGCCGCCTTGAGTGCCTTCGGGCATGAAGGTGGGATATAAATTCAATAAATAATAATAATAATAATAATAATAATAATAATAATAAATCGCGTTTCCACCCACGCAAGTCATATTCCCTGGCAGCACTCAAGTCTAGAATATTAAAAACAAAGTGCACATTGAAATGAATGGGGACCCACTGACATTGGCACGCGACACACTTAGCGGGTCCCGGCCCACAGTTGGAGAAACGCCGCTCTCCATCATCAACTTTGAGATTGTAACTCCTTGGGGCAGGGACCTCTCTCATTTTGCAGGGGCAATACTGTGCCGTGTTGATGCTGGCCTGTAAATAAGAGAAGCATGTTCGGAATGACAAAAATGGAGCGCCTCATGCATAGGGCGCGGTGCTGTGGTATTATGGGTTGTTCCGCGGGTTAAACCGCTGCTGCTGGGGTTTCTGACCGGAAGGTTGGGAGTTCAAGACTGCGTGACGGAGTGAGCTCCCGTCGCTTGTCCCAGCTCCTGTCAACCTAGCAGTTCGAAAGCACCTAAATGCAAGTAGATAAATAGGGACCACTTCAGGGGGAAGGGAACGGCGTTCCGTGCGCTACGGCGTACAGTCACGCCGGCCACATGACCACGGAAGCTTGTCCTCGGACAAAAACGGCTCTACAGGCTTTGAACCGGAGATGAGCACCGCCGCCTACAGTTGGTCACGACTAGACCATTCGGTCGTGGGGAAACCTTTACCCAGTGGTGTCATTCAAATGATTTAGGAACAGGAACTCACTTTTGATGGGCACTTGTCGGGAACCCGGAACCAGCCACGGAGCCCGTTAGGATCCGGAACGCCCGTTCTGGTCCGTTCCCCCTGAATGACATCACTGCCTTCGCCCCCTCTAGGAATCCGGAGTCGCTCCCTTTAACCCTCTGAGTGCCAGCCAACCAAGAAGGAAAGCTCTTTGCAGAGGAATTGGGAGGGGGGGGGAGGGAGAGTGAAGTGGGCGGAGTCAGCCCTAATTTTAACTAGTGGAACTGAGTTCCCCCGCGTTCCCCCTGCATGACATCACTGCCTTTACCTTTACCAGGGGAAGAGCAACACCCTTTGAGATAGCCCAGTCTAAAGGTGAGCCACGAAGTCAATATTTAATCGTGCCAAGAAACGGGGGCTGTGAGGATAAATAATCTTTTCCTTTTCGCTCCCTCCAGAGGGGAATGGGGATTGCAGCTGCTGCTGGGGTCTGGTAGGTCGCAGCCGGACTGGGCAAAAGAATCCACTGGGATCCCAGCACCAAGGTGGGTCACTGGAGGTAACACACACCCATAGAGAACCAGCCACTGCGAAGTGGATCCCGGGAAGCCTGCACTGACTGTTGAACCCAGATTACTCGGGCAGCACAGTGCCACAATATTCAGCACCGTCTCTGCACCTGGCCCTTCAACCAACCAATCACTAGTATTTATATACCGCTTTTCAACACCAAGCTCACAAAGCGGTTTACAGGCAAATAACAACACTGAAGTTCAATGGCTCCCTGTCCCAAAAGGGCTCACAATCTAAAAGAATTGGAGAACACCCCCAGCAACAGCCACGAGAAAAGACACTGCGGAGGGGTGAAGAGGGCCAATTGCTCTCCCCCTGCTAAATATAAGAGGAGCACCACTTGGAAAAAGTGCCTCTTGCCCAGTTAGCAGGGCGGGTCTCTGCCCCAAGGGTCTTGCAATTGCGTAGCTAAGGCATCTGCTTCCTGGGGTAAAAGAAGATTTTGTATTCCCCCCCCCCAAAAAACACACCAAAATCAAATTTTGTTAAGGGCACAGTCCTAACCCGCTTTCCAGCACTGACCTAGCTGTGCCAATGGGGCATGTGCTGCCTCCTAGTGGTCAGGGAGTGTATCCAGCCTTAGGTGGCTTCCTGCTGCCCCCTGCTGGTGACTCGGCGCCCAACGATCTTGTTCTCATGGAACATGCCTTTCTATTTTCTCCCCGCCCATGCGTCTGATGTGGAAAGCCATGCGCTGCGGGACCCCTGCGCGATGTGCAGAACGGAGCTGGGCAAGGCAGGTGCTGGGTATGGGAACGGGGGGGGCAGGTTGGCTCTCCGGGGGTGGGGCAGGGCATGCCAAGGCGTGCTGGGCTCTTTAGTCGGGTTGCCAGATCCAAGCTGGGACTGAGTGCCTCCTCTTCTTGGTTGGCTGGCACTCAGAGGGTTAAAGGGAGCGACTCTGGATTCCTAGGGGGGGGGCGAAGGCAGTGATGTCATTCAGGGGGAACGGACCAGAACGGGCGTTCCGGATCCTAACGGGCTCCGTGGCTGGTTCCGGGTTCCCGACAAGTGCCAATCAAAAGTGAGTTCCTGTTCCTAAATCATTTGAATGACACCACTGGCTCCACCCTAGTTACAACTCTGCCCCCACAGAACGTGAGATTCCCCGTCAGCGGCCTGCCGACCCATTCCGCCTCAAGCACCTCGAATGCTGGCGGGGGGATCGCAGTTGTAGCCCCAGCACCCCAACTGCAAGCCTTTCTCAATGCCGCAGTGTCCTCCACGAGAGAACCAATCAGTGGGTGCAAAATGGGGCAGCGGGCAAGCCTCGTGCCGTCTTTCCGTACACCCCGCAGATAAATGTCCTTAAAGTCTCTGGGGCGAAACAGGAACAAGGCCAAGCCCGGCTGCGAGACCAGCACTTATTAACTAGTTCGGCGGGATCTCCTGGGCTCGGAGAAGGATTTAGGGCGGTCAGGCAGACCCTGCCCACTGTCTTACTAGCTCAGGGCAAAGGTCTATTTTGCCGAGCAGGGCAAGGTCTCTAGGAAAAGTGAAAGAACGCCTCTGAGCATGTGCGGTGTGCCCTTTCCCCTCACTGCTGATAAGAGACGGCCAGGTTTCTAGCAACACACATCTGGGGCTATTCATAAGTTGTTGTTCAGTCGCTAAGTCGTGTCCGACTCTTCGCGACCCCCTGGACCACAGCACGCCAGGCCTCCCTGTCCTCCACTAGCTTCCTGAGTTCGCCCAATTTCATGTTCAGCGCTTCGGTGACACTATCTCATTCTGCATCTCATCCTCTGCCGCCCCCTTCGCCTTTGGCCTTCCATCTTTCCCAGCAGGAGGGTCTTTTCTAAAGAGTCCTCTCTTCTCAGGAGGTGGCCAAAGTCTTTGAGCTTCAGCTTCAGGATTTGTCCTTCCAGGGAGCAATCAGGCTGGACTTCCTGGAGGATTGACCGATTGGCTCTCCTTGCAGTCCAGGGGACTCTCAAGAATTTTCTCCAACACCATAATTCAAAAGCATCTATTCTTCGGCACTCCGCCTTCCTTACGGTCCAGCTCTCACAGCCATGCATGGCTACTGGGGAAACCATCACTTTGACTATGACTATACTAAGTACCAATCTCCTTGTTCTCCTACCTGGTCCCAAAGGAATACACAACCCATCACAGGCACCAGCAGGTCTTGAGCCAACCCTGCAGGTGGGAAATCCCCTTGTCCACTACCTGGTCAGGTATTGCTTTTTTCCGTAAGAGGTGACAAGGGGAGCAAACCAGCAACCTTTCCAGCAACCAGGCCTTTGGTGTGCTTTGATGCTCTCGCCAACCACATGGTCGGCGTCCAGTGATGTCATGCAGGGGGTACGCGGGGGTACGCGAGTACCGGTTCCTAGGATTACAGCTGGCCCCACCCATTCGCCCGCCCACTCGTTGACTCCGCCCCCTGCAACGGTTGAATTTCCTGCACGTTTGAGTTGCCTGCATGTTCTCAGAGCCAGGCAGGCAGGCAGGCAGCGAGCGGAGCCTTTCCTTGCCTTGCCACTGAAAAATGAGCAGCTCTGGGGTTTTGAAACTGTTGGGTCACTTTAACATGATGCCAGGCCTCCTTCACATGTTCTGGGGGTGCTGTGGAATACTGTTGCAACTGTTGGGTCAGTTTAAAATGGTCTGAGGCCTCAAAAAGGGCTTTTTTCATGTCACTTCCTGCCACAACATCACTTCCGGCTTATGGCATCACTTCCGGTGGGCGGGTCCCGACACGTGCCAATCAAAAGTGAGTACCTGTTCTTAAATCATTTAGGTGACACCACTGGTTAATGGCCCACCGCAGAAGGGGCAGAGCGTGCTTCGGTGGCGCGGCCTTCGTTAACGATTAAAGCCATCCTAGATGTTCCCTTTGACCGGGTTTTCCCCCTCCAGGAGCAGATCTCTCCCAGGTCCTCGAGCGTCCGGGTGCCATGTCCAGTGCCGAGTTTGCCGCGGGGTGGCTTTCTGGTAAGGCTTTCTGGGGTCCGCGGAAGCCACCCTCTGAACAGATGTTGGGAAGGGGGAAGCGGGAGCGAGGGCATTGCTCGTGCCTGAAGTAACTGGGGAGCGGGGCCATAGCTCATCGGGGACGGCGTCTGCTAGGGGCAGCCCTAGAATGAGCCCCAGTGGCTAGACTACTTCACCAATGGGGCGCAGGGTCTCCTGCCTGCTTCCCTTACGCAAGACAGATGGGGTGGAAGAAAGGGAGCAGGGCTGAGACTGCCGGGCCGGACGGGCTCCTCTAAAGTAAAGGAGGTTGCTCTAGCCATCATGGCCTGTAGCCTGCAATGGACTTTTCCTCCAGAAATCTGCCCAGTCCCCTCTTAAAGGCATCTAGGCCGGATGCCACCCCTACCTCTTGTGGCAAGGAGTTCCACAGGCTAATTCCGCCTGGAAACGCAGTGCACTGATCTGGGAACGGCCACACTAACGCCTCCCTTTCTTTGCTTTAGGAGCAGCCGGGCTGGCGCTGGGGCACCCGATCGACACTGTCAAGGTGACGTGTAGGGCTGGGCGTGCTTGTGGAAAGGGACCCCCCAAATGGGAAGTCCTTGATGGAGGGAGGGAGGGAGAGGTGGCAACAGACATGTTGGGTGCACAGCAACCCGAAGGGGAAGAACGCTGGGCGGCATTGTATTGCCACAACTGCAGCTGAATGTGACCTGAAGCAGCCTTCTCAGTTGGCCTCACAGGTGCGCCGGTCCTGCCTATTCCAGGACAGTGGCAAACATCCCCAATGGAGTGACGTTTTTCGGGACTCTCCCCTGCGACCAGTTTGTGGCTCATTAACGGTTTATCCTTTGAGCAGGTGCGGCTGCAGACCCAGGCTGGGTACCGGAGCATCTTGGACTGCCTGATCAGGACCTACCGCCACGAAAAGGTGTGCAGCGGGTGGATCAGCTTTGCCCTGGGTCATCCTGGCCAAAGGCATCAGCTGGAACCAAAGCCATTTGCTGGGCTTGGGTTTGCCGTGCCTGAAACCTCAGGGTACCACTCCCCATCCGCGCAGACAGGACTGAACTAGAATTGCTTGCTGACTCAGCAGACACTGGCTCCATTGGGCCCACCCAGAGCTCAGTGGCCAAGCCCAGAAGGATGTGCAGGAATGGCTGGTGAAGTCCCAAAGCTCTGGAGAGGTGCTGCCAGTCAGTACAGGGGCAATTCCGAGCTGGACAGACCAAAGGCATGACTCAGCAGGAAGCCAGCTTGCCAATCTCCATCCGCCCACTTAACGTAAAATAAGAACCTAAGCACAGCCCTGCTGGATCAGGCCAAGGGCCCATCTAGTCCAGCTTCCTGCATCTCCCAGCAGCCCACCAGGTGCCTCAGGGAGCGCACGAGGCAACAAGATGCCTGCATCCCGTGGCCACTCCCTTGCACCTGGCATTCTCAGGTAAAATTCTGAGGTAAATTAAACAGAATTTGCTATCCTAAGAACATAAGAAGAGCCCTGCTGGATCAGGCCAGGAGCCCATCAAGTCCAGCTTCCTGCATCTCCCAGTGGCCCACCAGGTGCCTCAGGGAGTGCACGAGACCACAAGATGCCCGCATCCCGTGGCCACTCCCTTGCACCCGGCACTCTGAAGTAGCCTATTGCTAATGTAGGGAGGTTGCCCAACCCATCATGGCCTATAGCCCACAATGGACTTTTCCTCCAGAAATCTGCCCAAACCCCTTTGAAAGGCACCTAGGCCAGATGCCATCCCCACCTCCTGTGGCAAGGAGTTCCACAGATTAATGACCTGCTGGGTAAAAAAGTATTTCCTTTTATCTGTTTTAACTCTCCAGACACTCAGTTTTAGCGGATGCCCCCCGGTTCTGGTGTTGTGAGAGAGGGAAAAGAGCATCCCTCTATCGACTCTATCCCTCCTGTGCATCATTTCTCCCTCGCAGGTCTTTGGCTTCTTCAAAGGGATGAGTTTCCCGCTGCTGAGCATCGCCATGGTCAACTCCGTCATGTTCGGGGCCTACAGCAACGCCCTGCTGTTCCTCAGCAACACCCCCCACCGCGAGCGCAGCGCCAGACCTCCCAGCTACCCCCACATCTTCATGGCCGGCTGCTTCTCCGGGCTGGTACAAGTAAGGAGCAGCTCACACATCCGATTCCACAAGTGTGCGTTGGGTGTTATAGCTGGTTGTTGCATTGATCCCCCACTTTTCTTCCATTGTGGGGCTTCGGGGACCACGCATAGGGATGCCCGGCTGAGTTTCATCACAGTGGCTCATCACATCCCCTCTGATCATGCTCGGATTGTGCCTGATGTCATAAGAACATAAGAAGAGCTCCACTGGATCAGGCCAAAGGCCCATCTAGTCCAGCTTCCTGCATCTCGCAGCGGCCCACCAGATGCCTCAGGGAGCACAGGAGACAACAAGATGCCTGCATCCTGTTGCCACTCCCTTGCACCTGGCATTCTGAGGTAAATTTCTGAGGTAAAATTCTGAGGTAAATTAAACAGAATTTGCTATCGCAAGAACATAAGAAGAGTCCCACGGGATCAGGCCAAAGGCCCATTGAGTCTATCTTCCTGCATCTTGCAGCGGCCCACCAGGTGCCTCAGGGAACACTCAAGACAACTAGAGATGTGCATCTCGTTGCCACTCCCCTGCATCTGGCACTCTGAGGTAGCCTACCTCTAAAGTAAAGGAGGTTGCACTAACCATCATGGCCGGTAGCCTGCAATGGACTTTTCCTCCAGAAATCTGTCCAGTCCCCTCTTAAAGGCATCTAGGCCAGATGCCATCACCACCTCTTGTGGCAAGGAGTTCCACAGATTAATGACCCACTGGGTAACACTCCCAACATTCAATTTTCATGGATGTCCCCTGGTTCTGGTATTGTGAGAGAGGGGAAAGAACCTCCCTCTATCCACTTTATCCATCCTGTGCATAATTTTGTACGTCTCAATCAAGTCCCCCCTCAGGCGTGTTTTTCCTAGGCTGAAGACCATCTGCTCTCTCTTTTTTAAATCAACCAGTACTCTCTCAACTCTGATGCAAATGTATAATAATCACTGCAAATTTTCTGGGAATAGTTTATCACAGGACCATCTTGCTCTTATCCCCTCCCTTCTCATAAAGCTTTCTGAGTGCGCCAGACACAGCACACGTATAATCCTTACCCCTGCAAGGTCAATAAGGGTATTATGCCCATTTTGCAGATGGGGAGCACCGAGGCCAGGAGGGAGTGGCTGGCCTAAGGCTGAGCGCGCAATCCTAACCTGGAGTTAGGCCAGCAAAGTTTAGCCGACGCAAGGGACACCATAAAGCACATTTGGACACTCTCAGGGTCAGGGAGGATGGCGCACGTCTGGGCGCTGGCCTCTCTGACTCTGAGAGTGGTCCAGTCATACTTTATGGTGTCCCTTGTGCTGGCCAGACTTTGCTTTATTTACCTCATATTTACCTCAGAATTTTACCTCAGAAATTTACCTCAGAATGCCAGATACAAGGGAGTGGACCACTCTCGGAGTCAGGGAGGAGGGCACACGTCTGCGTGCTGGCCAATCTGACTCCGAGAGTGGTCCAAACACACTAAAATGATCTAAGTCACTTCTAGCCATGCAAGCATCACTGCCTTTTCGTCTTTTCCGTTGCTGCAGTTGTGCACTACTGTGAAGAAGCTGCCTCTCCATTTCCCCTCAACCTTCTTCACTTCCTCCCTGTAACCCCCTTGGCGAACAAATAAAAAACTTTAAAAAAGGATAATAATAATAATAATAATAATAATAATAATAATAATAATAATAATAATAATGCCACTATTTATATACTGCCTTTCTTTGGCCATTAGATTGCTCCTCTGGCTTTAATTCAAGGTGGTTTGCATAGGCAGGCTTTATTTCTCTAAACCCGCGAGGGTTTTTTACAAATTACAAAGAAGTTCTGTTTTTCAAGAACTACAAACAACATACAGATGGAACTTTCGTGGTTGAGTTCTTCTTTCTGGCCACACGCTTGCCTTCCTGCTGGCTGATAAACGGCTTCTCTGCTCCCACCAAAGAAACAGCTGGCCCAGCACAACTCCCCTCTCACAGGCAGCTGGAGGCAGCTCTTATCAGTCGCAATTCTCAAGGTCTGCCGCTCACGGAGACTTCCGGTGTTCTAGAACTGGCGACCTTCGGATCTTTCCTTTGGGCAAACGGAGGCTTTAACCCTCTTGACTAAACCTCCTGCCCACTCTTGGCTGACCCACTCTTGTGCCTGCTCAGATCCCGGTTCTCTGTGTTGCTTCAGGCCACGGTCCTGGCCCCCGTGGACCTCATCAAGGTCCGTCTGCAGAACCAGACCCACCCGTACAGCCGCAGGGGGCTGCCACTGGGGGCCCAGCCACGGTACAGAGGTCCGGTGCACTGCGCAGCCAGCATCTTGCGAGAAGAGGGCATCCCGGGCCTGTTCCGGGGCGGGTCGGCGTTGGTGATCCGTGATACGCCGACCATGGCGGCATACTTCCTGTCTTACACGGGGATCTGCAGGGGGTTGACCGCAGAAGGACAAGAGCCAGGTGAGTGGCTGGTAAGGCAAGACAAGGGGGGTGGCATTGGGTGGATTTTAAACCAGGCTATGAAACCATAGGGACGTGGTGGCGCAGCGGGTTAATCCGCTGCTGCTGGGCTTTCCGACCGGAAGGTTGGGAGTTCAAGACTGCGCAACGGAGTGAGCTCCTATCGCTTGTCCCAGCTCCTGCCAACCTAGCAGTTCGAAAGCACCTACAAATGCAAGTAGATAAATAGTCGGTGGGAAGGGAACGACGTTCCGTGCGCTATGGTGTATAGTCATGTCGGCCGCATGACCACGGAAGCTTGTCCTCGGACAAAATGCCGGCTCTACAGGCTTTGAAACGGAGATGAGCACTGCCCCCTACAGTCGGTCACGGCTAGACCATTCGGTCGTGGGGAAACCTTCACCTTTATGAAACGAAATAAAAACCGAGTTTCACGTCCTTAATTGTAACCTGCAGTTAAACCTCATCTCCCAGTTCAGGGGATGCACAGAGCTGTGGTTTAACAAGCTGGGATTCTTTTGTGGTCCCTTCTGGCTTGCAAGCTGGGATTTGTTGGAGGTCCTGAGGTCAGTGTCTTCAGCTCTTGATAGTGGCTGTAGCATCATACTGATCTTCAAGTACAGTCTTACAGTAACATAAAATATGTATTCAAGAAGGAGTTCTCAAACTACACACACACACACACACACACACACACACAGAGAGAGAGAGAGAGAGAGAGAGAGAGAGAGAGAGAGAGAGACGGCTGTGACCCAGCTCCTTCTCTGGCACTGGGCCTTTGCAGACCCCCAGGGCATAATCTTAACCTGGAGTGAGGCCTGCACTGTTAGGCCAGCCAAGTTGGGCAGGCACAAGGGATGCTGTAAAGTGTATTTGGACCACTCTCGGAGTCAGAGAGGCCAGCACACAGATGTGCCCCATCCTCCCTGACTCCCTCAGCACACCCTGTGGCAAGGAGTTCCACAGGGCACAATCCTAACCTGGAGTGAGGCTGGCACAGTAAGGCCAGCAAAGTTTGGCTGGCACAAGGGACACCATAAAATATGTTTGGACCACTCTCGGAGTCAGAGAGGCCAGCGCACAGACGTGCGCCATCCTCCCTGCCTCTGAGAGTGGCCAGAGCTCACTTTACGGTGGCCATTGCGCCGGCCAAACTTGGCTGGCCTAACTCCAAGTTAGCAGAAGATTTAGCCGAGAGGGTTAATCCCTCTGTTTGCCCGAAGATAACACCTGAAGATCTCAAGGTCGTGAGCTCGGGACTGCCGGAAGTCTCTGCGAGCAGCAGACCTTGGAAACTGCGGCTGATTAAAAGCTGAGTTCCAGCTGCCTCGTGGGAGGAGGAGTGTGCTGAAATCAGCTGCATCTCTGGTGGCAGCAGGGAAGTCTCATCAGCCAGCAGACGACAGACGGGTGGCTAAAGAAAGAAGGCTAAATCCAGAAAGAAAGATCTGTAGGAGTGTTGTTCTTGGAAGATAGAACATTCTGTAAAATTGTAAAAACCTTCGGGTTTGTGAGAAAGTCTGCCTATGTAAACCGCCTTGAGTTCAATCATTAGAGAAATCTAGTGATCTTAAGAAAGGCGGTATATAAATAAATGTATTATTATTATTATTATTGCGCCCACCCCTCACCCCCAAAATAGCATGTCATGTGCAAATGAATGTGGGGGGCGGGCCATTTTTGCCTTTAGAAAAGCACAGAGTGGTTGAAAGAGAGGAACATACGTTGAATGAGTTCTGGGTCTAATTGAAAAGAGCACCAAAACTGGGCAATACTCATACTGGTTTATGTGATAATTTTCCCAGTCTCCCCCCCCCTATACACACACACACATGCCAAGAATTCCTCTGTGCTTCCCCCTCCTCTTGCAGGCCCGGCCACGGTTTTCCTTGCCGGCGGATGTGCTGGGACAGCATCGTGGGCCCTGGCCACCCCAATGGATGTGGTGAAGGCCCGCTTGCAGATGGACGGGGTGAAGGGGGTGAAATACCGCGGGATCCTGGACTGCATCCTCACGAGCGCCCGGCAGGAGGGTGTTCAGGTCTTCCTGAAGGGCCTCTCTCTCAACAGCCTCCGGGCCTTCCCCGTCAATGCTGTCACTTTCCTCAGCTACGAGAGCATCCTCAAAGTCCTCTGCTGAGCCCGGACTGGGCGAGGGGTGCCAAAAGGACTGGATCCAGCGGGCGCCAATGCCCTTGTCTTCCCCACCTCCTCTGCGACTGTTGCCCCATGGCACAGAGGTGGGGCAAGCTGGAGATGGCGGGACTGCTAAGGGAGTCTCTACCTCGAGCACAGAAAGTGAGGAAGACCTCAAGAACCTGCTGATGAGGGTGAAAGAAGGAAGTACCAACACTGGCTTGAAGCTCAACGTCAAAAAAACGAAGATCATGGCCACCACTCCCATCACTTCCTGGCAAATAGAAGGGGAAGACATGGAAGCAGTGACAGACTTTATTTTCCTGGGCTCCAAGATCACCGCAGATGGTGACTGCAGCCATGACATTGAAAGACGTTTACTTCTTGGGAGAAAAGCTATGGCGAACCTAGACAACTTAATAAAAAGCCGAGACATCACCCTGCCAACCAAGGTTTGCATAGTCAAAGCAATGGTTTTCCCAGTAGCAATGTATGGATGTGAGAGCTGGACCATACGAAAGGCAGAGCGCCGAAGAATAGATGCTTTTGAATTATGGTGCTGGAGAAGACTCTTGAGAGTCCCCCTGGACTGCAAGGAGATCCAATCGGGCAAGCCTCCAGGAAGTCAAGCCTGATTGCTCCCTGGAAGGACACATCCTGAAGCTGAAGCTGAAGTACTTTGGCCACCTCATGAGAAGAGAGGACTCTTGAGAAAAGACCCTCATGCTGGGAAAGATCGAAGGCAAAAGGAGAAGGAGGCGGCAGAGGAAGAGATGGTTAGAGAGTGTCACCGAAGCAATGAGCATGAAATTGGGCGAACTCAGGAAGCTGGTGGAGGACAGGGAGGCCTGGCGTGCTGTGGTCCAGGGGGTCGCGAGGAGTCGGACACGACTTAGCGACTGAACAACAACACCTCGAGCACTGCAGAAGAGCGCAGCCAGCCATTCCCGAAAACCTCATGCTGCGCCTTGACCGTTTCAGCCCCTTGTTGGTGTGCCGTGAGATGGGAAAAAGGTGGCAAAATCGCCACTCAGGAGGCTGCTTTTGTGTAGGGCCGTCTGAGGCGGTCGTCTCAAGTAGCAGGTTTTTAGGGGGCACCTTTCTTTGCCCGCCTTCCTCCATCACATCTCCCCCTCCCCATTCGAAATGGACGTGGGAGAGAAAGTGTGGGAGGAAAGCGGCAGCTCAGCGCTCTGTTCCCTTCCAAGCTTTCTCCGAGTGACCACCAGCTGGTGTGGAGGTTGGTGAGTTGCCAAGGAAAGGGGATGGCGGTTGGCACCCCACCTCAAACCCCAGGCGTCTTGGGCAGGGGCGAAGAGCCCGTTCTCCTTGCAGCCCACCTGCAGTGGGAGGCTTGTCAACATGCTCCTGCCTTGCAAGGGTTGTTGTAAAGACCTTTGGGGCAATGCGTGCACAGGCAAAAGCACTGACGCGACGTTCGCAAACCCTTGTCGCCCTCCCCTCCCTCCCAATCTGGGCAGAGTCGCGACACTGGGCACCAAATTGCATGTGACCGATCGACTGCCACTAAAAGGTACGTTCCAACAGTGCAATGTATTCTTTTCTGTTTGGAACTGCCGAGCAGGTTTTCAGGCTTATAGGGCGGCAGACCAGGCCGTTCCACCTGGGCCTAAATTTGGAGGCAGCGGGGAGGGGGCTGCAGGCAAACGCAGCCAGTGCTGAAATCCCACGTGGTTTTCGCCCCCCACGCTCCCTTGTGCTGGGATCACTCCTTAATCGAGTGGTTCCAAAGCGCAGGGAGGCGTGGCCAGGCGACCCACGGGGGGCGGGCGGCGCACTGGGGGCACGATGACATTGCCACACCGCCGGGATGAATTAGCCCCATGTGTCAGTATCTCACACTGGAGTAAATGGAAATAGAGCGTGCTTATCGCCGGCTAGATGGGGCCAGAGAGATTGAGAGCATCTCTCTCTCTTTTGCTCAGGGCGCCATCCTAGCCTGGAGTTAGACCGGCACAGTGAGGCCAGCACAACAAGGAACACCGTAAAGTATCTTTGGACCACTCTCAAAGTCAGAGAGGGACACCCCAGACATGCGCCCTCCTCCCTGACTCAGAGAGTGGTCGAAACGCGCTTTACGGTGCCCCTTGCGCCAGCTGGACTTTGCTGGCCTCACCTTGCCAGCCGAACTCCAGGTTAGGATTGCGCCCTCAAGCGCAGTCTCTCTGCATGCTCAGATCTGGCCACCAGAGGTCACTTGTGCCCCAAATGCAGTTCAGCTCCAAATGTTTTGACCTTCAAGGTGGAGAGGCTGGGTCAGTCGCTGGCAGTCATTGGAGAAAGAGTGGCAGGACCAAGGGGAGCAATAGCAGCAGGGAACGGGACATGGGAGCAGAAAGAAGCTTGGATGCTACAAATAAGTCCTCCCTTCTTGCTCTTGCAGTGTATTAAATAAATGCCCCCACATGTTGTTGTTGTTCAGTCGCTTAGAAGTGTCCGACCCTTCGCAACCCCCTGGACCGCAGCACGCCAGGCCTCCCTGTCCTCCACTAGCTTCCGGAGTTCGCCCAATTTCATGTTCATCGCTTCGGTGACACTCTCTAACCATCTCATCCTCTGCCGCCCCCTTCTCCTTTGGCCTTCCATCTTTCCCAGCATGAGGGTCTTTTCTAAAGAGTCCTCTCTTCTCATGAGATGGCCAAAATATTTGAGCTTCAGCTTCAGTTTTGTCCTTCCAGGGAGCAATCAGGCTTGACTTCCTGTAGGATTGCCCGATTGGATCTCCTTGCAGTCCAGGGGACTCTCAAGAGTCTCCTCCAGCACCATAATTCAAAAGCATCTATTCTTCGGCGCTCCGCCTTTCTTATGGTCCAGCTCTCACATCCATACATTGCTAGCCCCCACATACTGTCAGACAATTGTCGGGCATTCTCCCCCAAAGGATCATGGGAATTGTAGCTCTACATCAGAATGTGGGGCCATTCATAAGCAAAAACAGCTATCAAGCTTCACATGGCTTTTTAAAAATGGGCATTTTGCCTATTTTCTGCTGAAAGCTGCCTAGACCAGGGGATACGATGAAGGAAACGTCAAACCTGGGGCAATACTTGCGCCCATGTCTCACGCACTTCGATACGTTTGGCATTATTTTTAAAAGCCTGTTTGAGTTGGGCAAAATATTGTTTAAACCAAATTTGCCTAGCGTGAACGTTTTTAGGAGGATGGTGCAACACGAGGTTAACGCGGCTACCTTACGGCTACAGCAACAACAACAGCAACAATTTTGGGTGGGATTATTGTTATTATTCAGAACATTTGTACACTGTTTTTCAACCAAAAAAAATAAGTCCACAAAGCAGTTTGCAGGGAAAATCAACATAATGGCTCCCTCTCCCAAAAGGACTCACAATTTTTAAAAAAATGAAGAACACCAGCAACAGCCTCCCCAATCCACTGTGCTGGGGTAAGGAGGGAAAGTAACTCTCTCCCTACTAAATACAAGTGGAGCGCCACTTGGGGGAAAAACAAAGGCCACTCTGCACTCTGCCCAGTTAACAGGGTAACAAGCCGGAGTAGAGAAGAGTCTAGATTTCATTTTCCTCCTTATCAAGTTGATGGCAGTTGAAATTGACATTGCAAGCAAAGTCTACAGAAGCACCCTGCGAGAAAGTGAGATCTTTGCCTTTCAAATCGTTTATTTCTTACGTCACTGAGGGCGCAATCCCAACCTGGAGTTAGGCCGGCACAGCATAGAATAGAATAGAATTTTTTGTTGGCCATCCATGGAATTCCACCATGCATGGGATTTTTCTTCGGCCCAAAAGCTCCCACATACACCCCAAACTAATAAACAATACCAACACATTAACAAGCCCCCTCTGCTCCTTAATTATCCAAATCAAAACAGCAAACATCAAAATCAAAACATCCACATAATCAGCTATTCAGTAGCCCAACAGTACGGGGGCAGTAAGGGCAGCAAAGCTTGGCTGGCACAAGGGACGCCGTAAAGGATGTTTGGACCACTCTCGGAGTCAGAGAGGCTGGTGCGCAGACGTGGTTGAAACACGCTTTACGGCTGCATCCCAGCTCCACCCCAGCATCGGCCAAACAACGGGTGTTGGATTGCATCCTCATTTGCTGTAGAAGAGGGAGGGCTGAACGACTACGTCACCCTGGATTTCATAACTCAGTGATCTCCAGTTAATCAGGTAGTCAGTGTCTGGAAGAACATTGCTGATCTGGAGAAGGAGCACTTCTGCAGGGGACAGCGCCCTTCCGAACATGTAGACAAGCTCCATTTCCCCTACAAAGGACTGCTCAGCATCGAAGCCACCCCCAAAGGCATCCTGATCTTGCCCAAGGAGGACATACGCCTCGGGAAGGATGGAGAACCCTTTCCTTAAACTCTTTCTGGGGAAACATTGCCCGTTCAACCAGAATGTCACTAACCCAGTGGTAGACTCCCAGCTCACGCAGACGTGCTCCCCAACCAGGTTCAAGGCCAATCCTCCTGGAACCATGAAGGACACGAACTCATTCCCCACCCACACTCGGTATTCATTGGCGCTCGCTTTGATGAGGAGAATCTCGTTGGCGTATCTCTGGGTGGCGTAAGAGAAAAGACCCTGAAAGCGGGTCAGGTCCGAGAAGGATCTCAGGCACACGGTGAAGCTGGTCAAGGGCTCCTGGAGGGCAGTCTTCAACCTCACATGGGCTGTGTTGGAGGCTGTCGGGAAAACGAAGGCCTTCTCTTGGAGGTCTGTGCAAGAGAGAACGGAAAGGGGAATTGGGCATGTCTAGTTGACATGCAGAAGGTCTAGTCGAGAGGGTTAAAGCCGCAGTAATTGCCCGAAGATAAGATCCGAAGGTCGCCAGTTTGAGAACACCGGAAGCTTCCACGTGCGGCAGACCTCGAGAATGCGGCTGATAAGATCTGAGCTGGCTCAGCTGCCTGTGAGAGGGGAGTTGTGCTGGGCCAGCTGCTCTTTGGTGAGAGCAAAGAAGCAGTTTATCAGCCGGCGGAAGGCAATTGTGCGGCGAGAAAGAAGGACTGGACAATGGAAGTGTCATCTGCATGTAGTTGTTCTTGTAAGATTAGAACCTTGATCATGATTTGTAAAAACCCTTGTGGTTTAGAAAATGCCTGCCTATGTAGACCGCCTTGAATTAAAGTCAAAGGAGCAATCTGATGACCAAGAAAGGCGGTATATAAATACCAAATATTATTATTTATATTATGTGCAGAGAAGTTCCATTATGGTTGCAACCCTGTGCACACTTACCTGGGAGCAAGCCCCATTGGACACAAGGGGTTGTGTTTCCGAGTAAACAGCGACAGTATAAGATCACACAAGTGGCGCAAGGAAGCTCCAGCTTCTGTCAACATTCCTCAGCTCAGACCTGCGCACTTCACTTGGGCTGACGTTCAGCAGCGACTTGGGGCCCAATCCTCAGCTGGCACAAGAGCGGTTCTGGGAGTGGGGAGGGGGGGTGGGAGGGAGGAAGGAACTGGACGTGCACCTGATATGGTGCAGGCCCACAAGCAGGGAAAAGAATACCCTCCGATCCACTCCATATTTCCCCTGCATAGTTTTGTATGTCTAATAGTGCAATCCTAAACTGGAGTTAGGATGGCATAAGCTAAGCCAGCAAAGTTTGGCCCGCACAAGGGCCACTGTAAGGGCATTTGGACCACCCATAGAGTCAGGGAGGATGACGCCCATCTGTGATCTGGCCTCTCTGCCTCTGAGAGTGGCCCAAACATACTTGATGGTGTCCCATCTGCCGGCCAAACTTTGCTTTATCTGCCTCATATTTACCTCAGAATTTTACCTCAGAAATTTACCTCAGAATGCCAGATACAAGGGAGTGGCATTTGGACCACTCTGGGAGTCAGGGAGGATGGCACACTTCTGTGTGCTGGCCTTTCTGATTCCCAGAGTGGTCCAAACATACCTTACGGTGTCCCTTGTGCTGGCCAAACTATGCTTTATTGACCTCATATTTACCTCAGAATTTTACCTCAGAAATTTACCTCAGAATGCCAGATACAAGGGAGTGGCGTTTGGACCACTCTCGGAGTCAGGGAGGATGGCGCACTTCTGTGTTCTGGCCTCTCTGCCTCTGAGAGTGCTCCAAACATACTTTGTGGTGGCCCTTGTGCTGGCCAAACTGTGCTGACTAAGCTTATGCAGGCCTCACTCCAGTTTAGGATTGTGCCCTCAATCATGCCCCCACGTATACGCCTTTTTTCTATACTGAAGGGCCGCAAATGCTGCAGCCTTTCCTCATCAGGGAGGGGCCGCACCGCAGTAATCATTTTGGTCGCTGCCTTCGGCAGCTTTTCCACTGTGTCCATGATGATGTGGCCATGCTCCCCCAGCCCCAACCAATTCTGTGGTCTTGCATACCCACCTTCCTGTGCAAGAGACCCCGAGAGGCTGACACAGACAAAGAGAGAGAAGAGCATCATCGTGGCCGACTGCAGGATGGAACAGCTGTCCCAAAATGCGCTTGATCTCTTATAGGGATTCCAAGCCAGTGAGAGAAGGAGCCTTTTCTGGGAACTGGGAAGTCCATCCAATATATACCCTTCAGCCGAGAAGGTTTTATTTATTTATTTAAAGATTTTTACCCCGCCTTTCTGCCTAAAAAGGCATTCAAGGCGGCAATACAAAAAACAATTAAAAAACAGAATAAAAACATCATAATTTAAAAACAATGATTAAAAACAATATAAAAATACAATATACAAATACAACTGTTATCCCCTGGATCGAGTGCAAAAAAAATAAATAAAAAATACAAGAAATACAAGACCAGCCAGCCTGTCAGCAACTAAAAGCCTGTTTAAACAAGAAGGTCTTCAGTCCCCGCCGAAATACCGCCAACGAGGGAGCAGTTCTTAGCTCTAAGGGGAGGGTATTCCAAAGTTGGGGTGCCACCGCCGAGAAGGCTCTCCTGCTGGCCGCCACCCCTCTCACCTCTCCTGGTGGCGGCACAGTCAAAAGAGCCCCCCCAGATGACCTCAGAGTACGGGTCGGATTATATGGAAGGAGGCGGTCCCTCAAATACCCTGGGCCCGAGCCGTAAAGGGCTTTAAAGGTCAACACCAGCACTTTGAATTTGGCCCGGAACAGAACCGGCAGCCAGTGTAGTCACCGAAGCAACGGCTCGACAGAGTCAAACGCTGTGCCCCAGCAACCACCCAAGCAGCCGCGTTCTGTACTAGTTGTAATTTCCGGATCATCTTCAAAGGCAGCCCCACGTAGAGCGCATTGCAATAGTCTAATCTAGATGTCACTAGGGCATGGGTCACTGTGGCCAGGTCCGCACAGCTCAGGTACGGCCGCAGCTGGCGGATCAGCCGAAGCTGAGCAAAGGCTCCCCTGGCCACCGCCGACACCTGAGACTCCAGGTGCAGCTGTGAATCCAGGAGAACCCCCAAGCTGCGGACCTGCTCCTTCAGAGGGAGTGCGACCCCGTTCAGAGCAGGGCGATAGTCCAATACCCGAGCCGTGGATTTCCGGACCAAGAGCACCTCTGTCTTATCCGGATTTAATTTCAGCTTGTTCGCCCACATCCAGCCCCCAACTGCCTCCAGACAACGATTCAGGACCTCAACTGCCTCCTCAGAATCAGGGGGAAAGGAGAGATAAAGTTGGGTATCATCAGCATATTGATGACACCCCACCCCAAACCCCCGGATGACCTCTCCCAGCGGCTTCATGTAGATGTTAAATAGCATGGGGGATAAGATAGACCCTTGCGGCACCCCAAACCTAAGAGGTCGGGGTGCCGAACAAGCGTCCCCCAGCACCACCTTCTGGGATCTGTCAGCCAGGAAGGAGCGGAACCACTGCAAAACAGTGCCTCCAAGCCCCAACCCAGCCAGCCGACCCAGAAGGACACCATGGTCGATGGTGTCGAAGGCCGCTGAGAGGTCCAGCAGGACTAACAGGGTCGCACTCCCCCTGTCCATTCTTCGGCGTAGGTCATCCACCAAGGCAACCAAGGCAGTCTCCGTCCCGAACCCTGGCCTGAAGCCAGATTGGAATGGGTCCAGATAATCCGTTTCCTCCAGTACCCTCTGCAGTTGGGACGCCACCACCCGCTCAATCACCTTGCCCAGAAATGGGATATTTGAGACTGGCCGAAAGTTATTTAGATTAGTGGGATCCAGGGAGGGTTTCTTCAGGAGGGGGCGAACTATCGCCTGCTTCAAAGCAGGCGGCAGCACCCCCTCCCTCAGAGATGAATTCACCACCCTCCCCGTCCACTCGGCCAGCCCTTCCCGGGCAGCTCTAAGTAGCCATGCTGGGCAAGGGTCAAGCGGGCAAGCAGCAGGTCTCACACTGCAGAGAATCCTGTCCACATCCTCAGGTTCAACAAGCTGAAAAGAATCCCAAATAATGGGATAGACAGGTTCCCCAGGGACATCACTAGAAATGCCCACAGTGGCGTCCAAGTCGTGCCGAATCTGATCGACCTTCTCTGCAAAGTGTTTCGCAAATTCGTCACAACGAGCCTCCGTGTGATCCTCCCCTCCAATAGGGGGGGGCAGATGTAGAAGGCTACAGACCACACGGAAAAGCTCAGCTGGACGATTCTCTGCAGAAGCGATGGTGGCAGAGAAGTGGGCTCTCTTAGCCGTCACCACCGCCCTAGAATATAATCTTAAGTGGGCTCTAGCCCGGGTACGGTCAGATTCAGCATGAGTCCTTCGCCACGGACGCTCTAGACGCCTGCCCTGCCGCTTCATCATTCGCAGCTCCTCAGAAAACCAAGGAGCCGCTCTGATTCTGCGACTGGGCAGGCGACGCTAGGGAGCGATCTCATCCAGGGCCCTGGCCATCTCCGTATTCCAGAGGTCGACCAGGGCGCCGGGTGGATCTCCAACTCTGGCAACAGGAAAATCCCCCAGAGCCCTCAGGAATCCATTCGGATCCATCAGCCTCCGAGGGCGGATCATAGAATGCGATCCCCCGCCATTGCAGAGGTAGGAGGCTGCAACAAGCCTAAATCCCACCAGAAAGTGATCTGTCCATGACAAAGGAGTGATCTTAATCTCCTCCACCTCCAGATCGCCATCAACCTGCCCAGCAGTAAACACCAGGTCCAACGTGTGTCCCGCATCATGTGTTGGGGTAGATATTCTTTGAGACAGACCCAAGGTTGTGGAAGTTTAAAGTCAAACAAGGTCCTTCTTGGGAAAGATCTGGGCTTAGCAGCTGGTGTTCCCTTTGAAAGAGCCGCTCCCTTTGAAAGAGATGCTAAATGGACTTAGAAGATAACAGGGCAAGGACAGGGGGTTGAGAGCCGGTGCCCTGAAATCATTTTGTTCGGTGGTTCCCAAACTGTGGGTCATGACCCGATTTTTGGAGGGTCGCAAAACTGACATGAAGAGAGATGACTCGGAAAATGTATTGAGCCTTACGGAAACCGAATCAGAGTAGCATGTGTGCGTTTATGTGCCAGTTAGCGAACGTGCCCCAGGGCACAATCCTAACCTGGAGTTAGGCCTGCACAGTTAGGCCAGCGAAGTTTGGCCGGCACAAGGGCCACCGTCAAGTATGCTTGGACCACTCTTGGAGCCAGAGAGGCCAGCACACAGACGTGTGCCATCCTCCCAGACTCCGAGAGTGGTCCAAACGCCACTCGCTTGTATCTGGCATTCTGAGGTAAATTTCTGAGGTAAAATTCTGAGGTAAATATGAAACAAAGTTTGGCGGGCACAAGGGACCCTGTCAAGTATGCTTGGACCACTCTCGGAGTCAGAGAGGCAGCAGACAGATGGGCACCATCCTCCCAGCCTCCGAGAGTGGTCCAAACACCCTTTACGGTGGCCTTTGTGCTGGCCAAACTTTGCTAGCCTAACTGTGCCAAGACTAACTCCAGGTTAGAATTGCACGCTAAACGTTTCTTAAATCTTACAGCTCTCAGCCATCTGAATTTTTCTGCATGTGGTGTTTATGATAAGCAAATTTGGAGACTTCTGAATTAGCCCAATGCATTTGGGAAGGGGGGGGCGGGGGTGGAAACAGGCATTTGGCTGAAAGCCCAATGCCAGCTCTCAGCAGCCC
>JAJKFI010000090.1:787443-800477 GCA_029204185.1 Lerista edwardsae
TTTTGCCTGCAAAAATTTGGATAATATACAATGTGACCCTCCTACTGAAGAGTTTGGCGACCCCTGGTCTACAGAACCACCGTGCAGAAGAGCAAGGCATTTGACATTCCTATCAATTACAATTAGTCCTCATTATCTGCTAGGGTTAGCAGATAATTTCTCAAAATCCTCGCTGGTAGCAAATTAGCAGATAACGAACCATTGATCCTGATGGAGGAGGAAATCAAGCCAATAAGGCGATTTCTCCTGGCCCCTGTCCAGTGGTGCAATTCAAATGAATTAACAACCGGTTCTATGACGTCATAGCCGGAGCAAAAAAAAAACTGAAGCCAGCCGAGGTAAGCGAGTGGGTGGGGCCCAGTCATTTAACAACCAGTTCTATAGAACCTGGGCGAACCCCCTGAATCCCACCACTGCCCCTGTCCCTTTAAGCTCAGGGGCTGTTAATTTGAGGTTTCATTTCCCCAGCGTGCTTTCCCGTCCTGATATCGTCCCGAAGGACACAGTTCTTCCCAGCCCAACTCCCTCAATCTCAGCTGGCCCGGGATCCCCTCTCTCTGGCTTACCAAGGAACTGTCGACGGAAAAGAATGCCGGCTGGACTTTGATGTTGCAGAAAGAGAAATACGTTTTATTCATGTGTAGGACATCAGTAAAATGGACACAAATGCAATACGCCTCCAAGGAGACCACAGAACTTGTGCAATTTGTACATTTGGGTTTGGTCAGTTATGAAGTTGAACATGCAAATGTGGAATTGACCACAACAAATAATAACATTGGCAACTTCCTATTGGTAATTTTGGTGATGTGAGATGTCTGATTGGTGGTCCTTCTTTCCTGCTGCCCCCCTCCCTTCCAGTGTGACCCCAACCAAGGGTCAGGGAGGAGTGATTACAAAGCATAGTCAGATGCAAACATAGGTACATTTAGATTAAGACAAGCTCACAATAGGGTTGGCACATTCAAACACAAAAGCAGAAAGGAGACATGTAAACCAGAAAAATTTAGCCACAAGTGCTTGACACATTTGATTGCTTGATACGACAGTTATCAATGTGGTAAATACTTACACAGGAAGATGCAAACTTTAAGAGTTAGAATCTTCCCCTCCTCACCGTGACCCAATCATTTTGGTAAAAGGCTATTTGGGAGTGGCTGGAAGGGAGTTTGCATTTGAATAGTACAGTAGTGGTGATAAGGTTGACAATGGATAAATGGATAGTCTTTTTCTGTTGCTGCTTTAAACTTTGGTGGGGAAACCTTTTGGCTTAGTTAAAAAAAAAGGGACTTTCCAGGCTACTTTAGCTCTTGGGCAGATTAGAATAGAGTTAACAAGGACAGAGATAACAAGGAAAGTAGCCGTTCTGCCCCTCGCAGATCGGCAAATTCCCAAATAACGAGGACTGACTGTAGCTGTTGGATCATGGCCCATTTCTCCCTGGCTCAGTAGGTCCAGAAGGTGGCGGGCCAAACAACAACATAACCCGTGACGTTGTAACTGAGCGCTGTCCAGTCAATCAGGGCATCATTTTGAGGAAGGCGGCTGCCAATCATCAGGAGGTTCACCTCGTCGGAAGACAATAAGCGGCCAAACATGTACACATCCTTAACCTCCCCTACAAAGCACTGGTTGGCATTGAAGCCGCCCCCAAAGTTATCCTGGTCTTGCCCAAGGATGATAGATGCCTCGGTGCTTACGGTATAGCCTTTCCTCAAACCCTTCAGGGGAAAAGGCCGCCCGTTCAACGAGAACATCGCCAACCCATTGACGGTCTCCCAGCTCATGCAGATGTGCTCCCAAACCGGGAAGTAGGTCTCCCCGCCTTGCCTTTTGAAGGACGCGTAGTCGTTCCCCACGTAAAGCCGGTACTCGGTGGAGCTGGTCCGGTCCACCACAATCTCATTGGCTTGTCTTTTGCTGGCGTAAGAGAAGACGGTCTGAAGGCGGGTCAGGTCAGTGTACAGCCTCAGGCACACGGTGAAGGCCGTCAAGGCCTGCGGCAGTTTGGCGTTCAAAACCACATGGGCCGTTTTGGTGGCGGTCGGGAAAACGAAGAGCTTCTTCTCGAGGTCTGCGCAAGGGGAAAGAGGAGCGAATTAGGTAACTGTCACGGGTCAATGCGGAAGTGTGGCAGTCATAGCCCTGGTGTAGGTCTGAGTTGACCCATGGCAGCTGCTGGGACTTACCCCAAGGCAAGGGAGCAAATGATCTCTTACCCCAAGTGGCGTCAACATCTGGGATATAGCAGACGCCATGCTGGCATCCCTACATCGCTGAATCAGGGGAATTGGGGTGCCCAAAATTGGCGCGGCTGTGCCCTGGGCTAGATGGTGCCCACCCCAAGCCTCCCTCCATCAATGGTCCTGTGCACCCAGCACCCACCTTCCCCAGCACGAGAGCCCCAGACATTGACAAAGATAAGGAGAGAGATGAGCATCATCTTCATAGCGGCCGACGGCAGGCTACGCCAAGATGAACCAGGTACCGCAAAATTGGCTTGATCTCTTATAGGGATTCCGAGGAGGAGAGTTACCTGGGAACCTGGGTGTCCATCCAAGATATACCTTTCAGGTGAGAGGGAGGTAGAAGCAGTGACGGGATCTGGGAATGAGGAAGCGGAACGCTGGGTGGGACTTACGCATGATTGGCTGCCCATCCGCTCTGTTCTGCGGCTGCCCTGGCCTCAGCGGGGTGCCTGCTCGCCGGGAGGGGGGGCGGGGGGGTGCACCGGGTGCCAGGGCGAGCAGTGGTGGAGCGCGCCAACCAGGGGCAGCCCCCCCAAGGCCAGGGTAGGCGGCGGAACGGAACGGATGGGCTGCCAATCATGCATAAGTCCCGCCCAGCGTTCCGCTTCCTCATTACCAGATACCATCACTGGGTAGAAGGATAACTAGTTAACAACTTCCTTGTTGGGGAAGATCCAGTTTTATCAGTGTGTGCTCAGTCGTTTACGATTCCCTTGAAAGAGATGTAAAGTGGATTTACAGGGCACGGAGTGAGACCTCATGCCCTGAAATCACTTTGTGGACACAGAATGCAGTTGGGGAGAGAACTGCTTTGTTAAGATTGCGTTGCGACTTGAGGGCCAGAAGAGAGCGACGAAAATGATGACGGGGCTGGGGCACCTCCCTGATGAAGAAAGACTGCAGCGTTTGGGGCTCTTCAGCCTAGAAAAAAGGCGCCTGAGAGGGGACATGATTGAGACATACAAAATTATGCATGGAAGGGATAGAGTCGATAGAGGGATGTTCTTTTCCCTCTCTCAAAACACCAGAACCAGGGGGCATCCGCTAAAACTGAGTGTTGGGAGAGTTAAAACAGATAAAAGGAAGTACCTTTTTACCCAGCGGGTGGTTAGTCTGTGGAACTCTTTGCCACAGGAGGTGGTGATGGCATCTGGCCTAGATGCCTTTCAGAGGGGGTTGGACGGATTTCTGGAAGAAAAGTCCATTGTGGGCTATAGGCAATGATGGATTGTGCAACCTCCTTACATTGGTGGTGGGCTACTTCAGAGTACTGGGTGCAAGGGAGTGGCAACAGGATGCAAGCATCTTGTGGTCTCATGCCTCCCTAAAGAATATTATTTTATGAGAAACAGCGCCCAAATGTCAACAAGAACAATCAGAAACACTGTTCTGCCTTGCTGTGCAAATATAGATTTGCATAGTTTCGGCTGCAACAGGAAGGATCTTGGGACAGTTGACATTCGGTGGGTGGGCCACACTGCAAACGAGAAGGGGGAAAATCAGATGAGTGGATTGGTCTTGGATCGCAGCCAGTATCAAGTCTGAAATATGCAGTGGCTTCGATCCAAAGAGCTGCTTATATCCGACCAGAGTTTTGTGGCATATCCCTGTGTCGTCCTGAGGAAATTGACCAAATGTCTCAACAGAAGGCAGCTTATCCCTTTGGTGTGGATTGGGGCCTCATTCATTCATTTGCAACAACAACAACAAAAGAAACCCACAGAGAAGCCCCCTGTCAAATCATTTCTCATAAGGAAGCAGCCCTGATGAATCGCTTAAAAGCTTGAGGGGCTAAGAGTGTAATCCTCACCTGGAGTTAGGCTGGCACAGTTAGGCCAGCAAAGGGCCAATGTAAAGGATGTGTGGTCCACTCTCGGAGCCAGAGAGGCCAACACACAGACATGTGCCATCCTCCCTGACTCTGAGAGTGGGGCAAACGTTACCGTGTCATTGGTGCTGGCCAAACTTTGTTGGCCTGACCGTGACGGCCTAATTCCAGGTTAGGATTGTGCTCGCAGTGTGAGTCCTTGATTCAGGCAGCTCACAGTTACCTGTGAGTTTCCCAGTGTCTATGGAGTTAGAGAAAAATGCGTACGTGAGATGCTGGGCATCGCCTAGGGCTTAATCCTCCATTTCATTGAATTGCCAGTGTGCTTATACTTCCTGTTTTATGGTGTTGAGGTGGAGTTATCAGCTTGATCTGGATCATAAAAGATGCTGTGTTCCAAGTTCATGCTCACATTGTCCTCTTTCTTTTCCTGTGGCTCATTTTCCCCTTTTGTGTTGTGTTTCTTAGGTTGGGCGCAGTGGTGGCATCTAAATGATTTAAGAACAGGAACTCACTTTTGATTGGCACGTGTCAGGACCCGCCCACCGGAAGTGACGTCATAAGCTAGAGGCTGGCGGAGCCCAGATCTACCCGCGGCTGGTTCCTATGGGTAGACTGGTTCCTATGGGTCGACCCCTTCACCCCTCTAGGAATCCAGAGTCACTCCCTTTAACCCTCTGAGTGCCGGCCAACCAAGAAGAAAAGCTCTTTGCAGAGGAATCGGGAGGGGGGAGGAGGGGGGAAGCACCGCGGAGTGAAGTGGGCGGAGTCAGCCCTAATTTTAAGAAGTGGAACTGAGTTCCCACGCGTTCCCCCTACATGACATCACTGGTTGGGTGCCATTACTATGAAATGAGCACTTTGGGAGAAAGGCGGAAGAAGGCGCAATCAAATCAGCTCAGTCAATCCATAAGCCCTGGATCAAAGTCTACACGCAGATACCTCTCAGAAAACAAGCAAGTTGCACTCCCTGTCCCTCATTTTCTTTTCCCATTGTATGAAAGGCATATGCTAGGTGCCTGCGATGGTGCGATCCTGAATCAATTGAGCGTGTGAACAGTGCAGAATAGCTTGGATTCGAAGAGCTGCTTAAACGCACTATGATAAAATGAAAGGAAGCAGTCAAACTCCCCCCTCCATTATAGGCAGCCTGTGGAACTCCTTGCCACAGGATGCAGCGGTGGTGCCAGGTCTGGATGCCTTTCAAAGGGGATAGCAAATTCGCAGAGAGCAAACCATTGGTCCCACGGGGTTAGGTGCAAGGGGTAACTTATCAGAAGAAGCTAGCAGAGACCCTCAGGAAGCCAGCAGAGTGCAGCAGGAAGTGCCCAAAGATCTTTGAATGCTGCAGAGCCCTTCCAGAGGCTGCAGGGATCTTCAGAACAGCACCTATACCCAGCATGGACCCGTTAAACATGGCCAGGGGATGCTTCTGCGGGCCATTTTAAAGGGGTCAGCACTGGCCGCAGGTGTCATTCTGAAGGTCCCTGCAGCCTCGGGAAGGTCTCTGCAGAGTGGATAATGAGGACCGAGGCACAGATAACAAGGAAAGCAGCAATTCTGCCCATGGCAGATAAGCAAATTTCCAGATAGCAGGGAGTCGCATATAAAAAGGACTGAGTGTAACTAGAATCTCTCCTGGGAGCTATCCTTGGTCCTGATCCCCTGCTTGGGTCTCTAATCCAGCTAACCCACCGAATGGCCCCACCTGATAGAAGATAGTCTAGCCGTGATGTTCAATCAGTGTGCCACCTCACATTGGTGTGCTTTGAATCACCCAGAGGTGTGCCACAGGAGTTTGGGGGAGAGTCATTTAGTAGGGTCATTGGAGGACGTGAGCTCCACAGGGCAGCATGGGGTGCCTTCTCAATTCCCCAAAAACTGATGGGGCAGCTTGACAGGTTCGATGCCTTGTCAGTGTGCCGTGAGATGAAAAAGGTCAAAAATTGCTGTTCTATGGTGAAAATACAAGACGATGCACAGGAAATGAAATGATTTTATGGAAAGGACATTGGTCTAGGAGAGTGTTTCTCAAGCGGTGGGTCAGGACCCACTAGGTGGGTTGCAAGCCAATTTTAGGTGGGTCCCTTTTCATTTCAAAGTGTATTTCATTTTTAAATATATTAGACTGGATGCTACCGCGGAAAGCAATTGCATCTGGGAAAAATGTGAGATCTGTACTTTTAATAGGCTACTACACTTTTTAAAATGATAGTCAATGGGGCTAAAAGTAGACTTTTAATTTACTTACTTAATTGATTTGATTTGAGCGTAAAAAACGTTCCTGCTTGATGATGTCACTTCTGGCCATGACATCACTTCCAGGTTAACGACATCAGTGGGTCCCGACCGATTGTGATTTGAAAAAGCGGGTCCCGGTTCTAAACTGTTTGAGCACCACAGCTCTAGGAGAAGGTGAACATACGAGCTTTACAGTCCTTTATTTCACAGAAAGGTTTGTGAGCAGGACAGCAACCACTTACAAATAATTTTAGAGACATTTTAAAGGCAATTCTTTGCTTTTTTTTTTCCAGACTGCTGCTGTGTTTTTTCAGACAGGAATCAGGGCCGGCTTCACAATCACGTAGTCCCTGATGTCACAATTGAACGCTCTCCAGTTAATCAGGGAGTCAGAGACGACGGTTCCGTTCTGTACGTGGCGGACTTCTTTGGGGGACAGCACCCGGTCCCACATGTATACATCGGTGAGCTCCCCAACGTAGGACTGGCTCAGCTCAAAGCCCCCACCTGTGACATCTTGGTCTTGACCAAGGACAATCGATGCTTCGGCGCTCACCGAGTAACCTTTCATCATACCATAGCGGGGCCAGCGCACCCCATCCAACCAGAACTCCACCAGCCCTGTGGCAGACTCCCAGCTCATACAGATGTGCTCCCACCTGGGCCTCGAGTCCATTTTTTCTAGGAAGAAGAAATCGATGAATTCGTTCCCCACGTAAAGGTGGTAGATGCTGGATTTGGGCTGGAAGAGGACGATGTCGTTGTCGGTTGCGCTGGTGGCATAAGAGAAGAAGGTGCCTGGGTGGGACATGTCCGTGTAGACCCTCAGGCACACCGTGAAGCTGGTCAGTGGTTGCCGTGGCCGGGCCCGCACTAGGACGTGGCTGGTGTTGGACGAGGTCGGAAAAATGAACGCCTTCCCTTTGAGATCTGAGGAGGGGAGGCAAAGAAATGGTTGTTTTCCCCCATATGGGCTAGTACTTGCAATGTTCAGCTGCAGCAGGTTTAGGCGCCTAATGTAGAGCGAGGGCACAATCCTAACCTGGAGTTAGGCCGGCACAGTTAGGCCTGCAACGTTTGGCCGGCACGAGGGACACTGTCAAGTGCATTTGGACCACTCTCGGGGTCAGGGAGGATGGTGCACGTCTGTGTGCTGACCTCTCTGACTCTGAGAGTGGTCCAAACATACTTGACGGGATCCCTTGTGCTGGCCAGACTTTGCTTTATTTACCTCATATTTACCTCAGAATTTTACCTCAGAAATTTACCTCAGAATGCCAGATACAAGGGAGTGGCGTTTGGACCACTCTCAGAGTCAGGGAGGATGGCGCACGTCTGTCTGCTGGCCTCTTTGTCTCTGAGAGTGGCCCAAACATACTTTTCGGTGTCCCTTATGCTGGCCAAATCTTGCTGGCCTAACTGTGCCAGCCTAACTTCAGGTTAGGTTTGTGCCCTCAGTGTAATGAAAAACCCTGGTATGCCGTCTCTTCTCCCTACTTTTCCTCTGCCCCTCAAAGCCTGCTCTGAGGCTTCCAAGACGAGCGCCATCCTCCCTGACTCCAAGAGTGGTCCCAACAAGCTTTACGGTAGCCCTTGCGGCGGCCAAACTTTGCTGGCCTCACTGTGCCGGCCCAACTCTGGGTTCGGATTGTGCTCTGAGCTGCCTCTATTACCCACACAGCTCACAGATGCTGGGCCCAGGTTCCACTTACCAACTCATCACTCACCTTCTTGGGCTAGCGCCCCCAACATGCAGACGAGAACGAGGAGAAAGGAACGACTGTCCAATCTGTCCATTCTGGGTGCCCGCAGGACTATAGCCGGAGGGCCGATCAAACTGGACCCCGAATCTGGGTGGATCTAGCTTTGGAGACGTTCTTCCTCGAGGAGTCCCATCCCTGATTGCAAGACCCAGCAGAGCTCCCCTGCAATTTATCCCTGCGCTGCAAGAACGGGCACAGGTTTCCACTTAATCCACTCCCAGAGGAATAGCCCAGGAGGGCTATCAAAATACGATTGTTTTTTGTTCAAACTGGTATCTGCTGCCAATTGATCTTTTTTTTAGAAAGCCTTCCAGCTCCAAACAGGCCCCCTCAACTCAAGGGACTTGCCCAGTGGCGTCACCTGGAGTGAGAGCGCATTGCCATACCCCCATAATGGACCTCCTCCCGTACCAGACCTTACAGAATTAATTACAATATCGTATACCCAGCCTAAATGTGGCGGCATCACTAGGGTTGGTGTAACCCTCATTAACATTGATCTATTTTAGAGCGCAATCCTAACCTGGAGTTACGCCGGCACAGTTAGGCCAGCAATGTTTGGCCAGCACCAGGGCCACCATGAAGCATGTTTGGACCACTCTCGGAGTCAGGGAGGATGGCGCACGTCTGTGTGCTGGCCTCTCTGACTCCCAGAGTGGTCCAAACACACTTGATGGTGTGTCCCTTGGGCCGGCCAAACGTTGCTGGCCTAACTGTGCTGGCCTCACTCCAGGTTAGGATTGCGCTGTTCATAATAACAGCAGTCCAGGCCACCCGACCAATCAGTGGCCAACTTGATGGCACCCACTGTATTGGAAAAGACAGGAGATACCCCTAGGGAGTGGTATCAGCAATGGCCCCTTGTCCCAGATAAACCAGGGATTACAGGGTTAATCCCAGAAGGTTTTGCAAGCCTCAGAAGCACAGCTGTAGGCTGTTGAGGCTCTCTGCTATGAATGGAAGCAGCACAGGTGCAGATGGGCGTGGCTGATGTTAGAGTCTGCCCAGCAACAGACACAGATTGGCTGGCCTCAGTATAAAGCTGGAGGCAGGAGATGGAGAAGGGAGCTGGGGATTTGGGGTGGGACCTGGGAAGGTCCTAGGAAGGCACCTGGGTTGGTGCTGGAAGGGAGAAGCTGTATAGGTACTGGAGGATGGTACCTGAGATGGAGTGCTGGATGGACTGCCTGCCTGTTGGAAGGACTGAAGGAAGGACAGTTGGACTGGCTAAGGATGGGATTTGGCGGCCCACCCACACAACTGAAGGATGAGCCCTGAGACATGGGAATGAGTGCTGACTCATGCTGACACCTGATTGGTCCCCTGCTATGTCGTAACAACTCCTCATTGGCTCTCCGAACAATCCATCTCACGGGTCAGCTCTGAGTCCAGGGAAGGGGACAAACATAGGTAAGGCCGAGCCTGGCCAATGGGGCACCTCGGATCTGCACCTACAGTGCCTGAATTGGGGCCGTGTGGCCCGGGGATGCAGTTTGGATCCTGCCCAATCCAGGCTCCTCCCTCCTCACTGGCCACCCTGCCGGCCGGAACACCTTCCCTCCATCCTCCCCTGCCCCCTCTCCCACCTTCCCCCCTCCCATGCGCCGGCCAGCACATGGGCGACTTACACACGTCCATCCTCGGCACCGCAGGGCTAACGCAGCCGCTTGCATTGGCCCTGCGCCGCTAGCAGAGAGTGCTTTACAGCATGTTCATGACAGCAATGGGCCGGCATGAGTGGCTTGCGTTGGCCCAAAGGGGAGGGGGTGGGTTGCCCTGTCCCAATCTGAACTGGGTCTCTTATGCCACCCAGAAAGCGCTTCCATTGGTCAAGAGAAGGGAGGGAACCTCGAAGCCCTTTCTAGTCTCCATTCCAGCTCTCGAATGTGCTTTCTGGGAAGCTCCCCAGCGGCCAACAGAGTTTCGAGTTTTATTTTGCCTTTATGCTGCCTGCATATCATCTGTGCTACCCCAGGACAGGTCGGCTGCCGGGAATACAGAAAAAGGGAAGGGAAGTTTCAGAAGCCTGACTATTTTGGGTCGACAAACAGCCAGTTGTTTTTTGTGGGGGGTGTTTTAATACCTTGGCTCGGTTCAGATGTCCCAAACGCTATCAGATGATCAGATTAGCCGGGAAACGCCTCCAAAAACGTCCCGAAAAATGTTAGTCGATATTTCAGCTACAATTTTTCTTTTGTCTTTTTGCAAGAACCGTTTTGCCAGTCCTATGTGGCCACCGGGGGTCCGATGCCCTCCCCCTCCCCAAGCTGTGAATCAGAAAAGGAAAAAAGCCTATTTATAACCAGGACACAAGCAAAATGACCACATAGCCCTCCTCCTTTCCAGCGTCCCACCTACCCATAATTTCAAGATGGCTGCTGTAGGTGTTTTGCGACCCACAGTTTGGGAACCACTGATCTATGAGAAAGACAGTATATAAATGCGGCAATAAACAAACAAACAGAGGTAAACTGAATTCTTTTATTGGAAAGATGTTGGAAAAAGCAAGTGAAGGCCATTCCTGTTCAAAACCTCCTGGAGGAATATACAGGAGCTAAGACAGGCTTCACCACGACGTAACCCTTGGCTTCGTAATCAAGCGATCTCCAGTCAATCAGGTAGCCGGAAAGGACACCATCATTCCTGACTAGGGCCACTTCATCGGGGGTCAGAACCCTTTCCCACATGTAGACATCACTGATCTCCCCGACAAAGGACTGGTTGACGTCAAAGCCGCCCCCAAAGGAATCCTGCTCTTGCCCAAGGACGATGGAGGCCTCTTGACCGATGGCGTAGCCTCTCTTCAAACCCTTCCGGGGCGAAGGCTTCCCGTCCAACCACAGCTCCGCGATCCCTGTGGTGGACTCCCAACTTGCACAAACGTGAGCTTCTCCGGGTCTCAAGATCTCTTTCTCAGGAGCTTTGAAGGTGACAGATGTTCCCCCCACATAAAAGTCGTATTGGTTGGCGTTGGGTTTGTAGAGGAGAAGCTCGTTGTCCTGTTTCTTGGTGTTGTACGAGAAGAGGCTGTGACCGCGGGTCAGATCCGTGGCGTGTCTCAGGCACACCGTGAAGCTGGTCAAGGGCTTCTCTGGGGCGGCCCTCAGAACGACTTGGGCGGTGTTTGATGCTGCCGGGAAAATGAAGGTCTTTCCTTGGAGATCTGGGAGGAGGCAAAAAAGATTCTGATGATGGTTGAGCATATCCAGAGGGTACTTTCTGGAACTCTCTGGAACATTACACTAGGGTTGAGCCAAGGGATGTAGAGTGAAAGAGGAACTTTATTGTTGTTGTTATTGTTGTTGTTATTGTTATCGTCGTCGTCGTCGTTGTTATCACCATCATTATTAGTCGTCGTCTGTAAACCGCTTTGTGAATTTTGTGTTGAAAAGTGGTATATAAATATTTGATTGATCGATTGACTTCGGGTCCTCAGCAGGCATCATTAACTTGATGCCAGGACTCGAACCCAGAACCTTCTACTTCTAATGCAGGTGCTGTCCCCAGTACAATGTACTCACCCTCCTGAGCCAGAGACCCCAACAGGCCGAGGAGGAGGAGGAGGGTTGGGTGGACCTCCATGCTGGTTGACTGCTGAGCGAGCCGGAGGGAAAGTCAAAACGGAGCACAGATCTGGACTGCCGGCTTCCTTCCTGGTTGAGAGCGATCAGCAGTCTGCAAGAGCTTGCAAAACATCCTGGAATTTATTCTTGAACTGATAGGGGTGGGCAGGGGTTTCCAGTCAGCACACTCCCAGGAGAACACCTCCAGAAAGAGATTAAACTGGTTTTATCTTCCTCACCCTCGACCCAGTCTGCCAAACAACTGCCAGGCCATAAGTTTGTTGCACAACTGGACATTTGAACAATTGTCCATTTTACTCTGGGCTGTCACGTTGCGCAAGGAATACAGTGATGCAACTCCTTTTCAGAAGACAAGGCTCTGTGTCAACGGGGCCAAGCGCTGTGTGGTGGTTTTGCTTGTGACAGGTTAGAAATAGGCTTTTTCCTTTCGGATTCCCATTGCTCTTGGAAAACGGCTGAGAAATTGCCCAACCGACGGCTGTATTGTGAGAAAAGCAGCCGGCTCTGGCGTCACAATGATGGCACTCCTGGCCATGACATCCGGTGCAAAGAGGATTATGTAGGATCCCCTTGATTAAGTAAATAATAGTGAATACTAGAGATCTGTGTTTTAGATGGGGTTGGTATGGAATATACGTAACATTGTATTATGTATGCCAATAAAGATCTATCTATCTATCTATCTATCTATCTATCTATCTATCTATCTATCTAGTAAATAAATAAAATGTTTTCTGGTTAATGTTTGATAGACTACAGATATTCCAACACTGTTTCATTGCACTGAGTATTAAACTGCCTTTCCGATGAGAGAGAACATATTACTCATACATACCAAGGTTTTCACCATTTTGGGCCACTAGTGCCAAGCTCAGCTTCTTGCCCGCCTAAAGCATGTTGCCTGGTGTAATTGCACCCCCCCTGCACCCCCTTAGTGACCCCAATGAAGTATAGGTCGCATTTGGAAAACCAGAAAGGTTTTTGGAAGCCGGAAAGGGAGACTACTGACAGCCAAGCCAGCATTCTGTTTAACGTTGTGCACATCTTAGGAAGTTGGGACAAAACTGTGTTCTTTCTGCCCTGCAGGGATCCTCTGAGATCTTTTCTCTTATGTCTGTTTTACACAATATAACCCCTTAGCCCAACCGAAAGGTGTCTCCCCCCCCCCCCCCAAGCTCTGGATTAAAGCCACAAGGCTTGCCAAAGAGAAATGTAGCTTGTGCTGCCCCCTGGTGGGCTGTAAACATCTTGCGAGCAAAACACAACAGAGGGAAGCTGAAATCTTTTATTGGAAGGGTGTCGGAGAAAGCAAGCATAGAAGTTTCACACAACTTTTTCGCAGGCCAATGTGACGCACACAGGGACAGGT
>JAJKFI010000090.1:812118-832171 GCA_029204185.1 Lerista edwardsae
TTGATTGATTGATTGATTGATTGATTGATTGATTGATTGATTGATTGATTGATTGGCTTCGGGCCCTCAGCAGGCATCATGAATGCTGTTCAGCCTGCTGCATGGAACAACTGACAGCCCTGACCTAGATAATCCCTGACGCTCTAGCCCTCGTCTCTTCTGCTCTGTTTTCCTCTCCCTTCGTGAATCCAGGAAACAGAAGGAGAAGTAGCTGTGGGGGTGGGCAGGACGATTGTGCGAGGTCTGATTCAGGCTAGCTCAGAATTATTAACACCCCTTGACAGCAGTTCTCCAGGGTTGGAGGCAGCCATCTTTTTTAGACCAACCGGGAGATGCTTCCAGGACTCGAACCCAGAACCTTCTACTTCTAATGCAGGTGTCCTGCCACTGAGCTACTTGTCTCTTCCACACAAGTGGCTGTCCCCAGTACAATGTACTCACCCTCCTGAGCCAGAGACCCCAACGAGCCGACCAGGAGGAGGAGGAAAGTTGGGAGGACCTCCATGCCAGTTGACTGCTGAGCAAGCAGGAGGGAAAGCCGAAATGGACCACAGATCTGGACTGCCGGCTTCCTTCCTGGTTGAGGGCGATGGGCAGTCTGTGAGATCTTGCCAAACGTCCTGGGATTTTTTCTTGGACCGCTAGGGGTGGGCAGGGGTTTCCAGTCAGCACATTCCCAGGAGAACACCACCAGAAAGAGATTAAACTGGCTTTATCTTCCTCTCCCCCCACCCAGCCCCCGCAAACAACTGCCAGGTCGTAAGTTTGTTGCACAACTGGACATTTGAACAATTGTCCATTTTCCTCTGGGCTGTCACGTTGCGCACGGAATACATTGATGCAACTCCTTTTCGGAAGACAAGGCTCTGTGTCAACGGGGCCAAGGCCTGTGTGGTGGCTTTGCTTGTGTCAGGTTAGAAATAGGCTTCTTCCTTTCGGATTCCCATTGCTCTTGGAAAACGGCTGAGAAATCGCCCAACCGACTGCTGCGTTGTGAGAAAAGCAGTCGGCTCTGGCGTCACAATGACGGCACTCCCGGCCATGACATGACATGACATCAGCTCATTGCCTGGTGCAATTGCACCCCCCTGCACTTCTCTAGCTACACCCCTGACTACAAACATACAAGCGAGACAACAGAAGTATTGCGAAATCTTTTATTGGAAGGATGCCAGAGCAAGCATAGAAGTTTCCTGCAACTCAAATTTAGCAGGAACGTGAGTTGAACTCAGGTATGGCTTTGCACTAAAGCGCTGCATAGGAAAATGTGCAAGTTTTCAAAGTGATGTCATTCTGGATTGTAGACAGTGGATTTGATTTTTTCAAAATTGCCTGGATGAATACACAGGAGCTAAGGAGGGCTTCACCACGACGTAACCCTTGGCTTCGTAATTGAGCGATCTCCAGTTGATCAGGGGGTTGGAAACAGTGCCATCGTTCCCAACCAGGGCCACTTCCTCGGGGGTCAGAACGCTTTCCCACATGTAGACATCACTGATCTCCCCGACAAAGGACTGGTTGATGTCAAAGCCAGCCCCAAAGGAATCCTGCTCTTGCCCAAGGACGATGGAGGCCTCTTGACCGATGGAGTAGCCTCTCTTCAAACCCTTCCGGGGCAAAGGCTTCCCATTCAACCACAGCTCCGCGATCCCTGTGGCGGACTCCCAACTCGCACAAACATGCACTTCTCCGGGTCTCGAGATCTCTTTCTCGGGAGCTTTGAAGGTGACAGATGTTGCCCCCACAACAAATTCGTATTGGTTGGCGTTGGGTTTGTAGAGGAGAATCTCGTTGTCCTGTTTCTTGGTGTTGTACGAGAAGAGGCTGTGACCGCGGGTCAGATCCGTGGCATGTCTCAGGCACACCGTGAAGCTGGTCAAGGGCTGCTCTGGGGCGGCCTTCAGAACGACTTGGGCGGTGTTTGATGCTGCCGGGAAAATGAAGGTCTTTCCTTGGAGATCTGGAAGGAGGCAGAGGAGATACAGAGGAGTGCTCGTGATTGGCCGGCACAAGGACCACTGTAAAGCGGTTTTGGACCACAGGGAGGATGGTGCACGTCTGTGTGCTGGCCTCTCTGACTCCGAGAGTGGCCCAAACATACTTTACGGTGTCTCTTCTGCCAGCAAACATGGCTTTATTTGCCTCATATTTACCTCAGAAATTTTCCTCAGAATGCCAGATACAAGGGAGTGGCATTTGGACCACTCTCGGAGTCAGGGAGGAGGGCGCCTGTCTGTGTGTTGGCCTCTCTGACTCCGAGAGTGGTCCAAACATACATGACGGTGTCCCATGTGCTGGCCAGACTTTGCTTTATTCACCTCATATTTACCTCAGAATTTTACCTCAGAAATTTACCTCAGAATGCCAGATACAAGGGAGTGGCATTTGGACCACCCTCAAAGTCAGGGCGGATGGCGCACGTCTGTGTGCCTCTCTTCCTCCAAGAGTGGTCCAAACATACTTTACAATGTCCCTTGTGCCGGCCAAACATTGCTGGCCTAACTGTGCCAGCCTAAGTCCAGGCTAGGATTGTGGCCTAAGATGTACATATTTTCCTTAGATATGCAGCTAATGAGTTCCCAAGGGAGGAAAAAAATGTCCTTCTTTCTGGTCATGACCTGATAAATGACATCACTTCCTGATTAATGACATCACTTCTAGCCCTCAGCAGGCATCATGAACCCCTGGGCTAGACCATCCCTGACGCTTTTGCCCATGTCTCCTCCGCTGTTTTCCAATCCCTTTGTGATTCCAGGAAAAAGAAGGACAAGCAGAAAGACAGTGAGGGGTCTGATTCAGGCTAGCTCAGAATTATTAACACCCCTTGACAGCAGTTCTCCAGGATTGGAGGCAACCATCTCTTTTAGACCAACCAGGAGATCCTTCCAGGACTCGAACCCAGAACCTTCTACCTCAAATGCAAGCATCCTGCCACTGAGCTACTTATCTCTTCCACACAAGTGGCTGTTCCCGGTACAATGTACTCACCCTCCTGAGCCAGAGACCCCAACAAGCCGACCAGGAGGAGGAGGAAGGTTGGGAGGACCTCCATGCCGGTTGACTGCTGAGCAAGCAGGAGGGAAAGTCAAAACGGACCACAGATCTGGACTGCCGGCTTCCTTCCTGGTTGAGACTGATCTGCAAGATCTTGTAATTTATTCTTGAACCGATAGAGCTGGGCGAGCGTTTCCAGTCAACACACTCCCAGGAGAACACCAGAAATGGATTAAACTGGTTTTATCTTCCTCACCCCACCCCCAGATCCCCCCAAACAACTGCCAGGCCCTACATTTGTTGCACAATTGTCCATTTTATTCTGGGCTGTCATGTTGCGCAAGGACTAGATTGATGCAACTCCTTTTTGGAAGACGCACAGATGAGGAAATCTCATGAAACCCAAGAATTGAAGTTGACCTTTCCTTCCAGCTAGGAGAAGTCATTTTAAGTCACTTCATTGGCAGACTCTTGTTTATATTTTCTAGGAGGCCCCTCTGATGGAACCACATGAGTGGTGATTTAAATGGGGGGCCACCGAAGAAGAAGCGAAGTGCATGGACCAGGCGCATGAATCCCCATGCGCGGGGGTCAGCAACCTATGATTCTGGAGCCGCATGTGGCTCTTTTAGCGGTCTGCTGCGGCTCCGGAGTCCGGGTGAAAGTAGCAAAGGAGGCTCCCAGCATTGGCTGCGACTGCGGGCTCGCTCTCCCTCCCGGTAGGCTGCACTATGCTCAGGGCTGCAGGTTGGGAATCGCCCCCTTTTCTCCCCTTCCTTCCGAGCCCCCCGAGCCGGGAGCTGCTACCGAGAGCGCCTCTCCGCTCGGCACCAGTCCTGCGCTGCACGCTGCTCCGGGAAGCGAGGAGAGCATGCTGGCAGCGGCAGCGGCTGGGATCCCGCTCGGTCCGTGGATAGCCTTGTGCAGAAGGCAACCCGCAAAGCTCCAGAGCTGATCCACCGGCTGGAAGGGTGCGTGGCTTTTTGTGTTGACTGTTCCATGTGTTTGCATTGCTTCGCACGCAGAGCTGGGATGGAGCGTGGCAGGGGGCGGCGGCGTGCAGCAGAGAGCCGGTGGGGAAAACTTTCTGGCTCGCTCTCGGTCGGGTTGCAAAGTTGCCCCTGGTTTTGCACGCGTTGGGGCAGCTCCCGCTTACAAGCACGGAAAGCGCTGGGTCTCGCAGTTGTGTGTGTGTGTCCCCCGCCCGTTTTCCAGGATCTTTTGCCCGGTCCCTCTTTCTGCAACGTGGAGGGATTGTTTGCATCGATGGCGTGCAAGTTGCAAAAGTTCCTGTGCACGAGCCTGGAATCCCCCTTTTGCAAACCTAAAAATAAAAAACCCTCCACCGTTTTGAAAAAACAACAACACACCCCATAGCGGCAGCAGTTGCACGGGCAGCTGCTCGGCTCGGCTCTGGGGTCTGCCCTGCCCACCCATCCTGCTGCTGCTTGTCGCATGTGCTCTTTGCAAACGGGTGATCCGCCGCATTGCCCTGCAAGGTGCAGCGTGGTGGCTGGTTTTTGTTTTGCCGTTCGTTTCTTTACGCGCGATTGGAAGGCTGTGGAGGATTGGCAGCAGGGTTGGGGGTGGGAGAGAGAGAAAGCTGGAGACAGCGAATGACGAATGTTGAGACCCGATTTTCAGCCGCGATCGCTCATAAGAACATAAGAAGAGCCCTGCTGGATCAGGCCAAAGGCCCATCTAGTCCAGCTTCCTGTATCTCACAGCGGCCCACCAGGTGCCCCAGGGAGGCATGAGACTACAAGATGCTTGCATCCTGTTGCCACTCCCTATAGTTTTTTTATACATAGCATAAAGGTAAAAAAAACTATATATGCAGTATTATCTTCATTTTAGATGTCAAAAGGGTTTTGTGGCTCCCGAGGTTTTCTTTTCTCCAGAAAACGGGTCCAAATGGCTCTTGGAGTATTTAAGGTTGCCTACCCCTGCCCATGCGGTACGCCTAAGGAGAAAACGTACAGGGATAGTTGCTGGCATCAAGGAGGGAAATGACCACAAGGGGGCACCTTTGCTCACCCCTCCTCCTGTTTGGGGAAGCCCTGGTCTCTCCGTAGGGAAAGCTATATGTCAACTGGGCCAAGGGCTGAGTGGTTGTTTTGCTGGTCTCAGGGTTGTAAATAGGCTTTTACCCTTTCTGATTCCCTTGGCCATTGGAAAATGGCTGAGGAATCACCCAGCTGATTGCTGAGTTCTCAGGAAAGCAGCAGGCTCTGGCGTCACAGTGACGGCATGTCCGGCCATGACATCACTTCCGGTGGGTTCCAGGTTAGGATTGTGCCCCAGCACAATCCCTGGTAGGGGGGTTCCTGCTGGGGGACCACAGGGAGTGGGGATCCAGATAGCCCACCTGAAGAAGCAGCGCATGGACCAGGTGCATGAGGGTGGCACCATTGTTCAACCCCCCCACCCAGGACTTCTCAGTCTAGGGTCTGACTGCTACAGAAACAACCTGGGAAGACAGGATTGAGCTCCAAATGACTGACGGGAATGGGGGATATGGCACGTTTGGTGACATTGTAGCCCAGGGCAGAGGGCAAAATGATGCCCCGGATGTGACATCACAACAGGAAGTTGTGGTTTTCTTGGGTTTTGGCCATAAGTTTTGAGATAATGAAGCTGTTATTGAACGGTATAGAACATGATGGCATTATTCATACTTGCCAAGGTTTTCACCATTTTGGCCACTAGTGTCCAGCTCAGCTTGTTGCCCCCCTAAAGCTTGTTGCCCGGTGCAATTGCACCCCCCTGCACTTCTCTAGCTACACCCCTGGCTACAAACATGCTAGCGAGACAACAGAAGTATTGCGAAATCTTTTATTGGAAGGATGCCGGAGCAAGCATAGAAGTTTCCTGCAACTCAAATTTAGCAGGACCGTGAGATGAACTCAGGTTTGGCTTTGCACTAAAGCGCTGCATAGGAAAATGTGCACGTTTTCAAAGAGACATCATTCTGGATTGTAGACCGTGGATTTGATTTTTTCAAAATTGCCTGGAGGAATACACAGGAGCTAAGGAGGGCTTCACCACGACATAACCCTTGGCTTCGTAATCGAGCGATCTCCAGTTGATCAGGGGGTTGGAGACGGTGCCGTCGTTCCCAACCAGGGCCACTTCCTCGGGGGTCAGAACCCTTTCCCACATGTAGACGTCACTGATCTCCCCTACAAAACAGTCATTGACATCAAAACCACCCCCAAAGGAATCCTGCTCTTGGGCAAGGACAATGGAGGCCTCTTGACCAATGGTGTAGCCTCTCTTCAAACCCTTGCGGGGCAAAGGCTTCCCATTCAACCACAGCTCCGCGATCCCTGTGGCGGACTCCCAACTCGCACAAACATGCGCTTCTCCGGGTCTCGATATCTCTTTCTCGGGAATTCTGAAGCTGACATCAAAGTCCCCCAAATAAAAATTGTAGTACATGGCGTTGGGTTTGTAGAGGAGAAGCTCGTTGTCCTGTTCCTTGGTGGCGTAGGAGAAGAGGCTGTGAGCGCGGGTCAGGTCCGTGGCGTGTCTCAAGCACACCGTGAAGCTGGTCAAGGGCTGCTCTGGGGCAGCCTTCAGAACGACATGGGCGGTGTTGGACTGCTCCGGGAAAATGAAGGCTTTCCCTTGGAGATCTGGGAGGAGACAAGGAAGAAACGATACTTTACTAGGACAGCGTTGATTTCCAGAGCATGCCTTGACAAAGCTGTAATCTGGATTCAGGTGGTCCAATTTACACCAGATTAGGGCTGAGCCCAGGCCACACAGTGCCAAGCGCCACATCACCCCTCTCCTGGCCCAGTGTGGTGCCAGCTCCCACCACAGTCTCTCCTCCTGCTGCTGGAGTTGAAAATGAAGAGGAAGTGTGGAGAAGTGGAGAACGATGGGCTAAACCATCCCTGACACTCTAGCCCACGCCTACTCTATTTTTCTCTTCCTTTTGGGACCCGGGAAACAGAAAGAGAAGCAGCCGTGGGGGTTGGAAGTAAGGGGTGCCCTCCATCAATCCATAAGGATGTTTGGACCACTCTCGGAGGCAGAGAGGCCAGCACACAGACGTGCGCCATCCTCCCTGACTCCGAGAGTGGTCCAAAAGCCACTCCCTTGAATCTGGCATTCTGCGGTAAATTTCTGAGGTAAAATTCTGAGGTAAATATGAGGTAAATAAAGCAAAGTCTGGCCAGCACAAGGGACACCGTAAAGTATGTTTTGGACCACTCTCAGAGAGGCCAGCACACAGGCGTGCGCCATCCTCCCCGACTCCAAGAGTGGTCCAAATGCCACTCCCTTGTATCTGGCATTCTGAGGTAAATTTCTGAGGTAAAATTCTGAGGTAAATATGAGGTAAATAAAGCAAAGTCTGGCCAGCACAAGGGACACTGTAAAGTATGTTTGGACCACTCTTGGAGGCAGAGAGGCCAGCACACAGACGGGTGCCATCTTCCCTGACTCCAAGAGTGGTCCAAATGCACTTTACGATGGCCCTTGTGCCGGCCAAAATTTGCTGGCCTAACTGTGCCAGCTTAACTCCAGGTTAGGATTGTGCCCTCAGCCTTGTTGTCAGGCTGGCCCTGCACTATGGATGAACAGAGTGCTGCCAAATGGTATTGCAAGACTTCCTTGTCCCAAGCCCAGCTTACTCTGAGAATACACAAAGGGCACGCTGAGCAAACCTAGGGGAGCTTCTCTGCTTTCTTGCCAATTCTTCTTCTTTGCTACAAGGAGAAAAAATGGCCTTTTGGGGAGGCTGGAGAGAAGCTTAGGCAGCCAGATGGGCTCGCTACCCTAGACAGGCTAATAACCAGCTTGCTCAGCCAATTCCAATTCAGCCAATTGTGTTTGCCCACGCCCAAAAAGCTCTGCACTGTTTAGAGGCCAAATCAGGACTTACATAACAATTCGAGCTGGGACTGACTCACAATGCTTGCAATGTTACATAAAAACATTAGGAAGAACCTTGCTGGATCAAGCCAAGGCCCATCTAGTCTAGCTTCTTGTATCTCACAGGGGCCCACCAGATGCCTCAGGGTGGAGCACACAAGACCACAAAATACTTGCATTTCTTTGCCACTTCCCAGTATCCGGTACTCCAGGGAAGCCTACTTCTAAAATCAGGAGGTTGCACCACCCATCATGGCCTGTAGCCCACGACAGACTTTTCCTCCAGAAATCTGTCCATTCCCCTTTGAAAGGCACCTAGGCCAGATGCCATCGCCACCTCCTGTGGCAAGGGGTTCCGCAGATTAATTTCTCGCTGGGTTAAAAAAATATGTTATCTGTTCGTGCTCTGAAGGCTCTGATTCAATACACCTAGCTCAGAGTTATTCACACTGCTTGGCAGTGGTTCCCCAGAGTCTGAGGCAGCAGCCTTTCTTGGACCGAATGGGAGATGCTGCCAGGACTCGAACCCAGAACCTTCTACCTCGAATGCAGGCATCCTGCCACTGAGCTACTTATCTCTTCCACACAGGTGGCCATTCCCAGTTCAACCCAATGAAGCACTCACCCTCCTGGGCCAGAGAGCCCAACAAGCCGACAACGATGAAGAGAAAGGCTGGAAGGACCTCCATGACTGAGGAGGGAGCCGGAGAAGTCAAAGTGGACCACAGATCCAGCCTGGAGGCTTCTTTCCCGGTTGAAACTGATCTGTAAGATTGTACAAACCGTCCCGGATTTTATTCTTGAACCAAAAGGGCTGGGCGAGGATTTCCACGCACTCCCAGGAGAATGCCACCGGAAATCAATTCATCCCGTTTTATCCTCCTCCCCCACCACCCTAAGACAACCGCCAGCGGTACTTTTCATTACAAGCCATCATTCTCCATGCAGTGGCGCAACTCTTTTTTGGGAATATGTTTGTCCTCCTGATGTGAAGAAATTTCTGGGAACACGGGATTTGGAACGGATCTGTCCTTCCAGCCAGGAAAGGTCACTCTAAGAGTGCAGTCACAGCCTGGAGTTAGGCCGGCACAAGTTGGCTGGCAAAGGGACACCATCAAGTGTGTTTGGACCCCCCTTGGAGTCAGAGAGGCCGGCACACAGACGTGCGCCATCCTCCCTGACTCCCAGAGTGGTCCAAATGCCACTGCCTTGTATCTGAGGTAAATTTCTGAGGTAAAATTCTGAGGTAAATATGAGGTGAATAAAGCAAAATCTGGTCAGCACAAGGGACACCGTCAAGTATGTTTGGACCCCCATTGGAGTCAGAGAGGCCAGAACACAGACGTGTGCCATCCTCCCCGACTCCGAGAAGAGAAGGGTATGGACCAAGCATGTGGGCCACTCACCGGAGGTGTCACTCGGGTTTGTACCCCCTGGTGCGAGAGCTCACTGCATTACCGCTGTGACGGCCCTCCTCCCATACCATACCATACAGAATACGTTATAGCTGAACTTTCCCAGCCCCGTGTTACACCCACATCAGACTTTCTGATTAGGCGAAGAGTCCCCCAGTTGCCCCCCCCCCGAGTATGCAAAGATTCTTGCACACCTGGACCATGCACATATACATATGCATGAGTGTGTGAGCGCAATCCTAACCTGGAGTTAGGCCGTCATAAACTAAACCAGCAAAGTTTGGCCAGCACAAGGGCCACTGTAAAGCGCGTTTGGACCATTCTCGGAGTCAGGGAGGATGGCGCACATCTGTGTGCTGGCCTCTCTGACCCCGAGAGTGGTCCAAACATACTTTACGGTGGCTCTTGTGCTGGCCAAACTTTGCTGGCTTGGGTTGTTGTTGTTGTTCAGTCGCTAAGTCGTGTCCGACTCTTCGTGACCCCCTGGACCACAGCACGCCAGGCCTCCCTGTCCTCCACTAGCTTCCGGAGTTCGCCCAATTTCATGTTCATCGCTTCAGTGACACTCTCTAACCATCTCCTCCTCTGCCGCCCCCTTCTCCTTTGGCCTTCCGTCTCTCCCAGCATGAGGGTCTTTTCTAAAGAGTCCTCTCTTCTCATGAGGTGGCCAAAGTATTTGAGCTTGAGCTTCAGTATTTGTCCTTCCAGGGAGCAATCAGGCTTGACTTCCTGTAGGATTGACCGATTGGATCTCCTTGCAGTCCAGGGGACTCTCAAGAGTCTTCTCCAACACCATAATTCAAAAGCATCTATTCTTCGGCGCTCTGCCTTCCTTATGGTCCAGCTCTCACATCCATACATTGCTACTGGGAAAACCATAGCTTTGACTATGCGAACTCAGTTTAGGATTGTGCCTTCAGTCACTTTTATTTTGTACTATCCTACAGTGATATTTGGTCACCCTGCTTGGGGGAGGGGGAACAGTAAAAATAGTATCAGTGGCCCTTTTGCACTGACAGGTAGCAGCTCTCCAGGGGTCCAGAGAGGGTATGTGTCTTTCCCAGGTTCCCAGTGTGTGTCTTTCCCAGAAAATGTTTCCGGAAGCTGAAAAGGGAAACTATTGACAGCCAAGTCAGCATTCTGTTCAGTGCTGTGCACATCTTTGAATAAACCTAGTAGGTCGGGACAAAACTGGGTTCGTTTTGAGACTTATAATACGTCTGTTTTGATCACAATATAACCGCTCGGCCCAACCGAAAGGTGCCCCCCCCCCACAAGCTCTGAGATAAAGGGATTCAAGGCTTGCCAAACGTAGCTTGTGCTGCCCCCTGGTGGGCTATAAACATCTTACGAGCAAAATACAACAGAGGTAGACTGACATCTTTTATTGGAAGGATTGGAAATCTTTTATTGGAAGGGTGTCAGAAAAAGGAAGCATAGAAGCTTCAGGCAATTCTTTCGCAGGCTAATGTGATGCACGCAGGGGCTGCTCTGCACTGAAGCACTGTGTCGGAAAATGCGCATGTTTTAAAAGATAACGCCGTTTATTTTCCTAAGCTTTGTCTAACTTTGCGACCAGCCACCCGAATACCAAAGATTTGTGGAGGGCTTCACCACAACATAACCCTTGGCGTCGTAATCGAGTGAGCTCCAGTCGATCACGTTGTTGGGAACGACGCGATAACCAGTGACGAGGTGCATCTCTTCAGCGCTCAGAACCCGGTCCCACATGTTGACGTCACTGATCTCCCCGACGAGGCCCTGGTTGGCATCAAAGCCACCCCCAAAGGAGTCCTGTTCTTGCCCAAGGATGATGGATGCCTCGAATGGAACGGCATAACCTTTCTTCAACCCCTTTCGGGGCCACAGTACCCCGTCCACCCAGAACTCCACTATCCCGGTGGCCGACTCCCAACTCACGCAGACGTGCTCCCCGCCCGGTTTGAGGGCCTTGGTCTCTGGAACCTGGAAAGAGACAGAGTCACTCCCCAAATAAAAGGTGTATTGGGTGGGACTCGGTTTGTAAAGCAGGAGCTCGTTGTCGTCCTTCTTGGTGGCGTAGGAGAAGAGGGTGATTGGCCGGGTCAAGTCCGTGTAGTATCTCAGGCAGAGGGTAAAGCTGGTCAAGGGCTTCTGGGGAGTGTCCTTCAAGACCACAAAGGCCGTATTTGACTGCTCTGGGAAAATGAAGGACTTCTTCTGGAGATCTGCAGCAAATCAAAGGTGTTCTCATCACAAAGTTTTGAGCTGTCCTAAGAGTGCTTTTCATGAGTGTAATGGGGGGGGGGAGATTCATGCTTCTCCTGGAGCATTGATGTCATGTTCAGGTGCTGCCTTTGAAACTATTTTCAAAGCACTCCACCTTTTCAGTTGGGTTCAGCAAGAGGCCGGCTGAGACATTTGCCTAAGGGCTTGTCTTAATGTCCAGGCCATGCACTTTCGCAATGCTGCCTGACAGCCCAATCCTAAGCTCCCTGGCCCCCATAGGTGCAGTGGTAGGACCTATGGGATCTGGGAATCTGCTGAAGGCACCTCAGGAGAAGGGGACAAAAGTCCCCTTTCTCCGAGTAAGGGTGCTGGCCTTGCAATGGGCTTCCTCAAGTCTGTGATGGCTATTTTGCGGGTGCAGACTTCAGGACCTCCAAGTTAGTCGGCGTGGACCTCTGTGTCACCCCCCTGCTCCATACCTCCCCCACCCAGTTCTCCCCTCCCTTCCTCCCCCCAAAATGACACTGCCAGCAGTCAGTGGGTCCCTACACACTTACAGCACTTTTACACCACCGGCGCTAGGGTCAATAGGATTGGGCCCTGAAAGATCATACTTCGCTCATGTTACATTAAGGGTGCAATCCTAACTTGGAGTTAAGCCGGCACAGTTAGGCCAGCAAAGTTTGGCCGGCACAAGGGACGCCATCAAGTATGTTTGGACCACTCTTGGAGTCAGAGAGGCCAACACACAGACGTGTGCCACCCTCCCTGACTCTGAGAGTGCTCCAAACATGCTTTACGATGTCCCTTGTGCCGGCCAAACTTTGCTGGCCTAACTATGCCGGCCTAACTCCAGATTAGGATTGCGCTCTGAGCCTTAGTAGGCTAGGCTCGGAGCCCTGTTCTGCAAAAAAAAAAGACACATGCATTGACTAGTGAAGTCGTAACACTTGAAATCACACCACTACAGCCCAACAGAAAACTCACCTTCTTCGGCGAAGAACCCCGACAGACCGACAAGGACGAGGAGAAGGGGGTGAAGGAGCTCCATCTTGTGGTGCAGAACAAGCAGGAGAAATCAGTAAGGACTCTGGATCTGACTGGATCGGATCTCGGAGGCCAGCTCTCCGGACGAACCCAACCCACACCTGTGCGAACCTGCAAGACCTCTCCGAATTTATTCTTGAACATCTAGGGCTGGGCCAGGATTTCCCATCAGTCACTCCCTGAGAAAGTCCACACCACTTCAGCTGTCCCTCACCCCAAACAGGTCTTCTTAAGCACCTGGTTTTGTCTTTGGCAAAAGCCTTTCAGCCCCAAGCCACAGAGCTACCCTGAGGCTACCAGATGCCTTCAAGACTGTGTTATTGGCCAAAGAATGCACTGAAGAAATTCTGGGTTTTCGCAAGGCCCAGGCCTCTTTGCCCCAGGATGGCGAAATGGCTTGAAGAGAAAGAACAAAAGTGGCCCTGTCTTTCTCACAAAGACAGTTCATTTTTAGTGTTGATATTGGCGGACTTCTGTTTAATCGTTTGCTAGTTTCGGGGTGGGTCAACGGGACAATGGGGTATAGAAATACTAGAGAGGGCCACAAGACATCCTGGTTGTCAGAATGATGATGATGAAGAAGGATATTGCCATCGGGTTGTGCAACCTCCTTACATTAGAGGTAGGCTACTTCAGAATGCCAGGTGCAAGGGAGTGGCAACAGGATGCAGGCATCTTGTGGTCTCGTGTGCTCCCTGAGGCATGTGGTGGGCCACTGTGAGATGCAGGAAGCTGGATGAGATGGGCCTTTGGCCTAATCCAGCAGGGCTCTTCTTATGTTCTTATGATAGCAAATTCTGTTTACCTCAGAATGCCAGGTGCAAGGGAGTGACAGCAGGATGCAGGCACCTTGTGGTCTCGTGTGCTCCCTGAGGCATCTGGTGGGCTGCTGTGAGATCCAGGAAGCTGGATTACGTGGGCCTTTAGCCTGATCCAGTGGGGCTGTTCCTATGTTCCTAGGAGTACATGTCTGAAGAGGAGCATCTGGTTCTGGTGGCTGTCAAAGAGAAATGCTGTGGAGAATCTTGACTGGCCACCAGTGTGTTTACCTCAGGATTTACTTCAGAATGCCACGTGCAAGGGAGTGGCCACAGAATGCAGGCAGTCTGTTGTCTTGTGTGCTCTCTGAGTCTTCAGAACAGCACCTGTGACCAGGATGGACCCTTTAAACATGGCTTCTGGTAGTCATTTTTAAAGGGTCACTGCTGGTGGCAGGTGCCATTTGGAAGGTCCCTGCAGTCTTGGGAAGGCCTCTGCATAGTGGTTTATGAGGTCAGAGGCACGGATAATGAGGTAAGTAGCAATTCTGCCCCTCACAGATAAACGAATTTGCAGATACTGAGTTCGCCTATAAAGAGGACTGACTATATATTGTGATTTGTAGAAATTATGATTGCATGATCGTACAAAATTATGATCCAATAGTGGAGGACGGAAGGGGAAACTTTTGGGCAGGCTGTGTCCACATTAGGAGGAGGGTCTGATACCAGATTGTTTGCTGTGGATGGGGGGGAGATCAATCTGAGTCTTGTTTCCGGTTCCTTCCTTTGCGCACTGCTGTGCCAGCCAGAGACGGATCTACAGGGAGGGCAAAGCTCTAAGTGTTGCAAGAAGCCTTACTCTGTCATGTAAATCCCTCCTCTCCCTTGCTGCTGTAGCCAGTAAGCAACGCCAAGATGTTGCTTTTCCCTGTGAGGATTGGCTAAAACGGTGCAGGAGAGGAGTGATTTCCACTGCAAGGTAAGGCTTCTTGCAAAACTTAGAGATTTGCCCTCCCTTAGATCTGCCTCTGGTGCCAGCTGGCCTCTGCTTCATCAGAGGGTGTGACCCAAGCATAAACCCAACGTTGCTGTTTGCAGGTCTGCGATTGCGACAAACTTGGCGCCACGCCCGGAGAGCACCCATTGGTCGAAAGAAGGGGTGAGGTGTCCTCCCTGGAACAAGTGCCTTTCTTGTGACCAGCCCTCCCAAAAAGTGCCTGGCAGGTGGAGGTTTACTCACCAGGGATTGCATCCTGTCTGTGACACCTTTGACAAGGGCAGCTGAAAAGAATGTTCTGGAATGGGAGTGAAGCACTCTGGGAAGGGGATGTACGTGTTGTAAGGTGCCAGGAGTCCTGAACCAGGAATACCTGTATCAAGGCTCAAATGTCTTACTCTTTGTACCACCAAGGCAGAATGTAGGGCAGGCTCCCCCCAAAGTGGACTGTAGCCATCCATAGCTTAACAGCGCAATCCTAAACTGGAGTTAGGCCGGTATAAAATAAGCCAGCAAAGTTTGGCCGGCACAAGGGCCACCGTAAAGTGTGTTTGGACCACTCTCTTAGTCAGGGAGGATGGCGCACGTCTGTGTGCTGGCCTCTCCAACTCCGAGAGTGGTCCAAACATACTCTACGGTGTCCCTTGTGCTGGCCAAACTTTGCTTTATTTGCCTCATATTTACCTCAGAATTTTACCTCAGAAATTTACCTCAGAATGCCAGATACGAGGGAGTGGCGTTTGGACCACTCTCGGACTCAGGGAGGATGGCACACATCTGTGTTCAGGCCTCTCCGACTCCAAAAGTGGTCCAAACATCCTTGACGGTGTCCCTTATGCTGGCCAAACTTTGCTGGCTTAGCTTAAGCAGGCCTAACTCAATTTAGGACTGCGCCCTAAACCAGTGTTTTGTGAACTATGGGCCAGGACCCACTGACCCATTGATGTCAGGGTTGCAGAAGGCTACACAGTGTGGTCAGTAGGGTTTGCACCACCCGGTGCAAGAGCTCATTGAGATACCCTTACTATGAGCCTCCTCCCGTACCAGACCATACAGAATAAATGAAAATCTAATACGTACAGTCGCAATGTAGGGGCATCACTAGAGTTGGGGGTCACCCCCAATTCACTTTATTTATTTTAGCATAGAACAGGATGGGTCACTCCACACACATTGGCAACCAACAAAAACCAGCTTGATGGCACTCACACAACTGACTACGAATTCTAGGATTAGCTCAGAGACATGGGCCCGTGAGCTGCCGGATACTCACACCTGATTGGTTCCCTGCTGTGTCCTAACAGCCACCCCATTGGCTCTCGGAACAATCCGTCTCCTTGGTTAGTTTTGAGTTCAGCAAATCCACCTTTTGCTTCATAAGGCAGTTGTGGTTTTCTTTTCTGTTTATTTGTCTATAACTTTTGATGGGACGCAGATGTGTCAACGTGGTTGGCTTAATTGCATTCTGCACTGAATTGTCCTTGGAAAGATATATAACATGATGGTATTATTTAAAAAAAACAACACTGCAAGATTTTACAATTTTGGCCAGTAGTGGTGCAAATCGCTCCCCCCCACCAGTGATGTCATGCACCCACTACGCACCACTATGCGAGTACCGGTTCCTAGAAGTTGAGCTGGCCCCGCCCACTTGAAGCTGGCCCCTGCTATTTAACCAGGGAACGGTTGAAGCAAAATATGTATATACACATCTCTAGAAAGCAAAGCAATAGAAGTTAAATCAACACTAACCACAAGCTGAAGTTATTACAAACATGATCACATCCATGGCAACAATCATGACATCACTTCTGGCTTATGACGTCACTTCCGGTGGGCGGATCCCGACAAGTGCCAATCAGAAGTGAGTACCTATTCCTAAATCATTTGGATGACACCACTGCCCCCCACCGAGTGCATCACCTGGTGTGGTCTGTACCCCTCTGCCCCCCTCTAGCGACACCACTGAGACTGTATTGGCTGTATTCAATGCCACTGGGAAAGACTTATTTTGGAGATCTGGTGCGGACAAAAGGATGGGAAGCCCTTTGGACGCAGTGCTGTTTCTTCACATTGGGCAACGTGTCGTGAAAGGCCTTCTTGTGGGTGTAACAGAGGGGACAAAGCGATTAGCGTTGCCGAGGATGCGCTGCGCAACCACATAGCCCTGGATGTCGTAACGCAGGGCTCTCCAGTTCACCACTAAGTTGCACACAACGTGGTCATTCCAGTCGTCAGCCAGGTTGTTGGGGGTCAAGACCGCATTCCACAGGAACACATCCGTCAGCTCACCCACAAACGACTGGCGGGCGTCAAAGTCCTTGGAAAGGGTTCTCTGGGCTTGCCCAAGCACAATTGAGGCCTCGGAACTGATGGAGTAGCCCCTCTGTAGCCCTTTCCGGGGGAGAGGGTTCCCGTCCACCCAGAACTCCACCAGCCCTGTGACCGAGTCCCAGTTCACATGGATTTGCTCCCAGCGCGGCGTGGGGTCCTGCGTCCTTGGTGCGGCGAAGGTCACTGATTTAGACCCAACAGAAAGGTGGTATTTCTCGGGGTTGGGCTTGGAGAGGAGAATCGCCTCGGGGCTCTCCTTGGTCGCGTAGGAGAAGAGAGCGAAAGAGTGGGTCAGGTCTGTGTAGTATCTCAGGGTGAGGGTGAAGTTGGTCAAAGGCTCCTTTGGCTTCTCATCCACGATGACGTAATTGGCGTTGGAAGCTTCCGGAAAAACGAAGGCCCTCTGTTGGAGATCTGTGGGGAAGCAGAGAAGGGGGTTGGTCCTCGTGCAATAATGGCCATGATCTCTGGCCCAGTGTTTCTCAAACTGGGAGTCAGGACACACTAGGTGGGTCGTGTGCCAATTCTAGGTGGGTCCTCATTCATTTCAACCTGTATTGTATTTTTTAAAAAATATATTAGACCAGTGGTTCTCAAACTTTTTAGCACCACTTTTTAGAATGATAATCTGTCTGGGACCCACCAGAAGTGATGTCATGGCTGTTAGAAGTGATGTCATTGTGATGCCAGAGCCTGCTGCTTTCTGAGGAAGACACCAGACTGCAGCTTGGTTTTAACTTGAGCCACTTCATTAAACCCAAGTGATCAATTTTTAAAACATGAGAACCCTACCGAACATGAAACTGCCCCAACCCTCGGCAGTCAGGGGTAGATTAAAAAACTGCCATCGATAACCAATTCAGATGACAGCAAAACATTTCTACCTGGACCTCATAACATCCATCGCAGTTTGTCCCCTGTAATGGACTTTTCCTCCTGTCCAATCCCCTTTGAAAAGGCATCTAGGCCAGACGCCACCCCCACATCTTGTGGCATGGAGTTCCACGGGCTAATGACACCCTGGGTTAAGAGATATTTCCTTTTGTCTGTTCCGACTCTCCCGACACTCAATTTGAGTGGACGTGCCCTGGTTGCTGTGTTGTAGGAGAGGGAAAAGAGCATCCCTCTGTCCACTCTAATCTACCCGTCAACCAAATGCCAGACAAAACAGGTATGTTTTGAGCTCTCACTGAAAAGCCATGAAAGAGCGGGTCATAATTGGATCCCTGATTGGCTTGTCCCACTCTGGTTAGGAGCCTACCTTCTTGGGCACAAGATCCAAAGAGGCCAGCAAGGACTAGTACAATGGTGGGGATGATCTCCATGACGGTTGTCCGTAGAACAAACAGAAGGGGGGATCCCAATGGATCTGGGATTCTGTTTGGCTCTGCAGTGAAGACTTCCTTCCTGAACAAAACTGTGCTCCAAGTAGGATGTGCTTGAAAATTTATCTGTATTTATTCTGGAACGGAAAGCGATGGGCATGGATGTGCAATCAGTCCCTTCCCCTTAGAGTTCAACAGGTCAGGGTTTCATAGTCTTCTCCCGAAATGGATGCCACCATAGGGGTGGGGGTGGTGAGCAGGCGGGTCTGCATTTTTGTTAACCCTTTACATAAGAACATAAGAAGAGCCCCGCTGGATCAGGCCAAAGGCCCATCTAGTCCAGCTTTCTGTATCTCACAGCGGCCCACCAGGTGCCCCAGGGAGTTCAGTAGACAACAAGATGCTTGCATCCTGTTGCCACTCCCTTGCACCCGGTACCAGTAGCCCACCACCTTTGTAAGGAGGTTGCACAATCCATCATTGCCTATAGCCCACGATGGACCTTTCCTCCAGAAATCTGTCCAATCCCCTCTTAAAGGCATCCAGACCAGATGCCATCACCACCTCCTGTGGCAAGGAGTTCCACAGATTAACTACCCAGTGGGTAAAAAAGTACTTCCTTTTATCTGTTTTAACTCTACCAACCCTCAGTTTTAGCGGATGCCCCCTGGTTCTGGTGTTTTGAGAGAGGGAAAAGAACATCCCTGTTGCCACTGTTGTTACCTCAGAATTTTACCTCAGAAATTTACCTCAGAATGCCAGATATAAGGGAGTGGCGTTTGGACCACTCTCGGAGTCAGGGAGGAGGGCGCACATCTGTGTTCCGGCCTCTCTGACTCAGAGAGTGATCCAAACACACTTGACGGTGTCCCTTGTGCCGACCAAACTTTGCTGGCTTAACTGTGCCGGCCTAACTCCAGGTTAGGATTGCGCCCTCAATCTTGAAGATTCTATAGACTGCCAACAATGTTTCCAGTTGGGCCTCGTGGCCCCTAAGGCCAGCCCTACAACCCAAAGGGACTCGTGGGTCTCAACGTATCTCGAGCTCAATGGCCATGTTGCCGCGGAGTTCAAAGTTCAGAGCCGTCCAATTCACCAGCGAGGGGGGAACAGACTCCTGGCGGAGCCTCTGTAGCAATTCGGGAGACAACACGCGGTCCCACAGGTACACCTCGGCCATCTCCCTAACGAAGGCCTGCTGAGCATCCAGAGCCCCCCCAAAGGAGTCTTGGTCCTGTCCCAGAATGATGCTCAACTCCGTTGAGCATTTGTTCTTCTTTTGCGGCTCCTTTCCTGGGCAACGGCCAACCGTCTTCCCAAAGCTGGACCACTCCTGTTGTGGAGTCCCACGTCAAGCAGGTACGTTTCCAGTATGGGCTGGTGCCCTCAGATCGGGGCACCCTGTAGACAAAATGGTCGCCGGCCACCCAGACGTAGTACTCGACAGGGCTTTGCTTTTGGAGGAGAATCTCATTGTCCCGTTGTCTCGAAGCCGCCGAAAAAACAGCAAACGGTTCCGTCAGGTCGGTGAAGTAGCGCAGGCACAGGGTGAACCGCTGCAGCCGCTGTTCCAAGGTGGGCCGCAGGAGGACGTAATTGGCAGTGGACCGCTTGGGGAACACAAAGACCTTCTTGTCCAAGTCTGGGGAGAAAAGGAAAGAAACGGCAACTTGAAAATGTCGAGGATTTGGAAACAGTCTCCCTCTGTGCCCTTGGACAAGCTCAGGTTGTTGTACGCCCCTTGCCCCCCTCCTCTGTTTCCAAAGCCTCCCCTTCCCTGGCCTGTGGAACTCCCTGCCACCAGATTTGCTGGTGGCCATCACTTGGATGGGCATTAAAGCAGAATTGGACACAGTCCTGATCCAGCAAGACTTTGTTTATACATAGGGGGGACAGACACGCTACTTATTTCTTCATCACCTACTTATCTGTGCCAAAGCTCCTGAGAGGCTGATGAGCAGAAGACACCAAAGGCTCATTTTGTCCACGTGACCACCTACAAATAAGCAAAGGGAGAACGCAGAGCAGGAGATGAGACCCCTGTTGCAGTTTCACATCTCACAGACCAGAACTGGTAGAAACTGGCAT
>JAJKFI010000090.1:838635-851299 GCA_029204185.1 Lerista edwardsae
AGCTAGTGGAGGACAGGGAGGCCTGGCGTGCTGTGGTCCAGGGGGTCACGAAGAGTCGGACACGACTTAGCGACTGAACAACAACAGAATAATGTAGAACTGCTGCCCTCCTGTGGACAAAAGATGGTACTGCAATCCAGGACAGTATACTGTACAGTGTTTCCCCCCCTTTATGTACAGGATAATGTAAAGAAAGATGTACTGCCCTCCTGTGGATAGATAGATAAAACTTTATTGCGATCACAGACCAGCCCATAAACAAGATCAGTGCAAAAAACAAAAAACAATGTGCCCTCCTGTGGACATGAAAAAGAACTGCAGGCCAGGACAGTCTACTATACAGTGATTCCCCCATTATATACCCCCCAGGATAATGTAGATGTGCTGCCCTCCTGTGGACATAGAAAGGAACTGCAGGCCAGGACAGTCTACAGCGATTTTTTCCACTTTTATACATAGGATAAAATATATGTGCTGCCCTCCTGTGGACATTGGGCGATTTCTCAGCCATTCTCCAATAGGAAAAGGAATCTGAAAGAAAAAAAATACTATTTACAACCTTGACACAAGCAAAATAACCACACAGCTCTCCCGCTTTCCAGCATCCCACCTTCCCATATTTTCAAGATGGCTGCTGTAGGCTCTTCGCAACCCACCTGAAATTGGCTCCCGACCCACTGGTGGGTCTTGACCCACAGTTTGGGAACAATTGTCCTAGAGGATCTGGCGAGCCATTGCGAGACACAGGAAGCTGGACTAGATGGCCCTTGGCCTGATCTTGCAGGGCGACTCTTATGTTCTTTGTTGTTACGGAAGGGGGTACTCAGCGTCGTCATCCGCAAATGAACTCCCGGAACGCTGGGAGGGACTTACGCGGGGCTTTGCTGTGATTGGCTGCCCGCCCATTTCGTTCCGCGGCTGCCCTGGCCTCGAGGGGTGCCTGCTCGCCGGGGGAGACAGGTGGGGGGCGCACCAGGTGCCTGGGCAAGCAGCGGGGGCAGCCCCCCCTCGAGGCCAGGGCAGCCGCGGAACGAAACGGGCGGGCTGCCAATCACACGAAAGTCCCGCCCACGTCCCTCCCAGCATTCCGGGAGTTCATTTGCGGATGACGACGCTGGTGGTACTTGAGGTAGAATGCCTCTGCAGCTGGAGGTTCGACTAGTACCATAACAGAATTCCATAACAGAATACCATGCTGGATTCCACGGATGTGGAGGTCATCTTAAGTCTCACAGCCCCTTTCCAACAGAGGCTTCCTGGAAGCCCATAAACAGGTTGATAGCTAATGCCCCTCAATGTGAAATTTTTTTTTAAAAAAAGTGCCCCCCCCCAGGAGAAACCTCTGCGAACGTTCCAAGGGAAGCTGTTTTTGTAAGACAAGTGGAATTGTTTAGGTTGGCTTTTGCAGGTTCCTATATCAGAGATAGACTGCCTCTGAACCTGGAGGTTCTGTTCCGCTGTCACTGCTATGGATCAGCCTCTCCCCTTCGGCGAATTTGTCTAGCCGAGCTGCCCTGGCTCGTAGCCCTCAACCATTTCTTTTGGTGCGGAAATCACCTGCGTTAAATTTCGGGGCCTGCCTGCTGTGGAAAGGCAGAAGCTCCTTTCCAGGGCAAAAAAGTTGGCAGCTTTGCCTACCAAGGGGAGGGGAGGACTTGCAAAACCATCTTTCTAGGCTTCCTGGGCTGAGTGCCAGCCAGGAAGGGCTGATCCCAGGAGCGCTGGTGTCTCTGCACAAAGCCCAGGGCTCAGATAGCTCCGGTGTGCTTCCCGGCAGGGGATTAAATTCCACCCTGCGGGCCTCAGAGAGCATTTTGTCATTGACGGGCTGAAAGGGCAGATAATCCCCCCTGGCTTTTGTTCATTGTGGGAAAAGGCGCAGAATCCTGGTTTGTAAGCTTTGGAAGAGACGACACCTTGCCGATGGGACTCAGCCCCATTGGAACTTGAAACTTGTGGGGGGCTGTGCTCGCTTGTTGGCTGGGCCGACCGTCAGCCAATTGGACCAATTGCTCTGGGTCATCTAGTCTTGTACTCAATTTTATATTAAATGCACTTAGAGCAAATGGTTCTCAAACGCTTTAGCACCGGGCCCCGTTTTTTAGACGGGCACTCGAGTTGGGACCCACCTGGAAGTGATGTCATAGCTGGAAGTGACATCATCGAGAGGAACTGCTGTCATCGTGACATCATCAAAGGACACTCCTGGAAAGCAAACTGGACTGTAGACATGGCACAACCAGGAAACAAGATGAGGGCAAAACATGTAAAAGCACTGAACTAAAAACACATTCTTTTAAAAACTCACTTGTAAATTCACTTGTTAACAAAATTACATATTTTGTTAACACTCCCATAAGGAATAGAACAAGTTCTGCAGCTTCCAAAATGGCTGCTTCCAGCTTTCCACGACCCACCCAACATCAGGCCGCGACCCACCGAATGGGAACTGACCCACAGTTTGAGAAGCACTGATTTCGTAGACGGCATCAGATTTGGATTTATCAGAATGTATCAGATTTGGACCACGGTTTGAGAAACACAGGCTGAGATCTAATTGGCCCATGAACTCACAGACATTTTTCAAGCATATCTGTGTCCCAGAATCCTTTACTGCAGGCTTGGCATCCTCAGCCGAGATGGAAAAAACACCCGCTTCCTGTTTCCCTTTTCTTCCCCTTCCTCCCTGAACTCCCTTGTGTCTCTCTTTTCCAGATTGTAAGCTCCTCAGGGCAAGGACCTGCCCCCTCCATCTTTATACAGCGCCATGCCTGTCGATGAGTAGGAACAGACTGAGCTGCGGATATCTCGCAAGTTCATAAAGGCAGCCTTCAGCATCATCGCCACTCAGAACATCACAGTAAGAAACACTTTTGCACTGCCTCCTGAACATAGCCCCACGTGCTGAAGGGCTGGCAGCACCCCAAGGTAAATGAATAGCTTTAGGACAGGATCATTGCATCCTCTACAACTGTGTCCCAGGATGCAATCCTAACCTGGAGTTAGGCTGGCACAGTTAGGCCAGCAAAGTTTGGCCGGCACAAGGGACACCGTCAAGTCTGTTTGGACCACTCTCGGAGTCAGAGAGGCCAGCACACAGACGTGCGCCATCCTCCCTGACTCTGAGAGTGGTCCAAACGCCACTCCCTTATATCTGGCATTCTGAGATAAAATTCTGAGGTAAAATTCTGAGGTAAATATGAGGTAAATAAAGCAAAGTTTGGCCAGTGCAAGGGACACCGTCAAGTATGTCTGGACCACTCTCGGAGTCAGAGAGGCCAGCACACAGACATGCGCCATCCTCCCTGACTCCGAGAGTGGTCTAAACGCCACTCCCTTGTATCTGGCATTCTGAGGTAAATTTCTGAGGTAAAATTCTGAGGTAAATATGAATAAATAAATAAATAAATAAATAAATAAATAAATAAATAAAGCAAAGTCTGGCCAGCACAAGGGACACCGTAAAGTAGGTTTGAACTTCTGTCAGAATCAGAGAGGCCAGCACACGGACGTGCGCTATCCCCCCTGACTCCGAGAGTGGTCCAAACATGCTTTACGGTGGCCCTTGTGCAGGCTGAACTTTGCTGGCCTAACTGTGCCGGCCTCACTCCAGGTTAGGATTGCGCTCTCCCCCCCCTTCATGCTTCCAGCAGGGGGGAATGAAAGGCCACCAGGAAGCTGTCAAGGGCCCTGTCTTGGCCACAATCCGCTTACCCTGAGCTGGCATTCAGGGGAAGTGCCCTCTGTTCATCTCCATTGTCATTTGTTTTGTTTGTTTTTGCATGGGATTCGCTGTTCTGGTACCTGTCAAAACAAGCGCCGGGATTTCTCCAGCCTCTGCCTTCCACTGTGTTTTCCTTTCTTTCAAAACCGACTTTTCTCTTCTACGGTTCGAAGGGCGTTTAATCCCGACCGATACCGTCTGGCTGCATGGCAGGAAGGGTATGGCTCTCCCAGAATGCTCTGGGGCTGCGGTTAGACCATCGGTAGCCAACCCCATTGGTCGGCCGAGCTTGTGGCGCTTCCAGCCACACCTGTTTCCGACAGCCAGGCAGCCTCTCGGAAGGCAGAGGCGGCGTTCAGTGCGCAACCCTCACCTTGTTTTTCTCTTCCACGAAAGGGGCAATGGCGTCCGCGGTGCCGTCAAATTTCTCGTGGGTGGAGCCCGGCCGGCTGGCGGGACTAGCCCTGCCGCGGCTGCCTGCGCACTATCGGTACATGTACGACAACGGCATTCGGCACCTGGTGTCCCTCACCGAGCGCAGCCCGCCGTATCATGACACCTGCCCTGGCATCCAGGTGCACCGCCTCCGCATCGCCGACTTCTGCCCGCCTTCGCCCGACCAGATCCAGCGTTTCCTGCAGATCGTGGAGGACGCCAACGCCAAGGGGGAGGTAATTTCCTGTTCCCGCTTCCCATTGCAGGTGGTGCGGACTCTGAACTCCACCCCTGTGGTGTCTTAGCTTGAGAACCTCCTGGGAATATTTTTGACCAGCCACTGTTGGAGACAGAGCGCTGGGTTCTGAGGCAGGAAGGGGATTCGCTCACTTCTTTTCAGCAGTGGGAAAAGGAGCATTTTGTTTCCTGAATGTGGCATAGTGCTCTGAGCAGTGTGGGTCAGGACACACTAGGTGGGTCATGAGCCCATTTCAGGTGGGTCATGAAGCACCTAGGGCAGCCATCATTGAAAACATGGGAAGATGGGATGCTGGGAAGAGGGAGGGTTGTGTGGTTGTTTTACTGGTGTCAAGGTGGCAAAGAGACTTTTTGCTTTCTGATTCACTTTGCTATTGGAAAATGGCCAAGAAGTCACCCAACTTATTGCTGCATTTGTGGCCTAGCCTCCGGCCATGACATCACTTCCAGTGGGTCCCAGCACAAGCAACACCGTAAATTATGTCTGGACCACTCTCTGAGACAGAGAGGACAGCACACAGACGTGCGCCATCCTCCCTGACTCCGAGAGTGGTCCAAACGCCACTCCCTTGTATCTGGCATTCTGAGGTAAATTTCTGAGGTAAAATTCTGAGGTAAATATGAGGCAAATAAAGCAAAGTCTGGCCAGCACAAGGGACACTGTAAAGTATGTTTGGACCACTCTTGGAGTCAGAGAGGCCGGCACACAGAAGTGCTCCCCGACTCCCAGAGTGGTCCAAACATGCTTTATGGTGGCCCTTGTGCCGGCCAAACTTTAGGATTGCGCTCTTAAAAGATATTTGCTCACCGTGAACATTAAACGTACGTTTTAATCCAGTGAGCGCTCAATTTACGCCTGGTAAACAATTATAAAGCTTGAACATTTTTTATTTACCTTTTATGTTCATGGGGCATGAACATAAAGGAGCTCAGCCCACAAATTTCTGCGAGTCGTACATTTTATGTCAAAGAGCTGCGTGTGGCTTGTAGGCCACGATTTGTCCGCCCCCTGACATGATATCGACTCAAAGCAGGGGCTCTACCACGGTGGTACGGCCCCTTCCTGAATTCTGCTGGGTTTGATTCTTCCCAACCTTGTTTCACCGTTGCTCCCCTCAGGCCGTGGCTGTGCACTGCATGCTGGGATTCGGCCGGACTGGAACCATGTTGGCATCTTACCTCGTGAAAACCCGGAAGATCACCGGCGTCGACGCCATCCACGAGATTCGGAAACTGCGACCCGGCTCCATTGAGACCTCCGAGCAGGAGAAGGCCGTCATTCAGTTCCACCACCGGATCAAATAGCTGAGGAAAGAAACAAGAGCTGATTGGGATCTCTTGGGTGTCAAGGCCGCTGTAGAGCGCGTCAAGAGGGCATTTTGCTTTAAAAAAAAAATCCAACAACTTTCTGTCTGCCAAAGGTAGGGGTGGAAAACGGCCTGGTTTGGGGGTTCTTTAATGGTTGATGAGTTTTAATTACACGGAGGGGGGTGAGATCCTGTTACACGAAATGCTTGGTAGAGTTGATGAGATTCACCCCTGGGTGCATGGAACCACGCTGCTTGTTTTGTGAATGGTGTTTACAGACTGGTGTTAGGGAGTTTCCCATTTCTGCTGCAATGGGGTGGGCGTTGGCGGTTTTCGGGAATAAAAGAAATCCGACGTGAGAATGGTCAGTTGTGGCTCTTTGGAAGTGGGCTGAGCTGTGCTTGCAGCCTTGGTTTCTGGCAGGGATGTGCCATCACATTTTGCGAGTCGAGTCTTGAGTCCGCGACTCCACAGCTCGAGTTGACCCGCGAGTCATCACGCGTGCCTGTCGCAATTTGACTCTCGGAAAGATTTCGTTTTGACTCGAGTCCCCAAGTCGTTTCGAGAAACAAGTCCAGTCCTTGAGCAAAAAAGTAAGCAAGGAAGCACGCACACGTGCGCACGCACACACACACACGCACTAAAAAGAGTCAAGACTCAAGTCAAGTTTGAGTCATGACTCTTTTCCATGTCACTGGCCACAAGTCTCGAGTCGCGCCCAAGTTGGCGACCTCCGTGATTTGAGTCCAACACGAGTTGCAAAAAATCAGCATTTTTGCAACTCGAGTCCGAGTCTCGCGACTCGAGTTCTCATCCCATTTCTGGAAAACCAGAAAACCAGGGCAGTGTGAGGAAAGCCCACAAAAGCACTGCACTGGCTAAAAGTGAGCAGAAGAGGGCAATGCAGGCTGATTTTATTCCCTCTGGTCTCCCAGGCTCTCTCAGTTCCCTAATTGGGACCTGTTTTTAATTTGCTCTAATTACGGGGAGGCTTCCCATTTCTACTGCAGGTGTGAGGAGAGGCAGAGACCAGAAAGGGCTCTGCCAAATTGTGCAAATGTTATGGAAATTATTTACCTTTTTCTCTTTTGGCTTCCCTTAGAATTCTTTACGCCTTTGGCCTCAGGAGGAACCTCCCAATGTTCTCTGAACTGCACTAGAGCTAAAACAAATTGTTTAAGTGCTTTTCACTGCCTTAAGTGAGCACCAGATTTTTCTATTTTACTTTCCTTGATCTCTGCGGGTCGAATGCCCCAAATTCACTTTGGATTTTGGAAAGCCACTTGAGAAATGGAAGGAACATGTGTGCAGCCGTTCCCACAAAAACAGGGATACCTGACAAGACAAGTGTACAGTCTAACATGTGAACAGCCCTCCAGTATACAGTGGGTACAAACTGCAAGAGAGGAGACTCCGGTTGGACCTCAGGAAGAATTTCTTGACGATCAGGGCGGTTCGACAGTGGAACAGACTGCCACTTGAGGGAGGTGGTGGATTCTTCCTCACTGGAGACCTTCAAGCAGAGGCTCAACGTGCCCCTGCTGGAGATGCTCTAGAAGGATCTGGTACACGCAGGGGGTTGGACTAGATGGCCTTGTGGGTTCCCTTCCGACCCGATGATTCCGTGTGGGACACACTTTTGCTGAGCCCCAGAGCTTTCCTGCAGTAGGAAGCCAAAATGGTGACGTGGGATGGAGGAACTGATTCCAGATTGTTCTGGAACGTTCTCTGTTGGGTGGAAGTTCTTGAAACCTCACCAGAATGGGGGGTGGAGTGAGAAGAGAAAGGGGGAAGGGCGCGACTGGCGAAAAAGTACACCTGCTTTCCACCAAGGAGGAAACCCTTGGTTACACAAGAGATGCTCTCTTGTTTTGCAAGTGAGATCTGGGGAACCTTTCCTGACCCAGAGTAGGTTCGGAAACATGCCAAGTAGTTCTCTGGGAGCAAACAGGCTTTCGGCTGGGATTACGGGGAAGGTGTCTCCCGTATGTATCTCCCCCCCACCCACAAGTGCTTTCGCCCAGTGGTGTCATTCAAATGATTTAGGAACAGGAACTCACTTTTGATTGGCACTTGTCGGGAACTCGGAACCAGCCACGGAGCCCATTAGGATCCGGAACGCCCGTTCTGGTCCGTTCCCCCTGAATGACATCATGGCTTTCGCCCCACTTTGCAGACTGCTCCAGAACTAGCTCTCCTGCCTCCCCTCCCAAGTCTACCTCTGCTTCTAGCCCTCCGTTTCTGGATTCTCCAGCCTCGGAGAACCCCTAGCCTAAGCCAGCCTATCATCCTCCACTACAAGCAGCCTCTGCACTTTTCTTGGCCAATTGGGAGCAACCACAGCGAAGCCTCTGTCCCTGATTGGCTGTGCTGCCCTGATGTCACAGAGGGGTGTGTGGCAGGCTCAAAGGTCCCTGTCTCTTTAGGCCAGTGGCATTTTTAGACTGGGACCCACTTTTTAGAATGGCACTCATGTCGGGACCCACCAGAAGTGATGTCATTAACCTGGAAGTGATGTTGTGGCAGGAAGTGACATCATCAAGCGGGAAGTGCTTAATAATAAACATAATAAAATGACACTCCTGAACTGCAAATTGGCATTCTTGGACTGCAGCAATTGTCCACCCATGAAACATCCCTGACACAGAAAGCAAGATGAGGACAAAATGTGATTTAAAAGTACTGAACTAAAAACAATTAAAAAAACAAAAAACCCTCACTTGAAAATTCAAACTGTTAACACAAAAGGAATAGAACAAGAGTAAGGTTTGCAGTTTCCAAGATGGCTGCTCCCAGCTTTCCGCGACCCACCTGACATCAGGTCACGACCCACCAAGTGGGTCCCAACCCATGTTTTGAATAACACTGCTTTAGGCCATGCTAGCAAGAAGCCAAGAGGAGGTAGGGGGTTAATAATCCACGTGACTCCCTAGGGAGTTGAATTGTTACAAATTTGGTTTCTGTTCATTGGTATTTTATTTAATAACACTCTGGCTGAAGTGTTAACATGAAAAAAGTGAAAGCAATTTCAAAGCCAACCTGCCAACAAACTCCTTTGTTTGCTGTGCAACCCCGACAAACAAATGCAACAGCTGTTTTAGTATTTTTTTAAGCTGCAGACAAAATATTTATCTTGGGAGTTTTCCTTTGGGGAGCCACAAGCCAAAAATAAAGAAAGACATGCAGCCCAGTTCTGGCAGCTGCATCTCAAAACAAAAGATATAGGGGAACTATAAAAAATGCAGAAGAGAGTGACAAAATGATTGCTGGGCTGGGGCACCTCCCTGGTGAAGAAAGGCTGCAGCGTTGTGGGCTCTTCAGTTTAGAGAAAGGGCCGGTCATGATTGAGATGTACAAAAGGATGCGCGGGAGGGAGAGAGTCGATAGAAGGATGCTCTTTTCTCTCCCTCACAACCCCAGAACCAGGGGACAGCTACTCAAATTGAGTGTTGGGAGAGTGAGAACAGATAAAAGGAAATATTTTTTTACCAAGCAGGTAATTCATCTGTGGAACTCCTTGCCACAGGAGGTGGTGATGGTGCCCGGCCTAGGTCCCTATAAAGGTCCCTAGCCTTTATAAAGGGACTGGACAGATTTCTGGAGGAAAAAATCCATCACAGGCTACAGATGTGATGTAGCCTGTGGACAAAATCCATCCTCCATGCTTCAGAAGTAAGCTGCCTCAGAATGCCAGGTGCAGGGGAGCGGCAACAGGATGCAGGCATCCTGGGGTCTTGTGTGCGCCTTGAGGCATCTGGTGGGCCACTGTGAGAAAGTTTATAGAGAGCTGCATCTGTCATGATGCCTTTTTCTGGGAACAGATCACGATAGTCGGGAATAGAGCCTCCAGCTTCAGCGGCACTCTACCTCTGAGTACCAGAAATTAAAGGAGATGGACCTATTTCCATGCCCTGCTTATGAGATTGCCAGGGGCATTTGTTCAGAAACGGGATCCTGGTGCCTTTGGCCTATTAGCAGAGACGAGCCGGCAATTGTTCCTCTCTGCCCAGTGAGTGTTAGCTGCAGATGGCTCCCGGCACGTCCTGGCCCAAGAACTATTTCACCTGCCGTGCCTCGGTGTTTTGGAGGGAGCGAGGCTCGCTGGCTTGTCAAGACAATCAACCGGCTTGCCGTCATCGCTCACCGCTCGCCTATGGCGAGCTAATGCAAACTGACAGGCGCTCTTTCCTGCAAGGCAAACTTGCACCAAATCAGGATTTTTTCTCTCCAACTTTGCTTCGAGGTTCCTGGTGCAGGGGGTAGGTTTTCCTAGAGCAGGCAGGTGACTTAGGAGACTGACTTCTGTCCTGCAGGAGAGGAAGGAAGGCCTGGTGGATCTGGAGTCACAAACCCCCAAAAATTGGCACAGCGTGAGGAGCCCAGCATGAGAATTACGACAGCCCTGCAAATGTGGATGCTCATATCCATCTACTGGGCAAAGACTTGCACCTTGGCCTGTCCTACCTCGCAGGGCGGTTGTGCGGCAAAAAGTGCTCTGAATTTTTTTTTTGAATAATAATTTTAATATTTATTATTTCAGTTATAGGAAATTGCTCTGAATTTTTTTTTAGGAAAAAAACCCAAGTACAATATTGAGAAAGGGAACGAGAACTCTGCAGCTGGAAACAGGCACAGAGGCTGAAAAATAGGGGGTCGGTTCGGCAATCGGATGCCAGAAAGGCTACCAAATTGATCAGTCCCCACATATTGCAACGTATCCCCTGCCCATACCAAGAGCGCTCCTGTTCAAGGATGTGGCCGGCTTGGAACCTGACCCTTGTTGGGGATGGGATGGCGGTGTGGGGGGAGACAACTTTCCTTTCCCCCCCTCTCTCGATGCTAGTGGGTGGAGTCAAATCAGAACCTGGGTGGCTGGGGGAGGAGCCTAGAGCCATCTGGTGAGTTAGGGGGCGGAGCCTTGCAGCCGATTAACAGGTTCTGAAATACCTTCCCATTTTCCTGACCTGCTCTTCGCTCCCTGGCAGTTTTAGTAGTTCCCAGAAGGACCGAACGTCGCAGGAAGGCCGAGAGGGAGCCGTGGGGAAGGAGAGTAAGGGGGCCAGGCTGTTGGAGGCTGCAAGATTTGACGTGGCGGTGCCAGATACATTAAAGCTGCTTAGCTCCGATATTATTTACACTTAAGGCCTCCTGCTTTAGCCATGTCCTCAGCAAGCTCTGCAGCTAAGAGCCCAGTCGTGGCCGTGACGTCGGGAAGCTGGGGCAGGCCAGGTTCTTCCGCCCACGGACAGAGGCAGTGATGTCATGCAGGGGGTACGCGGGAGTACGCGAGTACTGGTTTCTAGGATTACGGCTGGCCCCGCCTATTTGCCCGCCCACTCGTCGACTCCGCCCTCTGCAACGTTTGAATTTCCTGCATGTTTGAGTTGCCTGCATGTTCTCAGAGCCAGGCAGGCAGGCAGGCAGGCAGCGAGCGGAGCAACCCAAAGCGACACATCGCACAGCAACCCAAAGCGAGCATCGCGTTTGTGAGTTCAGCGGAAGGGGTGCGCACCCGAGAATCCTGGTTGCTCGACTCGGGAGCAAGCCATCACATTGTGACTTCTGCAGACTTACTCACGAGTAGGCGCGAGACAGACCGTGAAACTGTTGCTCTCGCAAATGGGAAAACAGCGTCAGTGAGCTGCGCTGGAGAAGTGTTTCTGCCCCAACTGCAGACCACCTTGAAAAATGTGCTGTGCGTGCCAACGATGTCCAGGAACCTGCTCAGCCTTGGCACCCTCCAGGAAGATGGATTTACAATAACTTTCCAAGACAACACCTGCACTCTGAAGAAGGGGGAACTTTGCGTGGCTGTTCCCCGAGTGTACCGTCTGTTTGTACTTGGAGCGCAGGAGACAGAGAAGCAGCAGGCAAGTGCGTACTTCAATCAACCGAAGCACGGACACCTCTGTGGACATTTGTGGCATCTGCGATTAGCACATCTGAACCATGACTACGTGAAGAAGACAGCTGAACTTGTGCGCGGAATGGACTTGAAAGATTGCGACGCATTTGTGGATTGTGAGGTGTGCAAAATCACCAAATCGCATCGCGCAAGCATCCCGAAGTTCAGCAGCCGCCAGACCCAGACGCCCTTCCAGCTGGTGCACATGGACTTGATTGGGCCATTGAAAAAGACAGCTGGGGGGGCACAGTACGTTCTTACTATTGTGGATGACGCTACAAGGTACAGCTTTGCATTTTTGATGCGTCAAAAGTCTGAGGCGTTTAATAAAATTCGCAATTGGGTCAGGTGGGTGGAGAGACGGTTTGAGCATCCCGTAGTGGCAATTCAAACCGACCGGGGAGGTGAATTTCTCAGTGGGGAGATGTCTCAATGGTTGGAAAGGCAGGGCATCACTCACAGACTCACCGCTCCTCGCACCCCAGAGCACAATGGGGTGGCGGAGAGGAAAAATGGGGAGCTCCAAAGCATGGTCAGAGCGCTGATGGAGCAATCAAAACTGCCCAAAGGGTTGTGGGGAGAAGCGATGAGATATGCTGTGTTCATTTCTAATCGTGTGTATCACCGTACAATTGAAGGGGTCCCCTACACCAAGCTATACGGTAAACCACCCAATCTTGCATTTCTAAAGACGTTTGGGTCACATGCTTTCGTCCATGCAGATCGGGAGACACGCAGGAAAGGCGCACCGCGAGCCAAGAGGCTGCAATTCATTGGAGTAGAACCAAATTGCAAAGCACTCAAATTTCTCAATCCTGACCACAGAACGGTCACAATATCCAACTCCTATGACTTCTCTGAGCAAAATATGCTGCCAGATCATGCTGACCAAACAATCAGCATCCCCAGTCAGGCTGGAGAAAGTGGGGGGGACGCAAGATTAGAAAGCAGTCCTGATCAGCCGGCAGCATCACCTCAGAGAACTCCAGAGAGTCCTGCCACACCAGCAAGCTCTAACAGGCTGCTGGAAGGGG